>CM060112.1:24949427-25291927 GCA_030522415.1 Channallabes apus
TCAAATACTGGTGGTGGAGGCCATATTTTTAAATTAAAGCAAATTTGTGGTGATTAATTCTGTTCATGTTTTCTGTTTTTTTTTTCTTCTTGAACTATATTAACTTCAGCATGCCTACCCCCCCTTTTTTCTTTGAGTTCTTTTTTATTTCCTTAGATGGCAACGGTCGGTGGGTCTCTATAATGGCTGTATATGCACCCATTGATTACATATACAGTAGAACATGCGAACAGACTCATAGTGGTGCATCAGTACTGTGCAAACGTCTTGAGCCACTCCTCATTTCTTCATTTGAAATTAAATTATATTATGTGGATATTAAGTAAAACAATATGGGAACACATCCTAAATTGTGTGTGAGTGTGTGTATGTGTGTGTGCCCTGCGATGGATTGGCACCCTGTCCAGGGTGTACCCCGCCTAGTGCCCGAAGTCTCCTGGGATAGGCTCCAGGTCCCCCGCGACCCTGAACACAGGATTAAGCGGTATAGAAAATGAATGAATGAATATGGGAACACAGTGTTTTACTTCAAAAGGCTTGCAAAATGCCTAAAGATGTCATTTAAAAATTGGTTGTTTATGTAACAGCCTCAGCAGCAACCTCATTTCCCCTCTCGTCTGTTCCTCAGACCTCCACATCATCAGTATACTAAGCACCGGCCTGATCATCTCTCATCACCTGCACCTGTTTCTCACTCATTTATGCCTTATGTTAGATTCTTTTTAATGCTCGAATGATTCATAAGTCATGAGTGGCTTAAAAAAAACATTCTTCTGAAACTGGTCAGGTACAGGAACTAGACTGATAATGAGAGTCAAAACCTGCCAAATGTGAGTGCCAATAAAGTTTTTTCAGAATGCTTGGAGAGGTATTCCTCAAGATTAAAAATACAAAAGGTCTGGCTGTTTGTAAGGAAAATCGAAAGAAATGAGGGGTCTCCAGACTTTTATTTTCCCTTTATAGCGCACATGATGATCAGTGATAGGATCGCCTTTGTAGGATTACTGTTGGCCGCGGTGCGAGTAAAAGTACTGTAGGTACTGAAGAAAGATCAACTGTCAGCCAAGAACACATTCAAAACCACTTTCAATCAAAAAAGTCACTTTCAGCAAAAAAAACACATTTGATAACATTGTCATTCTGAATTGCATCTGAACCTGTCTTGTTCTTTTATTTACTAGCTTCTAATGCAAGCCCGATTTACAAAACGCTCTCCAACACATGATCAATGGCACTACTTGGTGTGTGGAACAAGTGATTGTACACCCACTGAATTAGCTTTTCATTTAACGCTATTTGGGATGTAACCTCGAAACCCCAGAGATAAGGTACTGTAGCTGATATTCTAAAGCAGAATAAGTGGAATTTAAAGAGAGAGAAGTGTATGAAGATTTACAGAACTGTCCATGGTTTATTCTACTCACCTACATAGTACCGGTAAGAATTTAAAACTATTTTCACCCCTGTTAATTACACTAACTCTCAGTCATTAACTTTCGGTCATGAGCTTCGCCAGATGCAAAAGGATGTGTGTTGCCGGAGCAAAATAACGTGTTTAATAAACAAACAAATCATAATCTTTTGATAACAAATGGTGTTTGTGAAACTGTTGTATAAAAGCAATTACACACTTGAGGTTGTGCTGTATTGCTGTACTGTATACAGCATGGCTGTGTTGGCTCTTGCACTTCCTGTACTGTAGGTTCAATCTTTGAGCTTATGACCACATCACACCTATGCTTGTATATTCAGCAATACAGCATTCCCTGTTGTTGTTTAATATTGCTTAATTATGGATATGCATATACAGTAGGAGTATAGTAGCACTATACTAGACTAAATCTCAAAACTTCTCTATTTATCGTTCATATTGTTTATTATTTTCTGTGTAAATACTGAAATGCCATTAGAAATTAAGCCTCCTGTCTGCTGATCAGAGACATTCCAGCAATATACTGTACATACTGTATATAGCCCGCAAATGACTATACAAAGTGGACCAATAACTCATTTGAATCAATCTTTAGCGTGTGTTTAACAAAAACTATCAAGAAAAGAAGAAACCAGAAGTGTTGCATCTTCTTTAGGATTAGAACACAGAGGCCTTTTTACAATTGGTTTAACAGGAAATGAAACAGGAAATCAAACCTAAAGAATTGAATTGAAGACGGAACATTTAGATGTAGCAGTGTGATGAATTTGAGTCAGGTACGGATGGTTACCTGTCGAACTGGCTTGCTTGAAAGATGAATATTAAGCGAGCAAAATCGCATTAACTCTTTAGATTTAATCAAATACGTTATTATCAATGGGTATAATTTCTCCTTTCAGCAGAACAATGATGTTAAAAATCCTATTAAAATTCTTCTAAAATTATCAAGGCTAAATATTGAGTTGACTGGCTAATCATTTATCCTAATCTGAACCTCGCAGAACATGAATGTCAATGCAAATCCCCAAAGGTTTCTCATCCTTTTTCTGCGTCACTTTGCAAAATTATTTCTTGGTTTACTGACTTTTTATGCTGTTTGCCAACTATTTGACTATTTACCTACACTGGTTTAAACCAAGAAACCTGCACATATCCACTTTAGAACACTCATCTGAAAGGGAACTACAGTTCTGCATAGAAACCTCAAGGCTTTCACAAAGGGACAGTTTGAAGAATTCTTAAGTGCTCTAGATAAAAAAAATAAATAAAAAATCTGTGAGTGCTCATATGGATTATCACATATAAAGTGGTACATAAAGTTCATTCATTCATTCATTCTCTATACCGCTTAATCCTGTGTTCAGGGTCGCGGGGGACCTGGAGCCTATCCCAGGAGACTTCGGGCACTAGGCGGGGTACACCCTGGACAGGGTGCCAATCCATCGCAGGGCACACACACATACACACACTCAATCACACACTACGGGCAATTTAGGAACGCCAATTAGCCTAACCTGCATATCTTTGGACTGTGGGAGGAAACCGGAGTACCCGGAGGAAACCCACCAAGCACGGGGAGAACATGCAAACTCCATGCACACAGAGACGGGAATCGAGCTTGGCCGGGGAATCGAACCCAGACCCTGGAGGTGCAAGGCGACAGTGCTAACTACTACACCACCGCGCCACCTGTACATAAAGTTCATCAGACATAAATGCAAACACCCTTAAATTCAATCAGACCGCACTAACTTGTTTTACAGTAAACTTTCATGTTTATACAACAGATCCAAATGAAGTTTACTGTACAGTTGCTTATGAAACACTTTTTCTTTTAGCAATAAGCTACACTTTGATGCATTTGTGTTAAATGCAGGGGTTAAGAAACAAAGGCACACAGTCATATTGCACCACTCATCTTTTCACGATAACTTCCTTTATTTCTCGCCATTGTGTTAAATTGATTCATAAAACCCATGTGATAGAGACAGTTTGTTCTCACTGAGCTTTGGCTTGTTAGTTATTAAAAGCTTTTTGTCCTCTCTCAGCTCTGTGCTGTTATGATGCTGGAAAAAGCCTAGACAATCGTTGTCAAGGAAACCAAGCAGAGCCCATAATGGCAGTCAGCTCAATCGCTTGAAGTCAATTATGCTGAGATTTATGGGAGGCCTTTCCATACCATAGTTAGAAAATTGATCATTTTATCCTTTGCTCTAACAGCATCTCTAAATATTAGCACTATGTCATTAGTTTGGCATTTCAGGAACAACGTATCTTTTAAAATTAATTCAGGTGAACACTATAAGTAATTGTTTACATTTTTTCCTCATGCATTAGCATACACACTCATGGTACACAGTGCCTGTGTGTATACGTATATACCGGTTGTCATTATTATCAGCATCATAGCTGGCAACATTCTCAGTGCTTTCTGCCTAAATGTCTTTGGATTGAATCCACTGCTTCCGAGCATTTGGTGTTGAATATTTGTGTTGGTGTGACTGGAGAGTGAGGACTGAAGATGAAGAGTGCTAATGTGACACTGATGGAACATGTCTTCTCTGCAGGCTGATGTACCCATCTGTACTGCTCTGATAAAGTAAATGACAGTTCAGCTGATTGAATTACAAAGAAGCCTTAATTAATATTAGGGAAGGAGGAGAAAGAAGATTTTGTAACACAGAGAGATTTTGTAACCTCTGTTCTTGTATATTGCTGGGTTATGGAGCATGCTAGTAGATGACCCACAGTGTAAAGTACTGATTGTGGAATGACATGACCTGATCTGAAGCAATGCAATTAACAGCAGCCTTAAAAATTTTTTTACAAAGTTTGTAAAAAAAAAAATAATAATAATAATAACTTGCAGTTGTCTAATACCAGCTGTCTTATTGATAATATATACACATGCAAACCCCTGGTGCTCACTAAACACACTAGACAATTTAGTTCTTTCTTGTGTGAGAATAACATAAAAGACTAGAGGGTATAAGCAGTGTACTGTACTATCCATAATAATGTTGTTTGGGCAGACAAAGCAGTAACATGATGTTGCTCTTTGGGATACAATACTAAAGGATTTCAATAAAACTAGAATATAGCATCAATTTCAATCAACTTTTTGAGCAGACAGTTACTTCCGTGTTATTCAGTGATCTGGGACTTTACCTCTCAACCAGCTCAGCGACCTTGAACAAAGCAATTTCTTCAAACCAAATTTCCAAAATGCAACTATGCCATTTCTTACAGTTATACAGTATACAGAGCGGAATGAAGTTGTTATTGAAACTGTTTAACAGGTATGGTAATTTAATTGAGATTGTTTTTAAATCATGTTAATTTGGTTAATGCAGTTTGTCTGTATTACTCTGTATTTATACTGTATATGCAATGAAATTAATATGCAGCAATGAATATTTTTTAATTAAGGCCTTTATGCCTATTTAAACCCTGCTGGATCAAACTGGACATAAAGTCAAAAAGATGTCTGCTTCCTTACACTGGTGTCACTTGCTCAATCCATGCCTGCATGATTGTTCCTGAAGATCATGTGCAAAAATGTGCCACAAAAGTGTGCTGTTCACTTACAGTAAGAGTTTAAAGTTAAAGTACGTCAGAAAGTAAAATTCCTGCCACACAGTACAGTATTTGTAACTAAAGCAGCTAATTCTAATTTGCACAGTACATCTAATTAGTCACATCACCTGGTTTGTGCAAAAAAAACAACAACCCTATAACACGTGGCATATGTTGTCTTAATACTGCCGCTGTATTTGGTTTCTAAAGCTCAGTACCCTAGTGGTACTTTGATACTTGCATATCAAATTTCTTGTTCTCGTGCCTCTTTTATTTGACTATTTCATAGTCGTATAGTTGGTATTTAAATGACTCAATGGGAAAAGCATCTGTGTCATACTCAGGACATATCTCTTTAACCTGTTAATGTAATACCTTTTTTTAGATAGATAAGATACAGTACTGTACATTTACTTAGTTCAAATGTACAGGTTACAAAGGATTACAAAATTTCTTTTAGAATGGCCAATCACAACTGTGTGTGCCATGCTTGTGTCAGTAAAATGAAGTAAAATGGATTTGCAAACATATTAATGTGTAAAATGTAATAATTAGTATACGCATTTTCCATTATCTTGCCATTGTCCTCCTATTAAAATTATTAGTTGTTTTCTAAAAGTGTGCAGAATGCAAATTTGATATGGTTTATTTTACTGCAAAATGATTAAATATTCAGTTGTTTTAAAGTATGTCATTAGTGCTGTATTTACTTGCACTCTCTCTTGTATTCTCAATCCCTTACATACACATTTTGTCTTTCTCTTTCCTCTTTCTCTTCTGTCTTACACACACACACACACGCACACACACACGCACACACACATACACATGCACACACACACGCACACACACACACACACGCACACACACAACATTCAGATCCCCTCACATAGCTATCTGTGGGGAAGGTGTCGATAGTGAAAGTTTGGTACGCATCATCAAAATCCACCCACGGTGTTCCTATCCTGCACAGGTGGCCAACCCCCATCAGACTCACACAACTAGCTGACTCACACACACAGACACACAAAAGCATGCTATTTCATCAATTATACAGACCTCAGGGTTATAAATATTTCTGCAACCTATCTAGATTATAGCATCCTCATTGCTCCCACAGTGTTTTGCTGTGAGGTGATGCTGTTTAAAAAGTGCTTCATTTACTAGCCCCAAAACAACAGTTATACATAGTGTACTGTATAAATGATTATGGCATGCAGAGATATTGTGTACTGTTTGCACAGTAATCTAATATTATAATATGTACACAGTCTGGTTGCCAGTTCAGAAGGGTCAAATTATTGGGCTGCAACAAACAAAGAAAACAAGGAACATAAAGATTAGACCCTGGAGAAATTAAAAAAAGGTCTGATGAGTCCAGTTTTATCCTATTCCAGAGCAAGGGGTGTGTCAGGGTAAGAAGGGAAGTGCATGAAGCAATGCACCATCATGCACAGTGGCCACTGTACAAGCTTCTGGAGGCAGTGTTACAGTATGATCTGTGGTTGCTTCAGTGGGTCAGGTCTAGTATTATGTGACAAAAAAAAAGTCATCTTTTGACCTGAAGGTACTAAATGATGAGGTTATCACACAAATGTATTTTTCTTCCTACACGGATGGCACAAGCATATTCCAGACCTAAAATTGTGAAAGAGAGTTTCTAGGAAAATGAAGAGTCACATGCATAGTAACCAAATCTAAATGTCTGAACAAAATATTGGAGTATGTGACATTTATTTTGGCCAGGCAGTTTATGCATTTCATTATAACGTTCTTCATCTCAAATGTTCATTTGAAAAACAGTCCCATCTGTAGGAGCAAATTGCAGAAAGCAATATTACATTTCAACTTCTCAAGGTTTTAAAAAGAACATTTGTAAGCTCTTTTGTTATTAAAAACGAATGGATGACTGCATTAAAAGTTGGTTTACCAACTATGTTTGTTAGACAGAATGCTATGCATTTGTCTGATAAATTAGTAAGAAATGGGAGTTTGAATCACATCTGCAGTTGTGTGTGTGTGTGAAGTCTGCATGTTCTTCCCATGCTTGGTGGGTTTCCTCAGAGTGCTGCAGTTGGTTCCCGTAACCCAAGACTGAATTGGTGTCACCAAATCGCCTATAATGTATAATGGTGTGTGTGTGTGTGTGTGTGTGTGTGTGTGTGTGTGTGTGTGTGTGTGTGTGTGTGTGTGTGTGTGTGTGCGTGTGTATTGTGTGTGCTTGTCCTCTGCCATAGGTTGTTACCCAGTCCAGGGTGTAGCTTGCCTTGTGACCAAAGTTCTCTAGGATAGGCTCCGGGCCCCCAATGACCCTACAAAGGATAAGAGGTATACTGTAGATAGTTGATGGATGGATAGGCTACTGAAGAGTTTGTTGAGTTGCATGATTCTCATCTTAATTGCTTAATAAAATTTTAAAACACAAACCTGAGACAATGTTTATCAAATGAGACATAGAACATATGGTGAACTAAGTGAACCCATTAAAAATTCACATTCAATCAACATAACACGCAATTGTGATATGTTACTCACTAACTCCTGTCTGAGTATTATACTGTATTACTTGCCAATAAATAAATAAATAAACAGTAGTTCCGGTTGTCGGTTTATACACAGGTTTGCTCATGAGGCTTAGGCCAGCCAGTGGGATTGTCCATACAATACTGAAAACTAATAAAATCTCTCCCTCTCTCTCTCTCTCTAATATAGATTTTTTTTTTTACTTTTAAACAATTTTAATGCAGACCTTTAATTTCTAGACCTTTTTTTGTTATGAATATAATGGTACACAGTATTCATACATTTTTGTCTTCTATATCATATATCTTGTACAGAGACATAGTGGCCTAAAGCCTATCCTAGAAAGCTTAAGACACAAGGCAGAGTACACCCTGGACAGGGTGCCAGTCCTTCAGCGTCCAAGAGGAAGTCCACCAAGCATGGGGAGAACATGCAAACTCCATGCACACAGACCCGGGTTGGGAATCGAACCCTCGACCCTGGAGATGTGAGGCTGCAGTGCTAGTCACGGTGCCACATTGCATATATAAGATACAAAATATGACAAAACATTTTGGACACCTGACTTTGACCCTCATGTGTAATTTTTAAACATCCCATTTTAAATTCAGTTGCCATTTGCCGATTTAATACTCTTCACTCTTTCAACTAAATTCTGAATTCATGACTGTTTCAGCTAGAAAGGGCTCAGTGAAATTTAAACATAAACCTAAAATATTCAGGGCTCTGTTTAGGTCACTTGAGTTTCTTTATATCCATCTTTGGCAAACCATGTCTTACTAGACCTTGCTTTGTGCAAGGGTGTGTTACAACATTGGTCATTAAAGGTGACTTATAATGTTATGGTATACAAAGACATCCTATGGAAATTGTGTGCAACAGTCCTACACATGGATATGATGTTTGGATGTTCGCAAACTTTTGAACGTATTTGTAATATATGGTTTATTTGAATTCCAACCAAACAGATGCGATTTTGATTTACTCTCACATACCTGCTTTATCGACTGGCAGCAGTGCAAGGACATGTTTGAGTGTTTTTAGACTGATAGATTCAGATGCTGTAGAATTGCTTCTTTCAATCTTTAAACCTATTAAGACATTCTTCTTTGTCTTTCGGCTGTTCCCTTTCAGGGGTCGCCACAGCGAATCATCTGCCTCCATCTAACCCTATCCCCTGCATCCTCTTCTCTCACACCAACTAACTTCATGTCCTCTCTCACTGCATCTATAAATCTCCTCTTTGGGCTTCCTCTAGACCTCCTGCCTGGCAGTTCCAACCTCAGCATCCTTCTACCTATTACCTATTCTACCTATAAACCTATTAAAAACAGGTTAAAAACAAATATATATATATATATATATATATATATATATATATATATATATATATATATATATATATATATATATATAAATATAAATATAAATCCTTTTACACATTCACGACGTATTCTTTAAAAGCATGGCACACTGTGATGTTCCACCTTTTACAGTGTTTTTGATCATGACAGCAGATAGGGACATAGCAGAGAAACACAATCAATGGCTCATAGTAAATGTGCGGGATTTAGTGCAACTGCTAAAATTCTATTTATAGATTTTATAAACCGCTCCTTATGTAGGCGGCCTGCCAGTGGTACAGAAATGTCACCTTTTCCAATTTTAAATAAACAACACAGTCATCTTTAACATGAAAAGTCCTGTCCTATGTAGTAGCTATTGCAAAAAAAGAAAGAAAGAAAAGAGGAGAAAGCATGACTAAATTATATGATAAAATGAATACAAGGCAAATATAACCATAAACCTCTTGTATAACTTTTAAGCAGGGGTGTAATGCATTGTGACATGACACATTGGGATGCAAAGAATTTTGCAAAGAAAAAAAATGTGCATGTGTGATTTGCATAGTGAGAATCAGCAGTCTATTAATTATTCATCTAATGCAACTGCACTGTTTAAACCACAGAGGTTCAAATCTGTGCAACGGATGAAATTATGAGATGAGATTTATATGATGAATATGGTGACTAAAAGCTCTTGATCACGATGACTGCCATGCATTATAGATTATTTGATTATAAAAGCATGGTATAACAATTAAATTAGCTTTCTTCACTAGCTTTAAACAACATCAGCCCTGGACATTTTAGCTGACTGTGGAGATCTTTTTCTAGTGAAAATGACACATCGAATGCTGTTACAGAGTATATGCTTTAATTAATTGTTTTCTTCTATTTTTTTAATGAAAGTATATAGCTCTTTATTTAATGTTGTGAACTTGTACTGCTTTTTTGTTTTCAAAAGTAATCCTTAAAACTCAGATTGGCATAAGACTTTTCTCAGCTCAACATAGGCAATATGATGAACTGAATTTTATTTAATTTTACCCAACTATACAAACATGACTTAGCAAGATAAATTTAAATGGGTCACATAGGCAGAGAAATAGCACATGATCATGCGTTATGGTCGTTTTGGGTTGTTTTTATGTAGTCATTGACTGAGGCTGTGTTGCTGGCACAGATCTGCTTAGGTTTTAAGGGGTTTTAACAACATCAGCCCTGCAAAAATCTACAATGGACAAGAAGGAGACTGTGGAACCCGGATTCATTTTAGCTGACTGTAGAGTTTTTTCTTTTCTAAAATGAAACATCGAATGCTGTTACAGGCTTTATGCTTTAATTGATTGGTTTCTTCTGGTCATTTTTGGAGAATATATATATATAGATTTTTAAACATGTTGTAAACCTATAATGCATTTTTGCTTATAATATTAAATAGCTATTTGAAGCAGTTTATCCTTTTAGTGAGGTTTAGTTGGACAATATGCATATTCTTTTGAAATGAAGAAAAAAAAGTTTAATTTGTTTTTAAATATTTTAAGATGGGCGGTATTGTGACGTGGTGGTTAGCACTGTCGACTTGCACCTTCACAGTCCCGGTTTGAGTTCCACTTCAGAGTTTGCATGTTCTCCCTGTGCTTGGTTGGTTTCCTCATCATACTCCGGTTTCCTCCCACAGTCTAAAAACATGCAGATTAGGCCAATTGCCATTCCCAAAATGAGTGTGTGAATGTACTGTATGTACTGTATGTGTGTGCCCTGTGATGGATTGGCACCCTGTCCTGGATGTACCCCGCCTCGTTCCCTAAGTCTCCTGGGATAGGCTTCAGACCCCCTGCGACCCTGTACACAGGATAAAGTGGTGTTGACGGTAAGTGTGTGAGTGAGTGAGTGATATTTTGAGATCAAATTGTATCATCAAACTGAATCGTATCGTGACCGGGGTGTATCGCTACAACACTAGCTTGAAGATATTTCCATTCGTTGCTGATGGATTCTCTCAGCTGAATGGTGAAATCTCTTCACTGAAAGTCACATGGTACAGAAATTTTGGATAGATAACAGTAGAAGAGAACACTTTTCTGCTAATGTCATTTAATTATTTCATTATAATATAAAATAGTGAAATAAATAAAAAAATTTCAAACAGAATTCATATAAATACTTGTGGTGTATAATTATAATGATAAATGTAACTTAATTTAGAATTAGGAAAACATCATTTCAGGTACCGGACACACACACACACACAGGGAGAGAGAGAGCGTGTGTGTGTGTGTGTGTGTCAGAGAGAGAGAGAGAGAGAGACTTGCTCCTGCGCACTGCTCTCAGTGGATGTTGAACTCGAAGTTAGTTCGGAATATTTGATACATTTCCCTTCATTAAGCCGACTGTGTGAAACAGAAGAGCTCGTCCTAAAGAAGAGAGAGCAGCACAGCACATACGGGTTTACAGATAACTCGGTAAGTAATGTATGATCTCATCTCTCTCCGCGTGCACGAGGCACGAGCGTTTGCTTTCTGAATCCTGGGTAACGGAGTTAAATGTCCGCGCGCGCAGCCTGTGTACCAGTGACGCACCTTAGCCCACAGGCTCCAGGCTGCTTTATATCACGAGTATTTTCACAAATTAGTTATTTTAATGCGCTAAAGTTATTCACTGTCGGAGTATCTAAGGGTTCTAGTAGTCGGAGAATGAAACTTCTTTTCCGTCATGACATTTTCTGAGGTTGATATACTGTACAGTACAGTTGACTATTAACGCAGTCGAGGACCGTGTGAGAGAAATCATGTAGACTAATGGCAATGAGTTGGGCTCGGTTTGGTGACTTGAGTTCTACTGAAAAAGGAATTAAGGAAGAAAAAAAATATTTATGACCTATGTATTTCCACTCAAGTAAAATGTGTAACAACCAAAATAAAGAATGTTAATAATGTTTATGCATAGGTTAAACGCATTAAATAGAATTAAATACATTACCAGTTTAAATTACTGTTGCACTACAATTATTGTAGTAAAATATGCACAATATCAATATGCAATAGCTGCATGAGACCAAAATCATTTTTGACTTTCCTGAACTGGAGCATTACCTGATTTAGCCCAAAGGCACTCCAGCAAAAAGCACCTAGCCTTTAATAAGTGATATATTAATATGCACACACACAGTATTACAGTATAGCCCTCTTATTGTACAATGGAACTGAGTTCTGTGCAATTTCACTTTTAGACAAAGAAGACATGCATTTTTGTTTCATAACTGAAGTAACTGAACCTGAATTAATCAGAGACGGTTTAGTTTGTGCTTTTTAATTTATATATATATATATATATATATATATATATATATATATATATATATATATTTCGTAGAACTTTTCCAAAACAAACTAAATTTTTTTTTGCATGAAACAGCTAAAAAAACAAAATCAAATCAAATATACTGTACATTACGCAGACAAGTAAAAAATTTTTCATGTGTAATGTTACTTTTTTAATGTGATCCTAATTTAATAATAATAAAAAAAATTGCCTAATAATATATATTACTACAAGAGCCAAAAGACAATTTGCTTATAAAACTTCAGAGTTATGATTTAATCCAGTGGCACGGGAGCGCAGTGGTTAGCAGAGCACCAGGATCGAGGGTTCGATTCCTGCCTTGGTTCTCTGTCTGTGGAACTTGCATGTTCTCCCCGTGCTTGGGGGATCCCTCTGGGTACTCACAGTCCAAAGACATGCAGATTAGGCAGGAATAGAACCCTTGACCCACACAGACAATAACCCAAGCACAGGTAGAACGAGAGACCCTGCTTCGGTGAGGCAGTAAGACTACCTGCTGCACCACTATGCTATGGTTCTAATTGTTAAAGCACCATGCTAAAATTTTTATATTAAAAAATTAAGCATGATTTGATATTTGACTTAATACGGACTTAATATTTTCAGGTATAGCAGCTCTCACTTACTCTGTGTGTTGTTGTTTTGCAGTCATTCCACAACAAAATAAGCCAAGGACAGTTTGCTTATGAAAATTAATATAATTAAGAATTATAACAGGAGTGAAATGAACATTAATTTCATGCACAGATAAATTGAACCTGTGTGCCAAATGCCTCTTAAAAAAACATACCTGGTAAAGAACTTGTGCACAATAGGCCTTGACTTTGTTGATGTTACCAGGCACCCAGAGATGGTTCCGTCCTTGTGATGGCCTTGAATATTGCCTGTAACCATAGTGACAGTATTAAAATGTAGTCATGCTTGAAATGTTGTTGTCTACAACCTTTTTGCATTCCGCTAAATTCTGTTATATTCTACCCCATTTGAAAATTAATTGACAGTTTTTTTTTTTTATGACAATATTCTTTTATTCATTCGTTTAACCGGGTCAGGGCTGATGTGTATCTTCTCTGGGCCGTGTGAATGAAGTTTGCATGTTCTCCCCATGCTTGGTAGGTTTTCCCTGGGTTCAAAGACATGCGGTGCAGGCGTTTCCAAGTTGCCCGTAGTGTGTAATTGTGTATGTGAGTCTAGGTGTGTTTGTGGTCTGCGATGAGTTGGCACTCCAACCAGGGTACAATCTGGTACAATTGTGGCAGGAGGAACTGTAGGATGAGATTTAGATAATGTACAGATAGATGTTCTTGGGCGATGAAAGGAAACCCATACAGACAGACACCCAAGCACAGGATAGCACGAGGGACCCTTCTGCTGTGACCCTACCTGCTGCACCACTGTGCTTTGGTTCTAATGGTTAAAGCACCATGCTAAAAATTTAATATTACAAAACTAAGCATGATTTAATTATTGA
Organism: Channallabes apus; assembly: GCA_030522415.1. Taxonomy (NCBI): domain Eukaryota; kingdom Metazoa; phylum Chordata; class Actinopteri; order Siluriformes; family Clariidae; genus Channallabes; species Channallabes apus. The sequence goes on from CM060112.1 coordinate 24,963,118, forward strand.
CTTAATACAGACTAAATATTTTCTGTTATAGGAGCTCTCACTTTCTTTATGTGGCAGCATATTTTGGAGTCATTTCGCAATATTAAATATAAGAAACAAAGCATAAAATATTGTGACAGTAGAATCCTAAACAGATTGGAATGCCATAATATGTAAGCATTTATATATATATATATATATATATATATATATATATATATATATATATATAAGCATAAGCATATATAGTGCTTTACTTCCTATTCAATTTATTTTATGATGTATATTGTTTTATACAAATATCAATTTGGGATTTCATTATCTTTAAATTGATCTGAAATGAATGCATGTTATTTGTTGTTTCCTATCTAGAGTCAAACTGTGTTTCCTCAAAATTGCAAGACTCATTTTCTTTGATCTTACTGAATTAAAGAAAAAATATTTGAATGAGGATCAAATATATCACATTTTATGTTAAAATGTGTGTGGTCGCCACAACTCTCCAACAATCAATATAGTACTGAGCTTCTAAGGGCTAGGTGGTTTTAATAACTGCATGTCTAAACTCATTGCTGAAACCTTAAAACAAAAATTTTATTGCAATTTCATCAGACGCTGTTTTTAATTAGCAAAAACAATTATGCATTATGGAGTTATGCATTTCAGTAACTGAATCTAACATATTATTCTACACTGTGTCTGTGGGGTACTAAGTAAGAAATAAAAATACTGTAGCATTATTTTATACTCTGTGGAGGCAAACAAAATTAACAGCACGCCATTTGGGATTTAACCTAACTTTAAATTTGTTTGATTTTTTTTTTTACAGAATGATTGGTAGGAGATATAAAATCGATTATGGAGACATGATAAAACGTAACATTTTCTTGTGTTGGTTTAACACTTTCAGAGTTTGTATGAGTCAAACTGGACCTATGTAAACACTGAAGGGTGTTATTTTAATACTGTGTTAACACAGAATTTTGCTGCATAGCGATATAGTGGGTAAATAAAAATGAATCTGAAACGATAAATTGTATGAAGACTGCCAGAAAAAAAGACAATTAAAATGAGGAAAAAAAATAACTTTGGCAGGGTACGGTGACTATTGGCCCATTATAGCAATTTGCATGTGCGGTCCCACACTGTATTGATCGTCTTGTGCTAAATTTCTGCAAAGACACAGTGAGTAATTGTGTGACAAAGTGTGGCACACAATGTGTCTGTCCTGTGCCGAGCAATTTTTATTGCAACTTATTATGGGGGATAATATTCATAAACCAAAAATACCCATGCAAAGGGATAGGCATATTTCCCTATGCCTGTTTTTTTTTTAATGGGGGCTGTAGTTAGGCTCAAAATTCTGCACAAACCAGGCAGCCCTTATTATTGATACACCAAGCTGAGAAATACTGTAAATGTTTTACAGATCCTCTGCCTCACACACCAGGAAAAAAACTCTCTAACACAGATGTACATCAAAAAATGTACATCTAAGACTGTTTGCTGTATGACTGGATGCTCTTAACATTATCATAAAAATTCACCACATAGTAAGCTATAGCATAAATCAAGTGTGATGGTCTATTGATTAAATTTTTGTTTTGATATCATCCTGCTCGACCAATATCCAGGGTCACGAGTAACTGCTAGGTTGGCAACCATATTCTAATAAAGGGTTTGTATTGTTTATTTTTAAGGGGAGCTATTAAGTAAATTAACTTTTTAGTCATTTTTTTTATTTTTAGATCAGTTTGGTCATCATTTTTACATTGGCCAGGGTTTAAACAAGCAAAATAGATGTTCCCCCTATTATGACCTCATATAAGGAGATGACTTGGTTGCTCCAGTTGCTCATCTCTGCTCATGGGGTGTGTCTCAGCAGCAGCTCCTATACATGAACACTGAAATTTAGCACATTTAGTAAAGGAGTAAAACAGACAAACCTTCATCTAAATGGTATTTCAGCATTACCAAGGCTTTAGTGGTTAAAAAAAGTTTAAACTTTAAGCAAGGGTGAACTATGAATTATGTGATCAGGGTAAGGCGGCCCACAACATGTTGGTAATAAATTAGGAATCTTTCTTGGAGGAAAATGTGAATTAAAACTAAAATTCATTGTTAAACAACAGGATAAGTATAATAATAAAAAGAAGGAATAAACATAGTTGAAGTCCAATAAGAATATAAAACATGAAAGACCGTATTGATATTTCAATGAGAAAAAAGTTGCATATCACATCACTACCTGCCTAGGCCTATAATAGAAAAGAAGTTTCTGTTTTGTTTTGTTTTTTACTTTCTGTTTGAGATATCGTGTCAGCTTCGAAGGAAGAGGCTTGCTATTTCCACATTGTCAAACTTTAACTGATCAGCTGGGTGACACAGGAGATGATGTAATTGGTCACAGTAGACAGTTGAGAAACTGTAAATGCTAATTAAGTATACACTGTGATATTGTTTTTGATCTGGCAAAACAAAATGAATAATCAAAATTGTTCTTGTCTGTTCTAGGAATACCTAGAAGTTGCGTTAACACTAGTCAGAAGTGGGTAAACGTTGGTGGTTAAATGCTGGTCAGAGGCAATTGAATGCTAGTTAGAGGCGGGTGAAAGCTAGCTAGTGGTCGGTAAATGCTAGTCATGGATGGATAGATAGATAGATAGATAGATAGATAGATAGATAGATAGATTGGCTGGATAGATGGACTTCATTGATCCCGAAGGAAATTCCAGATATCCAGCAGCAATAGAGACAATACCACAACGACAGGCTCTAGTTTGCACACTGTACATCTTACATATAGTCTATATTACTATATGTATGTGATGTGAGAACTGACCAGAAGTTACTAGTGCAATGAAAATCTAAGAACAAACACTGCAAGATATAGAAGGAGTATATAGTTCCCTTTCAGTTGATTCAGTCGGTACAACGCATAACGTATGGGATATCACGCCCTCTCATGTCCTGGCTGAAGCCACCTATATTTCATGCTGTAAAGGCAGTCAAACCTGTGGTGACGTAGGTGTAGCCCTGGGGATACACCTACTGTATAAGCCATCATCACCACAGTTGAATCTCAGTTCTTACACACTTCACCACGCTGTGAACACCTTTTCCGTAGAGTTTTCAAGTTCCGCCACTGCTGCGTTAGCCGCTCAGGACGACACTTCATTTTTTGCTCTCTATTGCAGAGCGGCCGAGAAGCTGGAGGTGGAGTGGCCCTCCCCACAGCTGGCTCAGAAACCGTCGAGGTTCGCGGGATTTTTTCTCCCTCCTGGACCGACAACCATTAAAACTGCTTGCCCATATTTCCGACTTGATCAGTGAGTTAACGTCATCATGGAGCAAGCCGCTGCCTACCCGCTTATCAGTGCCCGGTTACGTACAGTATTTGGAACTGGACGGAGCTGAGAAAACAGGACTGGTTAGCCCACCACCAGTGGAGCCGTCATTGGCCGCTTATTTGGCACCCACACGGTCATGGTGCGTCTGGCCCTACTGTCCTTCCATCCAAACACTGTAGATTCTCCTCTGCCCAGCTTGATAAAATTTACCAGGCTCGAGCGGGCACTGCTCGTGCGCTCAATTCCGTTACGCTGCTTCAGACGTATCAGGCAATGTGTTTGGCAGAGCTCGGCTCACTGGTACCTCAAGAGAGCCCAATATGTGTGCTGATTAACGACCATGACCACCGACCACAACAGACTACATTTTGCGCATGTCTTCTTGTATGGCTCTCTCCATACGCAGGGGGATGGCGAGCGCAGTGGTAGCACAAAGTCATTTATGGCTCACGTTCTTAGTAGACAGGTCCGTCTACTTGGATGAACCGCTGTCTGCTGAGGGTTTGTTTGGCCAGTCACTCAAAGCCATTCAGGCAAATTTTTACTTCAAGAGAAAAAGAGTTGCGAGACATCATTTTGCAACGAGAGGGAAAAGACCACTGCTGCCAGCTAGCTCCGTCTCTTGTCCGGTGAAACAACAACCTCTGATCGCTGTGCTGCCTCTCGGCTATCGAACATGTATGCTTTTCAGTTCTGGGTGCGCTCTTACCACCTACTGTATGTGCGGTGTGCCACATCAACAGGAAGCTGACAGTGACTCCGTCAAGCATGTCAGCTCTTCTGCCCTGGAGGGAACCCAGGCTGTTACGCCAGGGCTCTCCAATAGGCAGAGTATCATTTTGCAAAGTGGTGTCAACAGATGCCTCTCTCAGCAGATGGGGCGCTCTGTGCACCGGCTCCGCGGTGAGGGGGGCGTGGTCACAGGAACAATGCAGGCTTCACATCAACTATTGGAGCTGTTGGCTGTGTTTTCAGCCCTGAGACATTTTCGTCTGACTCTGACAGGCCATCATGTTCTGATCAGGACAGATAAACCAACAGTGGTGTCTTATATAAACAGACAAGGGGGAACTCGCTCACTCCTCCTGCTGAAACTATCCCATTCTCTATTGCCATCGTCAAGTGTTCATCTTCTGTCTCACTTACATTCCACTTACATTCCAGGGCACCTGACATGGGGGGCAGACCTTCTCTCCAAGGGGAGGCCCGCTTGGGAGGAAATGGAGGTTACAACCATGGGATCCGGTAGCACTCTTCTTCTTCATAACAGATCGCAATGTCCCTCTGTGGATCGATGCACTGGCACACTGATGGCCCCCAGCTCTATTGTATGCTTTTCCTCAAGTAGAACTGATTCTGCTTGTCACAGAGAGGGTGCACCAGCAGGGCCTATCCCTAATCCTGGTGGCCCCTCATTTGCCGGCGAAATCATGGTATGCAGAGATAGTCAGCCTGCTAGCAGAAAAACCATGGAAACTTCCTCTCCACAGGGACCTTCTGTCTCAGGCAGGGGGGGAGGTAGTTCACCTGTCTCCCGAACTGTGGAACTTGCATGTTTACCCATTGAAAGGTCCAATCTAATAGCTAAAGGACTTCCTCTGAATGTGATTGAGACAATCAGTGCTCCATGGTGGAGGTTTTGTCTTTTCTACAAGAACTGTTAGAAAAAGCCCTTTCCTTCTCTACTATTAAAGTATACTTGGCAGCTATATCAGCCTGTCATACTGGTTTTGATGGAGTGTCACCGGGGGCTCATCCGCTGGCAGTACGGTTTTTAAGAGGAGTACGAATGAAAATTCTTTTATATAAGACGACACTTCTTGCTTTAACGTCTGCTAAATGAGTGTCTGTGCATCCATCTTGTACACAGTTTGCTGCTAATGGTTTAAAGGTTACTCTACGGCCGAACGCAGACTCTGTACCTAAAGTTGTCTCCAATGATTATTGCTCTATTGTCTTTGACCCTCATAACTTCTGCCCCCCTCTTTTTGCTTCTGAGGAGCAGGGAAAATTGCACAATTTGTGCCCGGGACATGCACTATGGGTCTACATGGACCGCACAATGAATATGCGTTTATGTGATCAATTATTTGTCTGTTTTGCCACTCCAGTAAAGGGTAAGACATTGTCTAAACAACGGCTTTCCCATTGGATTGCGAAGGCTATTTCATTAGCTTATAGCAGCAAAGGTGTCCCATTGCCTCAGGGTATGAAGGCACATTCAACGAGAGCTATGGCAACATATTGGGTGCATGTCCATAGGTGAAATTTGCGCGGCAGCCAGTTGGTCTTAGCCAGGACATGAGAGGGTGTGATATCCCATACTGTACGTTATGTGTTGTACCTCGTTCCTCTTCCTTAGGGAACAGAGGTTAAAGTCATAACCATTTGTTATGTATATTTAAAAAAAAAGGTTATTTGCAGTTCAGTCAGGATGTGCCAAGTGGCAAAATGACAACAGTGCAAACAATATTGATTGCGCAAAAACCTAAGTAGTTGTGCAAAGAGCACAACTAAACGCTACTATATATAAGAATTTTAGGAGGTGCCATGTGCGTTTAGGCTCAATAACAGTGCTTATGTGCTGAGCTATGTTAATTTGTTTAAAAAAAATGTAATATTCATATTAAATGTGAGTAAGATGAAAAAAAACAAAACAAGCAAAGGACAATAATATTTGCATAAAATTTATATCGTACTATACGGTTGTATTGGGTTTATATCATATGCAGAGCTGTAGCTGCACTAATATTCAGAATGGCTGAACAACTGTGCGTATTATACGTTTTTATACAACAGTTCCATAAAGAGAAAATTTAGATTGAGTACTGTAAGTCAAATTTAGGATGCAATATGACCAAAAGTTTGTTTATTGTTGTAAATTAAAGGTACTTCCATTAAAATGGATGTCTCTTCTTCCTTTTAATTGTCCCCTGATTTAAAGCATTCATATTTTAAGCCATAATAATAACAATAATAAGACATTTCTGTTTCTTGCTGGCAGCGCGGTGGTGTAGTGGTTAGCACTGTCGCCGTGCACCTCCAGGGTCTAGGTTCGATTCCCGGCCAGGCTCGATTCCCGTCTCTGTGTGCATGGAGTTTGCATGTTCTCCCCGTGCTTGGTGGGTTTCCTCCGGGTACTCCGGTTTCCTCCCACAGTCCAAAGATATGCAGGTTAGGTTAATTGACATTCCAAATTGCCCGTAGTGTGTGAATGAGTGTGTGTATGTGAGTATGTGTGTGTGCCCTGCGATGGATTGGCACCCTGGACAGGGTGTACCCCGCCTTGTGCTCTAAGTTTCCTGGGATAGGCTCCAGGCCCCCGCGACCCTGTATATAAGGATAAAGCGGTACAGAAAATGAATGAATGAATGAATGTTTCTTGCTGATGATCAGGAAGGTGTGATATTGTTTGCAGCCTTTAATCCTTCCTTCTCTAACACACACATTAAATGGATTTGTTTGTGCTTCATGCTTGTTTCTAGTGACATCATGTCCCTTACAAAACAGTTTGTTTGTGGCAGAGGTACTGCCATTTACTTAATTCCAGTCATTACCAGTATGATGATTCACCATTTTGCTAAATTGCCAAGAAGTGCCTACTGTTGAGTAGAGCAGCTGAAAAAGAGCCATTTGCTTCATATTAATCATTGTCCTGTCAGCAAGAAATGCTCCTTAAAATGGTTCCTTTCTCGTCTGCTTCGCCATTATGCATGTTTATACAGTATGTATCTCCCTTGATTCTGTGATAATGTTAATAATGTTATATATTAGGGAACTTTTGCTATAGGAGTGACTGTGTCAGCACTTTAGCAGCTGTCTGTTAGTCTGCTAGTCCGTCTAGTCTGATCTAACAGACAAGGTGTAAATTTGGCTCACCAAAAAATTCATTTCTAAATGTTGGCCAATTAGAAAGGCACCGAAATATCCAGTGCACCACAGCACGGCCAGCTCAAGACATCTGACCCGACTTCCCAGACCTTATCCCAATGGGATTCGCTGGACAAACAAGTCTGATCGGAGCCCACACCCCACAACCCTCAGCACCCAAAGGATCTGCTTCCAATGTCTTAGTGACAGACACTACAGCACAAGTGGGACCTACACAATACTGGACATAATATGTCACATTGTAATGTTATGTTTGATCGGTGTCTGTTGCTCAATCTTGGGTTTGTTTTTAGAGACAAGTAATTGTAGTGAGTTTACCTGGTCATCTTTCATTTTAAACTGTGTCTATGTATACAGTGGTGTGAAAAACTATTTGCCCCCCTCCTGATTTCTTATTCTTTTGCATGTTTGTCACACAAAATGTTTCTGATCATCAAACACATTTAACTATTAGTCAAAGATAACACAAGTAAACACAAAATGCAGTTTTTAAATGAGGGGTTTTATTATTTAGGGAGAAAAAAAATCCAAACCTACATGGCCCTGTGTGAAAAAGTAATTGCCCCCTGAACCTAATAACTGGTTGGGCCACCCTTAGCAGCAATAACTGCAATCAAGCGTTTGCGATAACTTGCAACGAGTTCTTTACAGCGCTCTGGAGGAATTTTGGCCCACTCATCTTTGCAGAATTGTTGTAATTCAGCTTTATTTGAGGGTTTTCTAGCATGAACCGCCTTTTTAAGGTCATGCCACAACATCTCAATAGGATTCAGGTCAGGACTTTGACTAGGCCACTCCAAAGTCTTCATTTAGTTTTTCTTCAGCCATTCAGAGGTGGATTTGCTGGTGTGTTTTGGGTCATTGTCCTGCTGCAGCACCCAAGATCGCTTCAGCTTGAGTTGACGAACAGATGGCCGGACATTCTCCTTCAGGATTTTTTGGTAGAAAGTAGAATTCATGGTTCCATCTATCACAGCAAGCCTTCCAGGTCCTGAAGCAGCAAAACAACCCCAGAGTCTAGCTTTTGAGGTGCTTTTGGTCTACTTCTCTGTGTCAGGTAGCTCCTATTTAAGTGATTTCTTGATTGAAACAGGTGTGGCAGTAATCAGGCCTGGGGGTGACTACAGAAATTGAACTCAGGTGTGATAAACCACAGTTAAGTTATTTTTTAACAAGGGGGGCAATCACTTTTTCACACAGGGCCATGTAGATTTGGAGTTTTTTTTCTCCCTTAATAACGTAAACCTTCATTTAAAAACTGCATTTTGTGTTCAATTATGTTATCTTTGACTAATAGTTAACGGTTTTTGATGAGCAGAAACATTTAAGTGTGACAAACATGCAAAAGAATAAGAAATCAGGAAGGGGGCAAATAGTTTTTCACACCACTGTATAAATTCACATACAACCAACAAATTAACTGAACAAGTTAACTGTAGGATGAATTTGTGTTAACGTTTAGTATTTAGTTTGTATGGAGCTGACGTACACGTTCACATCAAGAAACTTCAATTACCGTTTTGGAGAAGTTTTTATTTTCTAATCTCTTGATGCTGGTTTATAGACTGAAATGAAGAAATGCGGTAAAACTAGTAGAATAAACTCTTTGCAAAGCTTATTCATGGATTTGTAATTAGTGATGTTGCACCTGGCACAGCTGTAAACACAGTCTGTATAAAACTTTAAATTGGTTCAGTGGCCTCTTTTGAATAACTAATCAAGTAGATGAATTTTTATTTTTTTGCAAATAAAAACACGAAAAAATAAGGCACTTGACAAACCAGTCAATTGCATTTCTATCCTCTATCATCCTTTATTCATAAATAGTGTCTATGTGGGTTTGTGCTGGTTACGTATGTTAAATTTACTCCAGACAGTGAACTGATTGTGCAACTAGTGTGGTTGTCCTCTCAGATCAGGCTGGACGAGTCGACAAACATCTACTTACATTTATGATGAGCAAGACGTGCAGGTTCGTGAGATACATTTTCTGTAAGTTGTCTGTTAAGTATTAAGTATAAGGTTTTCAATTTAATGATTTTCACTTTCATTCTAAGGTTGATTACTGAAAAAGGCCTGCACACGAATCCTCTGATCCCTGAGATTTCACCATTTCTAATTCAAATGGTCTTTGATATAAATATTGTGAAAATAAGGCGGCGCGGTGGTGTAGTGGTTAGCACTGTCGCCTTGCACCTCCAGGGTCTGGGTTCGATTCCCCGGCCAGGCTCGATTCCCGTCTCTGTGTGCATGGAGTTTGCATGTTCTCCCCGTGCTTGGTGGGTTTCCTCCGGGTACTCCGGTTTCCTCCCACAGTCCAAAGATATGCAGGTTAGGCTAATTGGCGTTCCTAAATTGCCCGTAGTGTGTAATTGGGTGTGTGAGTGTGTGTATGTGTGTGTGCCCTGCGATGGATTGGCACCCTGTCCACCCTTCCGGTCCCCCGCGACCCTGAACACAGGATTAAGCGGTATAGAAAATGAATGAATGAAAAATAAGGTGAGACAGACAATATGCTGAAGTTTTAAAATTTTAAAATACCCAAAGACTGCCTTTTGTCTCTCTATCAAACTCCACGAGCACTTAAAGTTGTACGGAAGTATTGCTGCAACCTCAGGCTAGTCACTGACCATGCTCATTAGTCTGGCTTCAGTAGACTTGTAGGACATGACGCATCACCAGATGGAGTTGAAAATGTTGACTTTGTAGCAGCATGAACAGCGAAGGCGGGTGAAATACTCATTAACATCTCCATTTCATGTTCCCTGTTATATCCACCACTTGATGCTCATTCACTCAGGCTGCAGCTACAGATTTTTAAAGACCATTTTAGCAGAGGCTACATACAAACTATTTATTTTACTATTCAGAGCCATGCCTATAGAGCCATGCACTTGCATGCAAGTTCTGCACCTAAAGTATATCAGTGACTATAGACTGTTGTAACACATTTGGTAACTGGTAAAAGTAAGCCGCCTTTGCATATTGTAAAATATATATATTTGCATTTGTTCAGTTTTCACTTGTATGGAAACTGTGGATTCTGATTGGTCTATAATTAAGCAGTGACACCTTAGAAAGAGTATGGTTATACTAAACATTGTTGATGCAGGTACAGTAGTTACAAGTTCCACAATGTGGAAAAATAAAGTGGAAGTTTACTTTATAGCACATCAGCTACGTAGATCGCTAGCCAGCTCACATTCATTTGCATATTCTCATTAATGATGTTTCTGGTGAAATTGGCATGCTGTCTTACTTTATATCCTTAATATTATAACTGACAGTTTTAGGAAAGAAAACGACACAAGCTATATAAGATCATTGTGAAAATGTTTTTGCATAGATTCTTAAATTTAAGCTCATTTAATGGCTAAAAGCACACAGGTAGTGGTCAACAAGAACCTTTCCTAATTAACTCCTGCCAAGGAAAGTCAAGGGCAGGCCTCCTGTCTGCAAGCTGCCTTGACCCGTCAGCCGGCAGAGAAATGAGTATGCCCCCAATGGAGATGATGTTCCAGGTCATGGCTGTGTTCAGTGTGTTCGAACATTAAGGCTACCACGTGACGCCAGCCAACCGCATCTTTTCTAACTGCTCACTCACGCCCCGTTAGGGGCGGCGTAACACACTCGGAGGACAGCGCTATCCGCTCCTTCCGCTTGCGTGAGCTCACAGACGCCCCTGATTGACTGTAGAGCCGTGATTAATGTGGGAGCACTAAGTACCTCTCATCCCTCCCCTCTGAGAGAGCTCGGCCAATCAGCTCTCTCTAGTCCTACAGCATCACCCGGGAATCGAACCAGCGAGCACTTTACCACTTTAGACGCCAATGGAGTTCTCACAAGGATCTCTTCAGGCTTGTGCTGTGACCATGACAGGTCCATGGCCTGGGGTAGCTCAGTGGTTAAGGCATTGGACTGCGGTTCGGAAGATCCCAGGTTCAAACCCCACAACCACCAAGTTGCCACAGTTGGGCCCTTGAGCAAGGCCCTTAACCCTCAACTGCTCAGATGTATAATGAGAATAAAAAAAAAAAAAAATAAGTCGCTCTGGATAAGAGCGTCTGCCAAATGCGTAAATGTAAATGACATGTTGTACCAAGACCATATTAAGATCATGTTGCTTCATATTATTCTGGTGCTTACCACATTTATGGTGAGCATATAGGAATTTATCTGTGCATCTACCTCATGTTCAGATAATTTAGTATAAATACTGGATCCAATTCATTACACCATCACCTCTGAGGGTGATGCTGTAACCTCTCACAGGTCTAGAGAGAGCTGATTGGCCGAGCTCTCTCAGAGGGGAGGGATGAGAGGTACTTAGTGCTCCCACATTAATCACGGCTCTACAGTCAATCAGGGGCGTCTGTGAGCTCACGCAAGCGGAAGGAGCAGATAGCGCTGTCCTCCGAGTGTGTTACGCCGCCCCTAACGGTGCGTGAGTGAGCAGTTAGAAAAGATGCTGTCGGCTGGCGTCCCGTGGTAGCCTTAATGAAAAGCACTTGGTGTCGTGGTATTTGTATCAACCCACCAGATGCACTGGCAGTGTAGTTATTGAGTTAGTAAGTGGCTGATTAAAGCGTGGTGCAATCTGGTCAGACATAGATCATAATAACCTGGTTCGGTCTCATTGCTGTTTGGTGAGCATGTGATTATGTGCATGATGTGGAATTAGTGACAACATGATAGAATCGTTGAGAGCCTGACAGGGATCTGGCTAGATAAATGGTTCTTCAATATTTTTAGGACAGTATGGAAACTTCATTGTCAGGTCTTTTCATCATGTCGCTTTGCTGAAGTACGACAACAAAACTGTACGTCTTGTCTGATTGGCTTCATTTTATTTATGACTTCTAATTGAATATATCAAATTAAAATAAGAAGTGTAAAAAGTAAGAAGTGAGTTAATGAAACTGCCAGTCATTTGGCATTTGCCTGACATTAAGCCTGCACCATAAATGAAATCTAAATATTGAGTAAAGTATGTGCCACATTTTAATCCGTGTTGGGTCCTACAAGCCCCGCCCCCGATAACCCGCCCCCCTCTGTAATTCCTGCTGTTATACCCCAATCTCACCTATGCGGTTTGACTGTGCGAGGACCGATGCACAGAAAGATGGAAACCTAATCACAGCGCCAAAACTCGCGGTGAATCATGATGAACCGTACTTACGGTTCGCGTACAGTAGGTGAGATAGGGGTGTTAGTAGTTAACAGATTATGGGCCAAACTTCGCTGAGTGATGATGGTAGAATAATTATTAAGGTCTTGACTAAAACAACATGCATGAGGAATCACAAAGGAGTTCATTTTCTGCAATGGAAAAGTATGCTAACTAGTTACTTTTATCAGAAAGTAACGCTGTAATGTAACTGATTACTTTTTAATGACAGTAATTATGTAATGTAATTCGTTACTTTTAATAGTAACTTCCCCAAACACTGGTAAACAAACACCTGAAATAACAGCTCTGAAGTGGTATAAGTGAATTTTAACGCTCTGGAGTAAATTTGATACAAAGCTTAATATTGATCATGAAATAATAATATCACTGATTTCATTAAAGCTCATCATCTTATTATTAGCTTTAATCTTTAGCTTTTTCCACAAACTCAATGACGGGTACTTATGCTAGTCAGTAAAAAGTGAATCCACATGTCAAATAATATACAGTACATCCAAATAATGTCCATCTTCAATCTTTAATCAACACTGATTTTATTATATATAGGAATCATATTTACATTGGTTAAAAAAAAAAAAACAGAGTATCAGGCGCTGTACAGTATATTGAATAAACCCTGTTTTTATTTTGCTATTTATTTTGTTCACTTGTATGCAGTGGAAGTTAAATCTTTGCTAATTTGCATGAGAGCTTCTGGGAATAAAAACGCAGCCTTTACTCTGTTGGAATCCAGACATAATCTTGCTTTCCCACCCCTTTTGTTGCCTGGGTAACATGTTATTATAAGGCGGGTGCTTGTCTTTTTAGCGATCTTTCCTGCATTTTTCTCCCTTTTCCCCCTTGTTTTCTTCTACCTCTTTTTTTTTTAGAACAAGGGAGCATGCCCACCAAGGAACTGATCAAGTTCATTGAGCAGCACTCCACCTCATCTCTCTTATGAACTCTAAACCATCTCAAATGTAGTTATCGCTTTTTATTAGTTTTCTTCCTGTGTAATGATTAGAATTATTAGAATTATCATGCAAATGAGGTGATGAGGAATTGTTCGTAGTGCCGTAGACGGAAAAGCAAGCAACAATAAATGACAGATGGATTGAAGTAGAAGTGACTGCACTTCTGCGGTTCTTTATCTGTAGCTATAAAGACATCTCATTTGCCGTACTGTAGCTATTAATAGTGCGATTCCTGGTTCATTCATAGATACGTCAAATACCCAGGAGACATGCAAACTAACTCAAACTTTGGTTGCGCATGGGGTGGGATGAGCATGAGTTGGATAATTTTAGAGATGTGTCTACTTCATTGAGCTCCGCAGTGCTACCTTAATGCACAACAAACATGCATGCTCATATGTAATTCTGTAGTTGTGGGATATTTTTGTGCATTTTTGCACTTTTTATACTTTGTACTCTATCAACTGTATGTTAATAGGGCTATATTTTTATGGGGACGTTTGTTCTTCATAATGAGATAAAAAAAAAAAAAATCTATTCCCACACACACAAGCACACTGGCGGCTGGTGGCTTTAAAGAAACACACTGTAGTGTTTGGCTATGCTTATGTAGGGCTCGGTAACCATGGCAACAAACAACATCAGAAACAGAATGATCAGGCTAGTCGGCTGGGCGTGAAGAGAAATAAAGAGCGCTAATACACCAAAGTGTGCATGCACGCACACACACGAACACACACCCACACAAACACGCGCACACCAATTAAGACATTTTGTGCAGAAGGCTTGTAAGGCATTGGAACATCTTGGGATCTCACACATTTGCATGGAGTTAACTGAAAGGTAGGATATTTACCCAAAAGCTAACCTGCATCTCATTTCTTATGGCAGAGTTTATGGAGTGTGTCTGCACTTGTTCGTAAAAAAAAAAAAAAAAAAAAGAATAACGACATTGAAAACATAACTTTTTGCTGTTTGATATAGTTTTTGCTAGTTTAGAAAAGGGCTTCTCATTCTTCTTCATTCTGTAGCTTTACCCATCTAGTTTATTGTAGTCTATATTGTAGAGAACGTGATTAAGGTTATAATATTTGCATGTGATGATACATTTATATCGTCTTATTTTCTCAAATTGGCTGCGTTTGACGCAGAAGTAATTTCTACATTTTCAATCATTACCGTTTACAGAGGCTTGACATAAAAATAGAAAGCAAACCATCAAAGGACATCAAGTTTTGATCAAGAAGCACAAGGTTTTGGGAGTTTGGCTCTGTCTTGAACCATCTGCACCGTCTTACCACAGCTTGAGTGTGTTCGCCCTTTGAAGCTGTCCAAGGACCCTGCTGTCTGCCAGGCCTACTGTGGATATTCAGAAATGCTTTATATAAATTGTCTGTAAATATGTTCTCCGCACTCCAGGTCTAGGGCATGGTTCATTAAGCATAGATACAAATCAGTCGCTCTTAAATAGCACCTCAGATGTCCTTTCGGCATCCATTCCCCAAAATCCAATTAGTGTACAGTGTTTTATTTTACATCGTACCATTATTAAATACGTAGTAAAATAAATGTGTTGTTGCTCAGCTGGTGGATTGTCTGATCTGCTTCGATAATAGAGAACTCTATTCTGAGTTCACTTTAAAACTGAGCTTTGTAAAATATACAGAGTGGATGTGTCCCAGATGGCATGCTCTTTGGTGATGGCACACAGGAGCCAGTCATCCAACTACAGCATCATCCTTATGCCTCTGGGCATGAAAGGCAACAAGGCTGTCTGCATGCATCTTGAGATCGCCCTTATGGGTAGAGAGGGAGGCTGAAATGCAGGAATTTGAATTCTGGTCACTGGAAAGGGAAACTTCAAAAAGCGTCAACGCTCAAGAACAATGAAAGCTTAATGTATAAAGATCTGTTTTTATGAACCGGGCTGCACAGCATGAATGACATTCGATAGCCTTATCATGTGGAAAGTGTGCACTCTTAAGTCTAGAATCAGACTGTTTAGAGTGCAACTGGATAAAGTAGGCAGAGGCTAGTCCGATCCATCCAACCACAGATGAAAGTGATGCTGCCATCTCTCGTGTGGAGAACAAGCACGCTGGTAGAAGATAAATGAGATTTATTTCTGGCCAATGCTGAAACCAAAATTGGACAAGTGTGGTTCGAATTCCAGTGCCAAATGAACTGTCTGTTCATTGTTAGACTTGAAATGTCTCCTAGGCATTAATACAGACTCCCGGAATCTCAGCTTCTGAATGAGAACTGGTTGTAGGGTTCATTTTGGAGAACTGCCATTGGCTGTAATTTTAGGATCAAAGCTTGCTTCTTGAACACGGTCAGTGCAGAAGCTGTGAACACACAACTTGTGCTCTTCCATGGCTCCCATGGATGTAGACATACATAAGCACAAATCGTTCATTTCGTGTATAGTGTTCTCATGATGATAAGCAGTCTTGGGTTTCTACCAAAGGTCAGAATGTTCAATGATGGTCTCATCAGACCTGGGAAACCTATTCCACATATTTGCTCCAACATGTCTTTTGGAAACTTGTATGTTTTTTTTTTTTTGCACTTCTTCCCTCTTCCCACTTCTGACCAAAAGTGTCTGTACTAAGGTTGTCTTGTGAATAGCTTT
This sequence comes from Channallabes apus, assembly GCA_030522415.1. Classification (NCBI taxonomy): domain Eukaryota; kingdom Metazoa; phylum Chordata; class Actinopteri; order Siluriformes; family Clariidae; genus Channallabes; species Channallabes apus. Next base: position 24,979,117 of record CM060112.1, read on the forward strand.
TTCTCTTGGCCTTTTGGTAGCTAGTGGTACTCAGCTGGATGTTCAGCGTTTTGGATTTTTTTTATTTTTATAACCAAACTCTGATTGATATATTTGTAGAACTGAAAGCAAGTTTCAGATTTGAGGTCTTCATAATGCTGTTCGTTTAGGTATTTACTTAAACTCTTTAGTTTTATTAACGTGTAGTATGTGTGTGTACTTTTGAAACTAATCAGAAAATTAATTGAAAAAAAAACTAACTATTTCTTATACAAACCGGATTCCAAAAAAGTTGGAACACTAAACAAATTGTGAATAAAAACTGAATGCAATGATGTGGAGATGGCAAATGTCAATATTTTATCCAGAATAGAACATAAATCACGGAACAAAAGTTTAAACTGAGAAAAATGTATAATTTTAAGGGAAAAATATGGTGAATCAAAATGTCATGGTGTCAACAAATCCCAAAAAAGTTGGGACAAGGCCATTTTCACCACTGTGTGGCATCTCCCCTTCTTCTTACAACAGACGTCTGGGGACCGAGGAGACCAGTTTCTCAAGTTTAGAAATGCTCTCCTATTCTTCTCCCATTCTTTGTCGCACCTTCCTCTTTATGATGCGCCAAATGTTCTCTATAGGGGAAAGATCTGGACTGCAGACTGGCCATTTCAGTACCTGGATCCTTCTCCTACGCAGCCATGATGTTGTGATTGATGCAGAATGTGGTCTGGCATTATCTTATTGAAAAATGCAGGGTCTTCCCTGAAAGAGATGACTAGATGTTGTTCTAGAACCCAAATATATTTTTCTGCATTGATGGTGCCTTTCCAGACATGCAAGCTGCCCATGCCACACGCACTCATGCAACCCCATACCATCAGAGATGCAGGCTTCTGAACTGAGCGTTGATAACAACTTGGGTTGTCCTTGTCCTCTTTGGTCCGGATGGCATGACGTCCCACATTTCCAACAAGAACTTCGAATCGTGACTCGTCTGACCACAGAACAGTCTTCCATTTTGCCACACTCCATTTTAAATGATCCCTGGCCCAATGAAAACGCCTGTGCTTGTGGATCTTGCTTAGAAATGGCATCTTCTTTGCACTGTAGATTTTCAGCTGGTAACGGCGGATGGCACGGTGGATTGTGTTCACTGACGATGGTTTCTGGAAGTATTCCTGAGTCCATTCTGTGATTTCCTTTACAGTAGCATTCCTGTTTGTGGTGCAGTGTCGTTTAAGGGCCCGGAGATCACGGGCATCCAGTATGGTTTTACGCCCTTGACCCTTACGCACAGAGATTGTTCCAGATTCTCTGAATCTTTGGATGATATTTTGCACAGTTGATGATGATAACTGCAAAGTCTTTGCAATTTTTCGCTGGGTAACACCTTTCTGATATTGCTCCACTATCTTTCTGCGCAACATTGTAGGAATTGGTGATCCTCTACCCATCTTGGCTTCTGAGAGACACTGCCACTCTGAGAAGCTCTTTTTATACCCAATCATGCTGCCAATTATCCTAATTACTGTTAATTGGTCTTCCAGCTCTTCGTTATGCTGAAATTTACTTTTTCCAGCCTCTTATTGCTACTTGTCCCAACTTTTTTGGGATTTGTTGACACCGTGAAATTTGGAATCAACATATTTTTCCTTTAAAATGATACATTTTCTCAGATTAAACTTTTGATCTGTCATCTATGTTCTATTCTGAATAAAATATTGACATTTGCCATCTCCACATCATTGCATTCAGTTTTTATTCACAATTTGTTTAGTGTCCCAACTTTTTTGGAATCCGGTTTGTAGACAGGTTTGACGGTGCATACCTTGAAGGACTATGTTAGCACAGTGTGATGGATATTTATCATTTCTGAACTGCTCGGATAAATAAGCAATAACACTGACCATGAGGCAAGAAAACACTTGTTTGTTTGGCACATCCCATGCTCTGTGCTTGCTTGGATTAGGATCTGGAGAATTTGGAGGTCCGTGTGAGGTGGGCTGCGCTGCACTTGCTAGTTTGCTGGTTTATTACTATCTAATGTAAATGGGATAATGTTAAGTGGTATTAATGTTATGGCTAGTGTGTGTGTACAGTATACAGAGTATGTATATGTATACAGGTCTGAGTGTGTTTGTGAAATATTGTTATTACTGTAGGCTCCTTATACTTACACAATTTAAAAAGATTGTACATTGCTAAGATGAAATGTGCTTAATGAAACAGCCTCAGCTTGAGTTTAGCTTTTTTTGTCAGCTTTCATATTTCTGCATGTTTTTTTCAATTCCGGCTATTTAATATAATACTTTATTAAATATTCTAAAACATTTAGAATGTTTTATGCTGTTTTCCCTGGGACTTGCATGTCAGAAGACAACTGTGGGGATTAAATGAAGTGACAAAATGGCCCAGGATTCTTACACAATGTTTTATATAAAATGCTTTAGAATTTGCATATTAAAATATTCTCTGAGCAGGATAAAGCTGGTTTACGCAACAATGCAATAACGTTCTATCAATGTGTGCAATAGGTTGGGTTTTTTTTTTTTTGCTGCAGTGTGTTGGGGTGCAGGCATTAAAGGATCAAAAGATGCCAACATACTAAACAAGCTCATTATGTAGGCTGAGTCTGTTGTGGAGTATAAACTTCTTAAATTGATGGAGTTAGTTATGGACAGAATGCTGGCAATTATGGATAATGTCTCTAAACTTTTACGTTTACACTGCCAGGTAAATGTGACCCAATTCCGATTTTTTGCTCATATGCGACACATATCGGATATGTTCTATGTCCGTGTAAACAGGAAAAAAAACGCATGCATTCCGATATTTCGAGATCGGTTTCAGGCCTCCTTCATATGTGGAAATAAATCGGATATAAATCAGATATGTGCTAATGTGATTGTCGTGTAAACAGACAGATCGGATTTCCTCAGGCTTTGTGTTCTGTACCTCATTAAAACTGCGACATCTTCGCGGTTTAATGACGTAATGTTATTCTCCGGTGGAAGCGCGTGTGGAATGATAACACCGCAGGTGACATGGAAGAGGAAAATACCCCCCCCCCCCGCCTTGTGTTAATGCTTATTTGGGCTAAATAACATTAAGAAATCATTATTTGATGAATGAAGCATATGCGCAGGTTGCAATTATGGCGTTTTTTTCTCCTCATCCGTTTTAAAAGCATGGTGCGCGAACTTTGCATATATAGCAGAGATAGCGATAAGCATAGTTCACCTTCATCTTTCTTGGCTAGTGTGTAGCGCAAGAACCTCCCTTTAAGTATGCGTGATGTTTCAGATGGTATGGCAAGTGTAAACACGTGAATCGGATATGAGTCATAGTTAAAAGAAGGTGTAAACAGACGGTCAAAAAAATCAGATATAGGCAACAAATCGGAATTAAGCATCGAGACCTGCAGTGTAAACGTAGCCTTAGATAAAAGAACTGACAAGCGCAAGAGTAGTTTCAGCAATAGACCGATTGATCCCTGCTGTTTAAGGAAATGACATCGTTCCTACCTAGTAAAGACGCTATAATGCATACTCATGTCAGACTGTGGTCATTGAACTGAACTAAGTGACTTCTGTTGGTTCGGAGTTAAGATTTTTCTTGTTTATGTTTATGTTATTTATTTTACAGCATTATTATATGATATGCTATATTTATTTATATATTTTTGTTATTTTTATATGTTGTATTTTAGTAATTGTAATGGTTATTTTTTGGGGTATGACTTTTATGTATTTAGCTGCTGTGGCAATTTATATTTCCCTTCAGGGAAATTTAATAAAGTTATCTCATCTTAGAATATGTAGAACTTTTTGGAACCTATTATATTTGTACGATAGATATGATTGTGAGCATGTAGAAATATTGATCTGAACGATGAGAAAAACTAAACTGTAATCAGACCTAAACACAGTTTTCAAATTGTGCTGCTATTTTTGCCTTTTTGTATAATGCATCTGTGGGTCTAGCAGGGTTGTGGGTGGCCAGAAGGGTGATTAATTAAAGACCCTGAAACTCAGCTGATGAGCATCGAGACGCCCCTGCCTTTGTGCTAGTTATTTATGTAATGCCTCACCTCCTTTAGCAGGAGATATCCGCACTGGTGAGTTAAGTGCATATACTGTACTGTCTATGTATATATACTGCCTGACCGAGTCGCCAAATGGATTTAACTAAGCAAATAGATCAGAGCCTTCCATTGGATAATTACTGCAGTGATTAATATGTTTAATCTGGCAACAAGTTATTCAACACTAACTGCAGTGAGTACAGTAGCTTCTCATTTCTTAAACAACCATGTCAGAAGACATATCCTATTGATCATGGCAAAGTGGTCATGGCATGTTACTCTTTTTCAGAAGGGTCATGCATCAAGCAAAGAAAACAACTAAGGAGATTGCTAAACCTACTAAATTAACTGCAATTGTAGCAACTGTAAACACATTATTAAAACTTGGAAGGATAGTGTTGAACCAACATCTTAGAGGAAGAAAAGTGGTCGTAAAAACATCCTGAATAAATTGTAAAACAGCAGTAGAACGAACAGCGAAAGTAAGAGGATTTACACACACACACACACACAATGTGTGAAGAGAACTCAAGGGATTACGACTAAACAACTGTATAGTGTTAAGAAAAGCACTTATCAGTAAGGTTATTGGAAAAAATATTAAGTTTTCTAGGGAGTATGAAGAATGGACTGTGGAGCATTCGAAAAAGGTCATGTAGTCTGATGAGTCAAGATTTACACTGTGCCAGTGGGCCAGAGACGGATGAAGTGATGTATCCACCACATCACATGTCTAGTGCCTACAGTACAAGCCTGTCTTATGATGTGGAGCTGCTAGGATGTCTAGGTTTAGCAATGTTATGTGCCAAAAAATTGCATAAAAAATTAATAAACTGGATGACAAAGTTTTTTCATCAATGGATTTTTTTCTTTCCTGATGGCACTCGCATATTCCAAGTTAATACTGCCAGGATTCATTCAGCTCAAGTTGTGAAAGAGTGGTTCAGGGAGCATGAGACGTAATTTTCACTCATGGATTGTCCACCACAGAGCCCGACCTTAATCCCACTGAGAAGATGAAATATTAGTCTATACAGTACTGTATATACAGTCATGTTCAAAAGTTAGTACCTCCTCTTTTAATTCTGTGTTGTTGTGTAAAACATAATAAAAATCATCTTATTGTAGCAGTATTAGACAAATACACCCTCTGACCACTTTGTGACATTGTGTTAACACACACATGAAGGCTTCCGACCAACTTACTCTCTTGAATCTTGTGGAAGCAGCAAGCAGTTTTTTTTTTTTTGGCTTCATTTTTGTTAATTAAATTGTTGCACAGTGAAAAAAAGGTAATATTTTGTTATTTGTTAGAGATTCTATTTGCCTAATACTGAGACTTGCTACGATCAGGTGATTCATATTGTTTTTACACAAAAACACATTGAACACATGCTGTAGAACATAATATGCGATATTGTTGTTGAATATTGCGATAACGATATTTCTTGCGATATAACATTTCCCTAGAGAAATGCATTTTTTATTATTGCCTATTTAAAAAAAAAAAAGTATTTATATGTAATGATCATACTAAAATAAACAGGTAATAGATATTCGTCTGATGTAATTAAATCTAATTCAGGCTAAAAAGAAACTATATGTCAAGGAAGTTGCTAATATTTAGACTTCAAAACACTATGAATGACTTAAAACCCTCAGCAGATATTCTGACTCCTGGTTTGCTGTTACTATAAACCTGCCAACACAATATGAATTACTTTCAAACATTACTTTTTATTTACGTGTAACCATACACTCATCAAAGTATTTAAACAAAATATTCTCTTTGGCTTGCCTGTTTTTTTTTTTTTTTAATAAAAATAAATATTATTAAACAAAAATTAAATAAAAAATACTATTTGTCACACACGTACCCTGCCTCGTGCCCTGAGTTTCCTGGGATAAGCTCCAGGTCCCCGCGACCCTAAATACAGGATAAAGCGGTATAGAAGATGAATGAATGAATGAATGACACACACACACTCGCTCCACGACCGGCACTAGGACCCGGAAGTAATGCGGTCGCGAACCCGGAAGTATAAGAGGAGTAAACAAACCACCGCATAGGACTTAGTCACTGAGTTCACGCATGTCGGTTCAGATTGTTTACTTTCTGATTCGAGTGAGTGTTTATAGGACGCGGGTTAAATTTGTGTTTTTCCCTTGCTCCCCTTCTGTGAGAGTCCTTAGACTAATTCGCGTGGTTATCCTGCCTACTCGCTTGCTTCCGCGTTTGGGTTTACCGTCCACGCTACAAAGGGTTAACGGCTAATCGCTAAGTCCTCTGATCATCCTGGGTTAGTTCTAATTAAAAAATTTTTTGGATTCAACTTTTTTGGAATCCGGTTTGTGTGTGTGTATATATATAGTAAAGATATAAGCGGGTATAAACATAGTAAGGGCCCATCTGATTGGTCAAATTTGGACACACAAATCCTTGGCACATTAATTATTTATCGCAACTCTTTGCGATATGGTTATCACGCATGCCATTATCGCGATAACAATATTTTTTTGATATATATCGTGCAGCCCTAATACAGAGTCAACCAAAAAAAACCAAGCACTTTATTCAGAAAAATATTATAATACTAAACTTATTGCTATACATTATATATTGATATATCATATTATTTAGCTAATATAGGGTGACATAAAAAAATTGAACTTTTTTACAATCTGATAAAACTAGAAGTGATAAAAGAAATAAATTTTATTTACATTCCACTGATCCATGATTACTAAAATGGTGTGTTTACTTGCTAAATGTCACTAACCCACAGGGCTATCACCTGCTAATGGCTACCGATACGCATAAAAAAAATTCCCGTTATTCTGTGTCACCCTGTATTATTATTATATTAATATAAGTAATATAGTATAATAATATAGTTTTTCTTTTCCTGAAGTATGTATAATTTTTTTTATAAATAAACTAAGTAAGTAAGTAAGACGAGAGAGGAGAGGAGGAGGGACAACTGTGTATGACGACTTTCATATATATATAAATATATATATATATATACAGTACAAAAGTCTTAGGCACGGTATTATATGCTGTAGGTTTTACTGAGCATGCTGGGGAATACAAGTTCTTCTGGTAACTTTGTCAAACTCGCTTCTTTCTATTTTTATGCAAATCCCAAGAGAGTACATTAGGTTTTTTGTTTCCACAGGAAAACTGGTCTGTCATACATTATATTCTTCTGTAATGTTATTTATTAATTTCTAAGTTATATATGGAAATACGATTCCCCGGCCAGGCTCGATTCCCGTCTCTGTGTGCATGGAGTTTGCATGTTCTCCCCATGCTTGGTGGGTTTCCTCCGGGTACTCCGGTTTCCTCCCACAGTCCAAAGATATGCAGGTTAGGCTAATTGGCGTTCCTAAATTGCCCGTAGTGTGTGATTGGGTGTGTGAGTGTGTGTATGTGTGTGTGCCCTGCGATGGATTGGCACCCTGTCCAGGGTGTACCCTGCCTAGTGCCCGAAGTCTCCTGGGATAGGCTCCAGGTCCCCCGCGACCCTGAACACAGGATTAAGCGGTATAGAAGATGAATGAATGAATGAATATGGAAATACTGAATGATTTTGTACATAATAATGCAGACATGATAAACATATATAACAAAATTGGACTTGTGCACAGTACTGTGTGTGTATATATATATATATATATATATACGCACACACAATTCTCTATTGCTCTATTCCTGGTGGTATTCTGGATTGGCTTGGGCCTGATAACAGACAAGACTGATATAATATGATGTAGTCTTGTGTCAAGAGATTATTTTTAAGTGGGCAAGACTTCATTTATCATTTAGCATGTTTGTGCGAAGCACCAAACAATCTCACAGATGCACTCCAATCATCAAAGGTCAGATTTAATAATTTTGCTCATGTTTTGAAATTTAAACCAGCATCCCACAGAATTGTCTGCTCTCGTACCTGTAGGTCTGCCTATAACACTTCTTGTTGCTGCTAACACTATGCCAAGGGTTTTGGATATACAGTACGTACAGTAATCCATGTAAAAAAGGATAAAGCTTCAACCCCTGTAATACTGTATTTTGTATTCAATTGTTGTGTTCTTGACTGTAAAAAGGCCTGGCTGAGATATTTTCAAACGCTTTGTCTCAGCTGTGCAAGGTCTCCTGCTGTGCTGCTAGCACACTAATTATTAAGCATTTCTAACAGTTCTTTTGTCTTGCACCCTGTCCTCCTTGTCCGGAAAGAACACTATCATCTGGTTAGACCAGACAATAACATGATGGTGTCATATTGTACATAAATATGCAGAAGTGGGTGGTGATACAGGCTCCACAGTCTGACACAGTTTGAAACCATCCCTCATATGGTAGTGGGTCAAAAAACTTAAAACAATATCCTGAAAAGTCTTTTCAAGCCAACATTTGGTCTGCTGTTTGTGCACTACAGTTTCTTTAGTACTAACAGGTCTAAGATCATGTATGTTTAGTCTACATTCGACGTTTCTGAATGCTTTTGCACTTGCGTAATATTTGTGAGTAACAAAAATGTATCACATCTTTAGAAACAAAATGACATAACACAAGTTACATATAGTTTCATCAGAATGAACCTGAGCCATTGTAGCAGACCATAGCAGCTATAATCATATAGGTTTCTTATAGTTATGACTGTTATATGCTGAGGTACTGTGCTTTGCTGAAAAGTCTAGTACAGTACAGTAGTTGTGCTCAGTAAAATGCTGGACTTGGGCTGGCGAGTGACTTCAACTTTTTCAACCGTTTTTTTTTTTTTTTCTGTCGTTTTTGTTTTTGTACATAGTCTAACTAGTTGCAATACGCACCATTTTATATAATGCTAAATTTGGGGGTCAAAAAAACATTTTTAATATTTTATGGTGTGTTTCCTGAGACTTGCATATCTTAAGATAGCTTCTCAGATTACATGATGCAACAAAATGGGACAGGGTTCTTACAAAGCATTGCCTTATTTACTGTAAATAGTGTTAAATATTATCAGCATTGAAAAATAGAAACATGGTGCTTATTCACTTGCCACATACCATCATACCTACTTTTTCTGCTTTTATTATCTTGGAGTGTAAGAAAAACAAATGATTCATCTTAGATGAAAGAAATAATACAGTCGTGTTAACATCAAGCAGGCTCAAACAATAACATATAATGGATTCTTCTGATCCATTAGTCTAGTTATTATTTTATGAAACATAAAGTCACAGAAGAGTAACACAGATTACAGTAACACCAAACACAGAAATACATCAAAACAAATGAAAAAAAAAAATTGTGAATGTTCTTATTGTATCTGTCTTGGCATTACTAGTCACTGGAATGGTTTGTTCTAATGAAACCATGTCATTATAAAAACATGCATTATTTTTATCTGAATTATACCATTTTTACCAAATACGTTGCACTTCTTATTTCTCTAAAGGTAAAAAAAAAAAAAAAAAAGCTAATGAACATAGACAAGCATTAATACTGAAGATGTTTTTATCTTATTTAAAGGAATGTGGTATAATAATTTCGATTGTATAACCTAATTGTAGTATTACACAGAACATTAGTCCCCATTAGTTTTAGCATTAATGAAAATTAAAGATTAAATGTAGGGGAAATAGATATTTGTACACGTACAGCATTTATACATCAGTTTCATATATCCACTTCATATTTACACACAGTGGCATATCGACGTCCACTGTGTGTAAATAAGAAGTGAATATATGAAGTTGATGAATGAATAAGTGTACGACACACACACACACACACTGTGTGTCTATGAAGGTCATGGAAGGCTAGAAAGGCCAAAGGCTACACAGAGAGCAAAAAGCAATGAACATCTCCATACCTACTTGGCTTACATACTTCTCCTGCTTAAAAACAACAACAACAACAACAAAAAAAACACATCAGAACACTTTTGAGAAAATATTTTATGGTCAGATGAAAATCAAACTCAATCATAATTTTTTACACCAACAATAACATGGAAGAAGTTTCGCTGCAAACAGGATTGAGGCATTGAACATGGAACATGGAAGCAGTATGTCCTGGGAATTTAATCTTATCATCCAAGAAGCTGAATCTGGGGAGAAGATGGACTTTTTAAGCAAAACAATGACTCCAAACATATAGCCAAAATAACTCAAGTAGGCCTTACATGGCCTAGCCAGCGAATCCCATTAAAAATATATGGGGGATTTTGAAATGATGAGTCCATCAGTGGGACTCCTGGGGGAAAAGAGAAATGAGGAAATGGTCCACGGTGCTGCAAAAACCTAAATACTCCTTACATTCTCTAAGTGGTAATAGTCAAACAAGAGCTTTACATCAATGTATTGATATTATAAATTTCATTCATTCATTCATTCATTCATCTTCTATACCGCTTAATCCTGTGTTCAGGGTAGCGGGGGACCTGGAGCCTATCCCAGGAGACTTCGGACACTAGGCAGGGTACACCCTGGACAGAGTGCCAATCCATCGCAGGGCACACACACATACACACACTCACACACCCAATCACACACTACAGGCAATTTAGGAACGCCAGTTAGCCTAACCTGCATAACTTTGGACTGTGGGAGGAAACCGGAGTACCCGGAGGAAACCCACCAAGCACGGGGAGAACATGCAAACTCCATGCACACAGAGACGGGAATCGAGCCTGGCCGGGGAATCGAACCCAGACTATTATAAATTTGTGGTGTTCAAAAACGTAATTCTTAAAGGTGTGTGTTTATGCTTATGCATAGATATTTTTTATTATATTTGTAAGTACAAAGTCTAGAGACATTCTGTGTGTAAATTCAAGGTGTATATATATATATGCCTTGAAATAGCATAACCTTTTATATACAGTATACATAAAATAACATGAAACCAGTCTCAGAAAAATTTCTGCCTGTCAGTGAATGTCTGATTAAAATGAAACTTAGCCAGTAGTTACTGTAGGTACTGTGCCATAAATGAAAGCAAAATGTTGAGTAGAAGGGCAGATTATGTCACAGCATCTAGCGGATGTTTGGACGAATATAGCGTTTTTTTTCCCCTTGAGGTGGGCGTGGCTATACGCGTCACTCAACAGAGCCAACCAACGTGATACTTTACTGTGTATAAACAAAGTATGCTGGAAGACACATAAACGACGGTAACGCACCTACAAGCTGACACAATCCTCACCAACCACACATGAAAGCGTGACACAGCATGACTTCCTCCAAAAAATGGAAAGTAGACTATAAAAACTGAACCTTCAAAGATGAATCGACATATCAATGTACCTGTATGTTTATTCTTCCTGCAGGAAATTTAAAACCATACTTGAATGTTTTTTGCCTGAAGTTAAATAAATAACATCTAAATGTTTAGTAGAAGAGAAGTTATGAGCAGTTATGTCCATGTCTTAAATTGACCGCTGGACAGAATTTAATGAAACTTTTACAAGTACTTAGATATCTGCCTAACGTTTAACCCGGAAATGGAGTGAAATCAAAATGTCGAGTAAAAGCGATATAATGTACTTAATAATAAAGTATTTTAAAATAAGCTATGAATAAGCTACTTGCTCAAAGTAAACAAACATCTGCACCAATAAATATTAATTAGAACCTCCAACCTGACTATTTTTACTGGGGTTGCTTAATATTTTCAACAGCACTGAAGTGGTGGTATAAGTGAATTTTATTGCTCCGGAGTCATTTTAAGAAAAAACGGAATCTTTACCTGATCTACTCTTTTGATTTCTCATCTGTGATTCTCTTTCTGATTACCGAACAGGGAGTGTACATGTATATGGCTGATGAAGATAGAAGTACAACAGAGTGTGAATAAGGCATAAGATACGCAACCTTGTAAAAAAATGTATTTCTTTGTATTAATAAGTTAGGCAGAGAGTTTTGTCTTCAGGGATTTTTTAAATTAGTTTTTTGTTTATTTATTTATTACCAGATCTCCTCAGTCCAATTATCTCCCCAGTTGCTGCCTGTTCCCACCTGCTGTCTCAGTCCCCCAACTTACACTGCAGTATCCAATCTAGAGGTGTGAAGCCAGCTCATACATACGTGATACATGTACAGCCAGCTGCCACATATTCAGTGCTGAATACTGACTGCTCACATCTGTATATATGAGCTGGATGACACCTATGATTAGCCAGCAGCTTAGCATTAACAAATCATTAATGAGTTATAGACATGGTAATTAGGTTATACAAATGGAAGCTTGAAATGAATATATCATTCTCTTTTAAAATTAAAACACTATACTACCATGTAAAGTATAAGTTAATTAAACCTTGTTAGAATAATTCAATTTTATTTTATTTATATAGCGCTTTTAACAATGGTCATTGTCTCAAAGCAGATTTTTATTTATTTTTTTAGACAAAAAGGCACTGATCTAACATTACTGGTCCCATTACTGAAGAACTTGATCCAATGAAACAATACTAATAAAACCCATTCAAAAATAAGAGTTCTCATTATGTACATGTAATGACAAGGAACAAACAAAACATGTCTTCTACGAATAATTTAATTGACAATTCGAACACTTTAATACAGAAAACAGTGCAATAAATTAATTGTATGCCTTAGGTTTGCAAATATAAGATTTTTCCTAAACAACACGGAGTGCAGTAGTTTTAATTCCCCATGAAAATGAAAAACTAACTATTTTTTTTCAAGAAAAATACAACCCCAAAATGTCAAATAAAATGTCACTATCACAAAACGGTGCTGTAAAATCTAAGGAACAATTTACATACTATTACATACAGAACATACATAATGTTAACATTAGATTTGCTTTTAAACGATGCAGATAATTTTTCCTGTGGTAATAAAGGAATCTTTAAAACCGAGCTGGCTAAATACATTATCGTTATAATTAGCATTCCCTTGTCTCCATTTTGTCATAATGTTACGCAAACTTTTGTACTCAACTACATATACACTGTATAGGCACTTACGGTATAAATCAAGCTTCAATAAAATAGTATTAAACTAATTCGTACATACAAATTTACACTGAAATGTGCATGACATCAGTATTTGGGATGTTTTTAGAGGTTCGAAATGAAAATGACTTTAGTCATACAGTAGATTAGTTATGAATGAATCAGGTTAAGCTCTAAAATGATTAAATGATCTGGCCATACAGTACTTAAAAAAATCATGATTGTCAATCAGTATAAAGCTTTCTCCATGTGAGTTAGAGTCTGCTCTCACTCACTCACTCATCGTCTATATCCTGTATACAGGGTAAGTAAGGAGTAAGTATGTACGGCCAGTTCATTGAGGTTACCCTCTCTGGGCTCCTCCACTGGTGACCATCAGTGCATTGAGAACCTGAAAGCTTTAATAAACAGTACTTACTGTACACATTGTATATTTTCCTAGGACTGTCACAATTTCCAATTGCAGTTAAAAAAAAAAGGTAGCAAGCCAATAAATCATAAACCAGTATACAACAGAAATAGCAGATGCTTCAGATCACATCTCAACTCACATTGATCAAATCCCTGTTGTGTAGCAACTTGTGCTTTATTAGGGATTGAGAGCGTTGTCATGACTGACTCATCTATGCTCACACACACACACACACACACACACACACACACACACACACACACACACACACACACACACACACACACACACTTGGACTATCAACTCGCTACCTGGATTGCTGTATATACCAGTACTGTATATTAGTGTTATATAATTATTTAAAGGAAAAACATATTATAAAACATCAAACCCATTATATTTAAGTGATGTTTAAGTGATGATCAAAAACTCTCTTTATTTCTCAATATAATTTTTGTCTTAATTCACTCTGATGCATGTATCCTAGCACTTAACCACTGCTTGAATACAATCAGTGTAGAAAGTTTTCTCAGTACAGAGGAGCCATGATCTGACTGGGAACGAGGTCAGGCCTGTTTGTGGGATCTGGCAATAACTCCTAGCCGAATTCCTGTAGTGTGTTTCATTAGTAAATTGTGTGTGCAGTTCCCACATACAAATGCATCTCTTCCACAAGTTAGCAACAAGTTATCTGTCGATTTCCAAGGATCAGGCGTTCCACTTGCTGAATGTTCAGGGAAATGATTGCAAGGGGTTCCAGCAACCTCGCTCAGTTTTGTCACTCATGAACATATGGCCATCTTTAAAATGTTTGACTGCAGAGTTATAATAAGAGTCTCATTACTGTATTGAGCTCGAAGTCTTCTGTAAATGCCAGTCAGTTTTAGGGTTGGGTACCGAAAACCAGTGCCAATACGGCACCGGTACCTATAGAACCGGTATGTACGAATTATGTACCGATTCGGTATGTTCGGTATGTACCGAAACAGAACGCGAATTTCGGTGCCTGATTTCGGTGCCACTTAAATGCCTGAACTGTCGATTGAAATATTTGTTCTCTAGATTCATATATTTTTGTAGATTAATAGTTTATTAGATTAAATAAAAAAATTTAAAGCACAAATCATCCGGAAATGAGAGACCATCCGACATGCGCGTGAATGCAGCAACTAATGTTACACTCGCTCTGACGGCAGCAGGCGGTCTACCGATAGCTTAGCATGCTAAATTAAACAACTTTCGTTAAAATGCCTAAAACTAACAGTCGAAAGTGTGGCTGTATTTCACAAGAAAGGATTCCGGCACCGCGACGTGCAGCGAATGTTTTACAGCAGTTGCGTGTAAAGGCGGAAACACGTCAAATCTAATGAAACATTCGAGGGCAGACGGAATAAAGTTAAAAGCAGAATAAATACACAGAATAAAGTTAAAAGCAGAGGGAGGCACCGTGTTTAACAGCTTGTGGACAACAGCTGGCACTATCAGTGTGGACGACCCCAGTCCCAGTCACACCAACCGTAGCAAAAAGGAGTTTAATGATTATGATGCCGACAGCAGACTTTCCGCAGGTTAGTAGTAGGATAATGTAATGTTAATTGCAAAATGCAAATCTTGCATTCATGTCCCGTGCAGGGCAATAAGTCAGGAAAGAAGTCGTATTTTGACAGAAAAGGCAAATATGGTGAAATTTCTGCAAAAGAATTGCTAAAATTTGAAGCTTACATATTCATATATACTTTAAACTTTTAATATATTGTTCAATTTTAAGCATAAAATTTTTGGTTCAATAAAAATTCATTCTTGAGTCATCCACTATAATTTTGTGGCTTAAAAGTATCGGTTCAGGCAACGTTTTGGCACCGGTACCGTTTTCAAAGTATCGATTTGGCACCGGTATCGAGAAAAAAAAAAAAAAAACGATACCCAACCCTAGTCAGTTTTATGCCTTCTTTCACGAGTTTGAAATTTGATCCCCTCATACTAACTTGTTTCTGGGTATGTTGAGCATCATTTCAGTTGGTTATGTTTTTCTACTGGTGCAGAAGTTCACTTAAGTTTTATAAGTTATGCAGTATAAGACAATGTTTAAATTGTATCCAAGATATTTAATACAAAGAAATTCAAGCATCATCATCATCATCATCATATTTCCGATACTCAGCTAAGTCACAAGCCTTTTAAAAAAAAAGATTATTATTGACATAGAGATCTGCATTACATTTGGCTTGTAGCTTGCTTAGAAGTGCAGGAAATAGCCATATAAAATTCATTTTAGTGTGTTAAACCTCATCATGTGGTCCACAAACTGAGACCATGTTTATTTTTTAAGAAGATGTCTATAGTTGTGTAACTTTATATCGCAAGACTCAGCAGCCACTCAAAGCAACAGAATGCATAAGCATCAGGTTGTGCCAAAGTAGTTCTACATAGACGTTTCACAAACAGATGGAGTGTGCACTATGTTGGTTCTTCTCTATATACTGTAGCAACTTCCCAATCCTGAGGGCAAAGACATTTACTATGCTGGTCAACGAAGGGGAACCACATTAGTGGTTATCGAGAGGGATTGAATTAGGATGTGCGGAGGCGCTACTATTTTTTTCCCATGGCTTCCAATATTTTCATTCACAAGAGAAAAAGAAACATCGTGTGTTAAAATAAATGCAGCAGGACTAATGGGCATAAGTTGGATTTCCTTTAGACTGTTTTATTTAATTGTCTAATCCGGATATTTCCCTTCAACATTAATGCTTTTTATGGGTAATGTTAATGATTATAATTCTTCCTAGCACCAGTCACGTAAATTAAAGAAAAAAAGTAAATTCCCCCTGTAATTTTTTTGCACCAGTTGTGTGCAGTGTGAGTCCGATTTTGGTAGATTTGCTACCTACAGTAAGGGTGCTTTCACACCTACAGCATTTGGTGCGCACCAAACGGGTTTGGTCCCTTGGTTCAGTTCGTTTGTGTTGATGTGAATGCAATCTCGGTACTTTGGTGCGCACCAAATCAATCGATCCGAGACCTGCCTGAAGGGGTGGTCTCGGACCACTTTATCCGCTCTACTTTGGTACGGTTCGTCTGGTGTGAAAACAACCAAACCAAATCTGACGAAATGGTCTAGTTTAATGTACTTTGGGTATAAGACATACGGGGTTGTGGGTAAAATTCTTTTCACTTCCTGTTGACTCTCTTAAGCGCCTCTCTGTATTCACATTAAAGATGTAAAAATGTGTGGCTGGGCTGTTTTGATAGGCCAACGGATTACCTGATGGATCTGCAGGAAGATCGCCGGCTAATAACAAAATGATCATTCAGGAGGAGGGCACGTCTCTCCCTGAAGTGGCGGCGATGCGCAGTCGGCTAGATGAAAACCAGGGAGCTGGTTTGGAATCGCAGCCGCGAATCGTGTTCGAAATTAATTATCAGAAAATAATGATTTGCACGTACAATGTAGTGCGCGAGGATCAGCACCATGAGCGCAAAGCAAAGTTGCTCCTCCATGATTATTGAAAGTGGCGCGATTTTCTGAAAATAGTCTGTTTCTGGTGCCGATAGGCTTCGCAGTCTATTTTGATTCGTTTAGAACTCTGCATATGTGAAAGCAAACCGTACCCACGTCTGTTTACTACATTGTAACATTTTTCTGACTGGTGCGGACTAAAGCAATCGAACTATAGGTGTGAAAGCACCCTAAAAGTGTTGCTTTTTTGTGTGCGCAAGGCTTTACACAAACTCCACACAAATTTTTGGGGGGCTTTGGTTCCTAAACACAAAATATTTAGGGGCCACATCAAATATTTTCAAAATGTAGCCAGGCTCATGATTTAGATTTAGCATTGTACTCAATGGTACTGAAGCAATTCAGTTGGTTCTTTAAAGATAACGAAGTTCAGTACTGTCTAGGGCTGCTATTTAACACAGAGAAAATATGCTACTGACTCCAGGGAAGTATCATGGAAATGTTGCAACCTCTCAATGTACTGTGGCCAAGTCTTATGGGATTCGGTGCAAGGGTGAGATCCCAAACATGAGTCTCTGAGAGCATGTTCAATGGGAGCCTGGGCCAATTTTAAGAGCCCTCGAAAAGGTGTAATTCGTGGTTCTGAGAACCACTGCAAGAACCCCCATATATACTGTACTTTAAAATGATCCATGTCTAGCAATCTCTGCAGAAAGGTCAGAAACCTAGAAACTGAGCACAAACTTCAATGCATTTAGGTGTCTGGCTTTCAAGTACCATATCAATTCTCATAGATTTGGTGAAAAAGTGTTAAATGTTTCTGTCAGTTAGGACAATGGACCTTTTTGGGCAATGATTTTTAGAGAACTAGTAAGAGCCGCAATGGAAACCAAGGTCATGCTACTGTATACTGTATACACTTTGGAACAGCAGTATCTGATAATGATGAATGGATACTGACTGCTGTACTGTAAGTGAGTCTGGGAACTCTCAGTGGCCAAGTCTAAGAGTATCAGATTGGATGGGTTTTAAAAAAAAGGTTGGATGGGTAGAGAATATGACAGAGATTTTTTGTTTTTATGGAACACACCCATGCTGTACTTTCACAACTGTTATTTATTTCATTTGAGGGATGTTCAGGATTGTTCAGTGTTTTTTTATTTATTTCGAAAAAAAACTAATTGCAAAATAAAAACATCAGACACACTGGCAACCATTTCAGTTGGCATCTAGAGCCCTAGTTCTGGAAGGGCATCCTGTGATTTTATTTTACTATTTTAATATTATATATCCATGCTATAATACTGTGTAGTGTTTTGGACATTAGGTATCAAAAGAAACTGTGATATTATTCATGCTTAATATTCATGAGATCTTAAGTCATTACGAGTAAGCATGTAGTAAGACCATTAGATATACTTATCTGTACCATGATTTGATTTTGTCTGTCTAGCCTTTATCTCAGAATAAGTTGGACACACACTTTTTATAGTGTAATTGTTCATTCATTCATTTTCTATACCGCTTAATCCTGTGTTCAGGGTCGCGGGGGACCAGGAGCCTATCCCAGGAGACTTCGGGCACTAGGCGGGGTACACCCTGGACAGGGTGCCAATCCATCGCAGGGCACACACACATACTCACATACCCAATCACACACTACGGGTAATTTGGGCCATTAATTTGGTAATAAAACGCCAATTAGCCTAACCTGCATATCTTTGGACTGTGGGAGGAAACCGGAGGAAACCCACCAAGCACGGGGAGAACATGCAAATTGTGTAATTGTTTTTAAGTAAATTATTCTTTGAGTAAATTCATCAGTTTTTACGTTTGTTTTCATAGGAATATATAACCTACTTTTCATCTTCTGTCTGGGGTTCGACGCAGCCATGCCGTTTGGCTGTTTAATTTTCGGAGAGAAGAAGGATTATAACAGTCCCAATGAGGTCACTGACAAATATGACCTCGGGCAGATGGTCAGATCGTAAGCATAACTCTACCTCTGCACTCGTATCTATGTTCTTCCGTTGGTGATCATTTCACCATTTATGCTTGATGTATGATTTTTCTTCTCTACAAAAACAGGGAGGAGTTTTGCGAGATTTTTCGGGCAAAAGATAAGAACACACAGAAAATGTACACCTGCAAAAAATTCCTAAAGAAGGATGGGAGGAAAGTACGAAAGGCTGCAAAGAATGAGATACTTATCTTGAAAATGTAAGTTGTTATTGTTTCAGTCATTGGAAACCCATGAATACTTTATGCGTATCTGCTTTATTTCTAAGTAGCCATACTGGAAGATTTTTTTTTTCCACAAGTGAATGGCTCGTTGGAGGACTTTTTCTTCTGCTTCCTGTCTCACAGGCACAAACTGTCTCCTCCTCTCTTATCTTCACAGGGTGAAGCATCATAATATCCTCCAGCTGGTCGATGTCTTTGAGACAAGAAAAGAGTACTTCCTCTTCTTGGAACTGTGAGTGTGTGGTGTGTGTGTGTGTGTGTGTGTGGACAGACATTATGAATTCTGATTTAACTCTGATATGATGATAACTCCTAATGTTATACTGTATATACATATATCTACACATAGTTTTATATATATGTAGGTATATATACTATATATAAAATAAAACTGTAAAGTTGGCATGTCTGTACATTGAAGATATTTGCGAAAAAATTTTGAGGGGGATGTAGGATAAATAATAGAACACAATTTTTGTGTCTGTTTGTTCACGCATTACGTAAAAACTACTGAACGAATTGTAATGGGGTTTTCACAGCTGTATGTGGCTGAGCTTGAGGTAACCTATAGGCTTCATTTCAACTCCAATTGGCCTACGGGAAGTGAAGCTGATGCTAATTTGAAATTTAAATGGAAACGCCCTTATATCATAAAAAAATCGGCTGTACATTCTTTAATACATGTTTAGAAGTGTGCAATTGCAATCTCTGGCAAGTATAAGAGCCCTCTAAACATGTAATATATGGTTCTGGAAACCACTGCAATGACCCATATATACCTTTAACAGAGACATGATCCGTTTCCTGTCTAGCAATCTCTACAGGAAGGCCAGAAACCTAGAAACTGGGTGCTGGATTAATGGAGTGCACATTTGCACTGAGCACACAGAAACTTCATTGCATTTAGGTGTCTTGCTGTCAAGCATGATTGTCCAATAAGTGACTCTGACATGAGTTCAGAATTCCACTTTTGACCTGCCAAACTGAATAAAACTGCCGATTGAAATAATAATTACAATGCAATGGTTGCCTTCATGTGACAGTGTTACCTTACCAGAATATCGTCACAGCATCTGCATGTAGTTTTTGGGCAGTGTACGTCTGAATATAGTGCTTCTTTTAGTGAAACCACCAGTGATGCAATGCAAGTTATGCAAGTGATGTAAGCATGTGGTCTTAGACCTAACCATCATGTTAGCTAAGGCACACAGCACAGAGTTTGGGCATGGTATGGCAGAAGTCCAAAACCACTGATAACTCTCTTCTAGACATTATACTCTGGCCCAGAGGGAAAAAAATTATTCTGACTGGCATTTTTTTTGGAAGAAAGTTTTCTTTTCTTTGCTATAGGCTGCACACAAGCATTCTATTAAATTTGTGGTGCCATCATTTTAATGGTGTTCGGAGTTTGGTAGTGGTGCATACAAGCCGAACGAGACCAATTCAGATTCATTTCAGGATGTTGCCGAAGCTGAACGCTTTGGGTCAGCTGGTTCACTGTCAGACTGAAAAACAGGAAAAAGAATCAGCTTTTGGGCTTTAAGGGGACTGTGTTAAAGGGCATAAGCTACTTCTGCATGCAGCTTCAGTTCCAGGCTCAAAGATTTTTTGCTAAATGGGTCTAAAGCCAGATCATCCATGGGTCTAGAAACTCAGATCTTGTGGACACAACATTTACAAATAGCAAGATTTATAATCTGGTCAGATTCTGCTCTGCATCAAGGTGTAAATATGGCACCAGTGTCTCACATTGGCACTGGGGAGGCCAAGCCAGAAACGTGCTTCTCTACAATGGTTGATGTCAAGACAATACAGTGGTACCTAAGCAAAATGAATTTAATCTGTCCTGGAGACGAGTTCTTAAGTGGAAATTTTGCTTTGCAAATTGTCATTGTCAGATAATTCATTTTCCTATGAAAAACGTAATATGTAAACCCAGATAATCCATTTCAGCCACCCAAAATATTACCAGTATTACCAATTTTCAACATTATATAAAAACAATCAAAACATTTAGAACAGTCACGTACATTAAGGAAAATATGAAATAAATATACATTAAACCTCACTTAACCATACTTTATGATTCCCCTCCCGCTGCTTTAAAAAAAAAACTGAAAGTGGCTTTCTTGGGATCAATTGTCACGTTCTGCTATGGTGTTGGACTGTGGGCTTGGTGTTGAGGCATAGATGCAGAGGGGATGCAGTGAAACGCAAAGAGTCTTTAATAATAATCAAACAAACAAAAAGCAAACATGAACATGAACTAAGGAGGTTGGCTAAAAACATGGAGCATACGAAACAGAACTCAAACACTTAGACATAAAACTAGGGATTACACAACTCATATACAATACAGACATGGGGACACAAACAGGACGAGACAAGACATACTAAACAGCCTAGAGGACTAAACACATGGGACTATACAGGCAAGGGATAACCAAACACAAGACAGGCTTGGCTAGGTCTATTGGCTGAGCTGCACATTAGCTGCTAAGCTAGCTCATAGCTAATCAGACTAATGGCTACACCAGCCAGTAGCCTGAGACACAAGGGAATGAACAGACAAGGTACACAGCAGACTAGGTATGAAACAGACTAAGAACTCTAAAGGTTAGTGGCTAAAGATGTTAGTACCTAAACAGACTAAGAGCTAAGCAGACAATGAGACTAGACAGACACGAAGACTAGACAGACTAAGATCTAGACATGTTAGTATCACCCTCATTAGTATTGAAACAGACTACTAGCTAAACATGCAATGGGGGTTACTTACACAAAAGGGTAAACACAAAAGGCTAATTCTCCTAGAGGCTAATCCTGCTAGGGGACACAGAGACAAAGAGACATAAACTAAATCAAAGCAAATACAAACTTAAAGAGCTCCAGAAACTAAATGCCAACTATAATGAAATCAAACTAAAACAAGGAAACAAAACCCACATAACAGAAATTAATGCTCGACCCAGTTTCCCAGAACAAACAGGTATTTATAAAAGTGCTAATGAGCCTCCTCAGTTCAGGTGAGTATCCATGTCACCTGACCGAGGAGGCTTCTGGGAAACTGAGTCTAGGAACCAAAACTACAAAGTAAAAACACTGCCCTCTAGTGGGCAACCCTCACAGTACCCCCCCCTTAAAAACGCTCCTCCGGAGCGCTAACGGAGGTCCTGGGTACCCTTCCCCATGTCCCGGGTCATTCCACCCGACTGCGACGCCGACGAGCTGGCTCCCCAAGGTGGGTGGGAGGGTGGGCGAGCTTGAATTGCCGCCGAAGCCAGGCACCGGGTGCAGCAGCGGCCTGCACCCGAGGCTGGGTGGCGGAGGCAGCAATGGCTCGTCCTCGGGGCTGAGCGGCGGTGAGCTCATGACGTCGTCGGGTGGCGGAGGCAGCACTGGGCCGATGCCGTAGGCCGGGCGGCGGAGGCAGTGCCGGATCGCTGGTGTAGGCCGGGCGTTGGAGGCAGTGCTGTGTCGCTCTTGCCGGTGGAGCGATGCCTGCAGCACTGACTCACCCTCCAAGTCGGGCGGCCGATGCAGCACTGGGTTGTCCTCACGCCAGGCGGCCTCTGCAGTACTGTGGCCTCCTTTGACACCGGGTGGCGATGGAAGCACGCTCTCGAAGTCTGGCGGTGGCGGGTCGCTGTCACCGCTGTGAACGAAGCTAGAGAGCGTGGTGAGGGTTTTCCCTGGCGAGGTCCTGGCTGGGCTCTGGGGACATGGAGACTCCCTTGTGGCGCGCTGGAGAACTGGAGCCTCCCCTGCGGCCCGCTGGCGAAACTGGAGCCTCCCCTGAGGCCCGCTGGCGAAACTGGAGCCTCCCCTGAGGCCCGCTGGCGAAACTGGAGCCTCCCCTGAGGCCCGCTGGCGAAACTGGAGCCTCCCCTGAGGCCCGCTGGCGAAACTGGAGCCTCCCCTGAGGCCCGCTGGCGAAACTGGAGCCTCCCCTGAGGCCCGCTGGCGAAACTGGAGCCTCCCCTGAGGCCCGCTGGCGAAACTGGAGCCTCCCCTGAGGCCCGCTGGCGAAACTGGAGCCTCCCCTGAGGCCCGCTGGCGAAACTGGAGCCTCCCCTGAGGCCCGCTGGCGAAACTGGAGCCTCCCCTGAGGCCCGCTGGCGAAACTGGAGCCTCCCCTGAGGCCCGCTGGCGAAACTGGAGCCTCCCCTGAGGCCCGCTGGCGAAACTGGAGCCTCCCCTGAGGCCCGCTGGCGAAACTGGAGCCTCCCCTGAGGCCCCCTCACCTCCAGTTCAGTCCCCTGTTTTGACGTGGGGCAAGCTGATTATTCCTGGTCAGCTTGCCCAGGTGTTCTAGTCCCAGCCCCCCCCCAAAAATTTTCTCCCGGGGGGGGGCCCCTCTGCTATGCCTCTTGTTGGGTCGAGCATTCTGTCACGTTCTGCTATGGTGTTGGACTGTGGGCGTGGTGTTGAGGCATAGATGCAGAGGGGATGCAGTGAAACGCAAAGAGTCTTTAATAATAATCAAACAAACAAAAAGCAAACATGAACATGAACTAAGGAGGTTGGCTAAAAACATGGAGCATACGAAACAGAACTCAAACACTTAGACATAAAACTAGGGATTACACAACTCATATACAATACAGACATGGGGACACAAACAGGACGAGACAAGACATACTAAACAGCCTAGAGGACTAAACACATGGGACTATACAGGCAAGGGATAACCAAACACAAGACAGGCTTGGCTAGGTCTATTGGCTGAGCTGCACATTAGCTGCTAAGCTAGCTCATAGCTAATCAGACTAATGGCTACACCAGCCAGTAGCCTGAGACACAAGGGAATGAACAGACAAGGTACACAGCAGACTAGGTATGAAACAGACTAAGAACTCTAAAGGTTAGTGGCTAAAGATGTTAGTACCTAAACAGACTAAGAGCTAAGCAGACAATGAGACTAGACAGACACGAAGACTAGACAGACTAAGATCTAGACATGTTAGTATCACCCTCATTAGTATTGAAACAGACTACTAGCTAAACATGCAATGGGGGTTACTTACACAAAAGGGTAAACACAAAAGGCTAATTCTCCTAGAGGCTAATCCTGCTAGGGGACACAGAGACAAAGAGACATAAACTAAATCAAAGCAAATACAAACTTAAAGAGCTCCAGAAACTAAATGCCAACTATAATGAAATCAAACTAAAACAAGGAAACAAAACCCACATAACAGAAATTAATGCTCGACCCAGTTTCCCAGAACAAACAGGTATTTATAAAAGTGCTAATGAGCCTCCTCAGTTCAGGTGAGTATCCATGTCACCTGACCGAGGAGGCTTCTGGGAAACTGAGTCTAGGAACCAAAACTACAAAGTAAAAACACTGCCCTCTAGTGGGCAACCCTCACATCAATGGGATTCTTTGTATGTCCTTACTAAATCTTGCACCAAATGCAAACAGTTTTTGATCAGCAATCGGACATGCACGCATCTATGAATATGCGCGACTGGAAAGCTCTGTCACTCGCATGCTGGAAATGATTTGTATGACGAAGCAAATTTATTGCAAAATTTCAGTTCTTAAGGCGGAAATTCTCAAGGCGGGGCATTCTAATGCTTTGGCAGAACTGTAGACACATAACTGGCATCCAGGGAAATAAGACATTGATAATACATACTGCATGAGTGCCTCATGGGTCATTAATCAGTTGGATGCGAAGGGGTTTACAGCAAGGCCCATCTAATATTGTAGGCAATCAGGACAAATGTGTTTTATAGGATGAAAAACACATAAAAAGGTGGCAGAATATACCCACAGGACCTGTAGACCTACTTAGGAAGGTTGAGGGTGTGAAAGCTGGGCAATTTCCTGCGGATAGAGGGAAACCATCCTAGTGAAGAGATTGAGGGTAAAATGAAGGAATTTCAGGTTATTAGCCCAAGACCTGCTGGGCAGCTAGACAATAATGATGGGTCGTTCATGAATCAATCGATCTTTTTGAATGTGTCTTTAACGTGACTCAGAAGAAAGAGTAGTCTCTGAGAATGATTCATTCATTTTCTACTGGATGCGCATGCGCAAAGCATCGCAAAACCGCCGTAGGTTAAGTGCGGGAAACAGAAATGAGTAGTTACCTTTGAGTCTTTGATCAGAATCGTACATTCTTTTGTCACATGACTCCCATAGACGCTATGCCTTGCAGTACACAGGAAACAGAATTGAGCGATTCTTCTCAATGAGTCTTCTAGCCTGAGTTGTTCGTTCTTTTGTCACGTGACTCCCCATAGACGCTATGCAGTGCAGTAGATTCAAAAGAACGAACGACTCGGACCAGAAGATATGAGAGGTGAGCTGCTCATTCTGTTTATCATAATATGTCCTCCGCTGCATTGTAATATTTTCAGTACATCAAAATTTGTGATGGTCAGAAAACCTTTGGGGTTGTTGGTTCAAGTGCAAAGGAAGGTGCATTGGGGGGATTCTGCTGTTAGAGGTGTCCAAATTCAGTACTAGGAAGCACACATATGGCAAGGTAGGATGGCTCAGCAATGCTAGTGCCACATATTCGCAGTCTATAATTTACCAAAAAGCATGCGATGTGAAAATTCCATAGTGCCTAATGACAGTCATACCAAGTGAAGGACTGTGAGGTGAGACCTGTGCTGTGCACCAGAACAGTTTGTAGCTAAATCTTCGACAGCACAGGAGTAATACCACGCTATGCTAGCAAGCTAATAATGATGTCAACTCAATCTAGTAGTCGTAAGTTTTGAATAGCTCCAAAAAGTATGACATGCACTCACCACAGCCATGATGATGAAAGTAGATCTTAGAAGCCTATTGCCAAGTTTAGAGGGCAGGTTACCTGTAGTTCTAACCATAGTCACAATTTTCTAGTCACAGGTAGCACCAGGGTTCACATGAATTCTGACAGGTGCATGAGGCAAGAAGCAGAAATGGAAAAGATAGCCGGATGACAGAAGTATTTATATCAAATATTACATCATGTGTCTCAGCACCCCTGGGCGTACAAACAAAAATGTATCCGGTTGATACTGATTGGTGCTGTGGGTTAGGATTTATGAAACAGAACTTTAATAATTCTTAAATACATTTTTCACTTTGTCACTATTAAAGTGTTGGAACAGGCTTTGTTGGAACATGCTGTCCATAATTATGCAAAATAAAACTGAATATAATGTCTGTTTAC
Source organism: Channallabes apus (assembly GCA_030522415.1). Lineage (NCBI taxonomy): Eukaryota > Metazoa > Chordata > Actinopteri > Siluriformes > Clariidae > Channallabes > Channallabes apus. The sequence continues at coordinate 25,005,452 of CM060112.1, forward strand.
TGGCTGATGTTTTGATAACCATTGTGAAAAAGACTTTTTAATACTTTTTATAAGGCAATTTCCCTTCATCTGCTTTAGAGCCACAGGCAGAGAGGTGTTTGACTGGATCTTAGACCAGGGCTACTACTCGGAACGTGACACTAGCAATGTTATCAGACAAGTGCTTGAGGCTGTGGCTTATCTTCACTCTCTCCGCATTGTGCACAGGAACCTGAAGGTAACATGCTGCTTTACTACCATCAAGTGGCTAGAAGTGGTATTTGACTAGCTAGACATCCATACACATAAAAAAGATTGACTATCAAATCAATGAATCGTTTAGGGTCATTTCATTATGTATTATATAATATTGCTGTATACAACATAGTTATTATTCTCTGACAACTATTTTCTCTTCTCCCTTTTAGTTGGAAAACCTCGTTTATTACAATCGTCTGAAGCACTCTAAAATCGTCATTAGTGATTTTCATCTGGCCAAACTCGAGAATGGTCTCATTAAAGAGCCTTGTGGCACTCCTGAATATCTTGGTAAAGATTTTCATATGCAAGGCTGCAGTAATTATGTACTTGATTGCTGTTATTGTCACCTTTACTACACAATCGTTCTCTACAGTTTTCCTCACAATATTGTTTAAAAAAGAAAACCCTCATGCTGTACCTTCCTTGTTGTGTTGCATGTTAACTACCTTTACATTATGTACAATATATGCATCATCACACTTCATTACATCTGCTTTTTTTATTGATCTGCTTATACTTACAGATGTATGTTATCATAAGCAAGCAACAGTGCATATACAGCTGTTTGCTCATTCTAGTCTTATGTGTTTGATTTGCTCAGCTCCAGAAGTAGTCGGCAGACAGCGATATGGCAGACCAGTGGACTGCTGGGCCATCGGAGTGGTCATGTACATCCTGTCAGTGAGAATCAGTTTCTCAGTGTGTTCCCTAATAATACCCACATGTTTGTTTAATTTATTTAACTTGTCTGTGTGCATAACTTCATTATGTCATTGTGTGTGTGTCTGTAATTCTCTGGCTACCATTAAGAATAGTTCAATAATCAAGGTTCTAACAGGCTAAAAAAACCCACAGTTAAATAGTGTAGAGAAACAATGTCAGTGAGGATTTACAATATAAGATGCCACACGGTTGTCCTGTTATGCACTAAACCAAATAAGAATGTGACCCAACAGCATTTCTGTTTATAATTGGACTTAACTGAAGAGATGTTACTTATAATTGTACAGCACTTCCAGACTTTGTATTTATGTTACTGGAACAGTTTCCTGAGTATCTGTAAGATCTTTAAGGAGATCTGTTTTGAGATCACACGCTTTCGGAAGACACTCACAGCAATAACTGGAAGTTCTCAGAGCATGTTCTGTGTTGGTCACTTTACATCATCCATGGAGTTCACTACTGTCAAGATGTGCTGTGAGTATATGTTATTGCATCTTCTTTGTTTAGTTCCATCTATTTTGAGTCTTTTTGTGTATTTTTACATGCTACATATGATCATTGTTAAAAATGCTCTATAAATAAAACTGGATTGAATTGGATATTCTTATGTTGTAATATATTGAAATGCATTAAATGTTAATTCCAGTCCAATTAATTTAATTCTGGCCCAATTTGATTCATTGGTCAAGCAATGGTCCAAGAGTGCCTATATTTAGTATAATCGTACTGTGTTTATCACTTTGCTTGTCTGTGTTCACCACATAAAATCCCACTGCTTAGTTAAAATTTGTTACAATAATAGTGTTATTGATATCATCAGTGGGCATGACAAATGATCCCTTTTATATACAGGAATACAGCCTAACTTTTAAAATATCAAATCTCATCAGTTGAGGATGAAAAGGAAAAAAAAAAAGACACCAGTTTCACCAGAAACACCTTTAACAGAAATATACACTGCCTCATCAAAAATGTCACCATTTAAAAAGGGTTAAATTATTGGATTGCGTCAGATAAAGAAAACAACTTAGATTTTTTAATTTCTGGAACTGGATTAATGCTACGATAAAGGCTAAAATACCAATTTATTATTGTATTTCTTACAATTGAATTCATGCCTATCAGTAAGATTGATAGCTTGACTAGAACCATGCTGATGAAAACATGTTGCATTAAAAAATTATTCATAAGGAGACCTGTATTAAGAGAACTATTATACAATTGTATTAGGTTTGCAGTCCTAAAGTTAAGATTTGGGGCAGTGGTGGCTCAGATGGTTGAGGCTCTGGGTTACTGATTGGAAGGTCGGTGGTTCGACCGCCAGCACCACCAAGCTGCTACTGTTGGGTCCTAAACCCTATCTCCTCCCGTGGTGTTATATCCTGACTGACCCTGTGCTTTAAACCCCAGAATCCTATTTACGATATGCAAAAAAAATCTTTTCATTGTGCCATAAATTACATGTGACAAATAATTGAATCTTAATTAAGAACTCCTCAAAACATGAATGGAGATCACTCAAACATTTGGTGTAGTTGGTGTAAAAAAAATAAATAAAAAAGCCAGTCAAAATCAACAGTCAAAACCAGAGCTATGCTGAATAGCGGAAGTAAGAGCATTAACATACCCACACAGTGTAATGAGAGATCACAGCTGTGTGGCTACAAAAGAAACCCTTGTTAATAATGCTAATCAGAAGAAAAAAAAATGCTTCAGTTTGCTAGAGGGCAAAAAGACTTTGGAGCAATGGAAAAAGATCAATAAGGTGATGTCCATGTAGCAATGCACCCATTCACCCATCATGCATAGTGGCCACTGTAAGCCTCTGGAGAGTCTTATGATCTGCGGTTGCTTCAGTTTAGGTCTAGGCTCAGCAAGTCTTTGTGGCAATAAAATTAAGTCAGCTGATGACCTGAATGTACTGAATGACCAGGGTCTCACATCAAGGTAGTTTTTCTTCCCTGATGGCATAGGAATATTCCAGGACCCAAATTGTGAAAGAGTGGTTCTGGGAGCAGAAGTAATCATTTTCACACATGTACTGGTCACCATATTGTGTGCTGTAATCAAAGCTAAAAGTGATTGAATGGAATCTTAAAGTGTGTGACTTTTTTGGCCAGGCAGTGTGCAAATCAATGAGATTTATCTAGCTAGAGAATACACCATAAGGTGAGTGTGGCTTTTTTTAGGATCTATTTCCACAAAAGGAGGAAAAATAAACATTTAGCAATGTTGTGTCAAAAATGTCACTTCCTATTTTTATAACTAGTGCATAAAATTTCGTATGCACTAGTTGCTATAAATTTATTAATTTATAGAACAGTTGTATAAGAGCAGTATTGTTGTCAAAATTATGAGGTTAAACTGAATATTGGCGTGGTTGTGATTCACTTTCTGAAAAGCCCTGCAGGGTTTTTCAGTATAAGCACTCTCTTGTTGCCTATTCAATATTTCTTAGGTGTACCTTTCCATGTAGTTTTATCCGTCTGTCAGGAGGAAATACCGTTTTATGAGTGCCGTTTTTTGAGGCACTCAAAACATTTTTAAATATGTATTGAGGTTTTTTTTTTTCTTTTTACCAGACTGTCAGGAAACCCTCCTTTTTATGATGAGGCAGATGATGATGATGATGACAGCCATGACAAAAACATGTTCCGGAAAATTCTATCAGGAGACTATGAGTTTGACTCACCCTACTGGGATGATATCTCAGACTCTGGTAAGGGGACACACCAATATTTGGAAAAGTTTACTTTAGTTTTATTTTTCCCTTATCCCACCTAAAAGCTTTGCCTTGTCCTCTTAGTACTGTTAAGATAAATATATCTGCATTCTAGCTAAAAGCCTAGTTGCATCTTTAATGGAAGTGGATCAAGACCAAAGACTGACTGCACAGGAGGCAATCGGCCATGAGTGGTGAGAGCTCTCTTAAGATATCTAATGCTGTTTGAATTTCACCCCATTACTTCAATTTGGAAAGAAACGTACATGTCTTTCAATACATTCATTATTCAGGATATCTGGTAATGCTGCTTCGGACAAGAATATTAAAGACGGCGTGTGTGCTCAGATTGAAAAGAACTTTGCTAAAGCAAAATGGAAGGTGAGACAAAAACGTTGCCAATAAATGCTTGTCTGATTTCTTTTAGTTTTTCCACATCACACAATTCAGTATGTCCTGATTTCTTTCATGCAGAAAGCAGTCCGTGTGACCACTTTAATGAAGAGACTCCGAGCTCCAGATCAGAGTGACTCTGGAGCTTCGAGTCCAGCACTAGGAGCATCGGCAGGATCAGTGACCTCGAGCAGCACACCTGTTGCCATGGCTGCGACCCCTGAACCTCCCGGCAGTACCCTTGAGCTTCAGCAAATTAGAGCAGGAGAGGCTCCGGCACGATGTAATGGAGAGATTCCTGCTCCTCTTCAGCTTAGTGTGGAGACTCGAGAAGAGCAGAATGGCTAATGTGGGTGTACACAAAAGCAAACACACTCATTTTAGAATGGAAGATGAAGTGAAAATCACTGGTCAAGTGTACCTACAGTAACTTGTTGAGAGCCATTTACTCATACTCGTTTCATTTCCTCACCCATATCCTTCCCCATTTGTATGCGTTTGAATTGTACAAAGTTATTTAGAAACTGTTTCGAGTAACACAAATCGACAAAGGCGTTAAATTTAAAATGGAGCGTTAGTTCATGTCTTAAGTACATTCTAAAAGTTTTGAGGAACAGTTTGTGAATAAATTTAAAAAAAGCAAAAATTGCATTTTACGTCCTGTTTGTATTTAGATATATAATGTAGTCTAATAAAGAAACTGAAAAATAAATAAACATACAAAATAGGAAGAAAAATTTAGCAGTTTACATGCCTAACTGCATAACATTTATCAATCATGATGTTAGTATGTTGCTGAAAAATGGAATTTCACTTTACAATTAATTTAAAACTTGTGTCTGACCTTAAGTTGTGTTTTTTGTTTCAGTGAGAATTTGTGTATTGCTATATAGCTTTTCTGCCAATGTTAGAGAACAAATCACCTTTTACTGTCGAGTACTCAAAATCCAAAAACGCTATAGAAATAATAACGGGTTACAGTGACGTGTGGTAATTACTCTCATTTAACGATTAAATGTCTTTAATGCGTAAACATGAAAAATCCTTGATACTGCGCTGTTAAGTGTCAGCATTCTGTGCTAATTCTTGCTGTACAAATGCCTTTTACTCTGTTCATCCCATGTCAATGCCTTTCTCTGTCTTTGTGGCAATTGCACTTATTGGGCACCATTTTTCAGACTGGATTTAAATAAAGGTATTCATAAAATATTTACAAGAGCACATACAAGAATGTGTTATTAATGTGAAATCCATAAAAAAAGACTGTATTAATACAATTTTGTAAATCTGTTAGGAATTGTTTAAACATTTAAAAAATGATGGATAAATGACGCCCATTTTATGTGCCATTAACCTTCTGTCTTACTTTAATCTTTCAAGTTGGCTAGTTATCTCAAGAAGAGATGATTGCTTAATAATGAAAATATGTGCATGTGTCCTTTATTGATCTTGATGTTTTGTAATGATGCTATCCTGTAAACATAAATCTTTGTCCTCACATGTATTTTATATTTTCTTATGAGGTTAAAATGCCAAATTCAATCAAGCTTTTACTATTAATTGCTCAAATTTAAGACATTTGCCAACTAGCTAAAGGACATCATTGGACTTTTTAGCAGAATGTTTGCTGGCTAAAAAGCTCGTAAACACTAGTTCAGTAGTTTACATCATCTTTGACATAATTGATGTTTTCACTACCATTTACACTTGAATCGAATAGTCAACACATTGACTTAATATCTGGTTTGATTGAATTTGACCGTACATTGTACTGTATGTTTGTTTTGTAGATGTGGTAGATATATGTACTGCATTTCCTAAAAACAAATGCATTATATAATAAATACAATAGTCACTGTTTAGTTATTTAAAAAAAAAAAAGTACATCAGTAGGTTGTTAATGGATTCTGTTTAATGTGCAGTACAAACTGAGCAATATCTCTATTGCTGTGATACTGTGAAACTGCCATGCTGGTGATGTGGGAGACCACTTGCCATATTTCATACAGATTGTTGAGCAATTTACATACTTGTTTCATGCTCAGTGTTCTATTTTTAGTTATATCCTAGGACATTATTGTATTCAACAATAAATTTGTTTTATTTAATAAATCTTTTTTTAACAAGCTGCATAACACTTAAATACACATCATTTAAAGTAGTCACTAATTTCATTTGGTAATTTTCTTTTATTTGATTATATATTAGTTTTACATGTTTTAGTCTTTGGTGAGTCAACACTCTGTTAATGTATTAAGTAGTACAGTAACGAACACACTTTCAACAACAGACTCATCCTTGTATCATAAGTATCATGTTTGTGTTTGAAATGCATCTCTAATAAAGACCTTACTTAGGCTAACCATTCAGGTCTGTTTTGTTATTTCAGCTGAGAGAGAGAGAGAGAGAGATTTGGTTAAATGCAGCAGTATGAACATGGTTACAATCATTTCAGATTTCTCCATAATGTATGACGTTTACATTGTTTCATTTGTCTGATGCTTTAACCGAAAGCTGACTACAAAATGATTATAAAACTGAGGGGTCAGGGTCTTACTCATACAAGTATACCCAAACGTGAAGATGGGATTTAAGCTTACATCCTTCCAAATAATAGCCCAAGCTTCAAATGACCACGTGAGCCTTTTCAAATCAATCTATGTAATATTCACTTGGCTTAGACATGCTATATCACAATAGTAGTGCAAAATTCCAGTTTTGATGTGATCTGTAAATATGTCTGTCTAGATAAAATGTGAAATTGTCCTTTATTCTAGAGTGTTCTTAGGCAAAAATATTCAAATATACAGGAAGGAAAACTTTCGATACGAAGCTAATTTTTGACTTGGGACAAGAATGATGATGCAGGGATAAAAATAATCTGCATGTGTCTTTACTAGGAGCTAGTTTGAATTTAAAAAAAAGTTACCCAAAGGGAAGCTCCAAACCGAAACATAACATCCGGATAAGTCCCACAGATAGTGTGCCTTCAAATCACTGCTGCAAATTCGCGTATTAAAAGCAGAATTAGCAATGTAGCTAAATTATGTGCGTATAGCATTCAGTTATGAGTACCTACCCAGACTCCTCCTCTCCCGGAAGTGCGATGCTGTTCATGGTCGCCTGTTTCCGGTCGCATTGTGAGCAGCCTTGGTATCAACGCAGCAGAGGTTAGTTCCTTGACTGGTTTAACCTTTTTAAGCAAGAAAATCGAAAATGGCATTTGGTAACGTTGTGAAAGTTACCATATTTATCTAATTTATCAACAGATTGTGCCATCACATCATGTTTAGGATAAATTGTCTCGCTAGTGCAGTAATTGTGGCTAGGCTGGTGAGTACATTTAGCTAGCCAGCTAATTCCTGTAAAAGCAAGGCAAGATGTCTTTCTTGCTAGCAAGCAAGCTAGCTAGCTGTTTGTTAATTTCTTAATAATTAGCTCGATATCTTGCTATATACAAATAACCGTGTTTGCTCTGCTGTTTGTTTGAGCACAAACTGGTAACTCTTACTGGCTTAGTAACCTGGATGTTTAGCTGCCAGGCTAGTGTTCCCTTTTTAACGATGGTTTTCCTTCACCAAGCTCACGCATTGTTGACTAGCCGGAGCTCGGACTGATACTGCTCGAGAGTTCGATTACAAGTGTGTGTGAAATCTAATGTTAAATGGTTTGGGTGGCTGTCAAGTGTTTTAAGGCAATGAGCACGACATCAGACTGAGGTTTGCCAGTTAGCCCTCGAGTTGGAAAGTGATGTGAAGCAGTGTGTTAGGGCTTTTTTTTCCATTTTACTTTTTCATTATAATGTTCATGGTTGGTCAGTTAACGTTAGATATTCCGGTAGACATCATAACTAGTCATGAAGTAAGGACTGACGATTAAAGTGGTATAACAGGGTTTCGTCTCAGTTTCAGACAAAATATAACGCATCTGATCTAACTACTGATCTAAATAGGATGTGTTTGGGAGGATGGGATGTGAAACAGGGCTGGATGATTTGGATTTTATTTGGGGGGTAAAAAAAAGCATATTGAGATTTTGATTTAAACTCCAATATTGAAATGTTATACATGTAAAGCTGCTTTTCGACAATGACCATTGTCGAAAAAAAATAATTATAAATGTACCAACATTCCAAACAGTAGTTGATTGAAATTATTTTGCAGATCAAGCAGAGGAAAGAAATATGGAATCAATAAATTCTGAGGAAAATATAATTAATCGCCATGTACTTTGCAGTTCTAAAACAAACAACTGCATCAGATTACATCTGCTAATTTGTCTGCAGTTAAAAAGGGAACTTACACACCATGGTGAGCTGTTTCACTCAGCTGATTAACACAAACCATGGCTTCAACAAGAGAGATGTCAGTTAAAACAAAGGAGAACATTATAAAACTTCAAGAAGGTAAAATCATTATAGAATGTGCAAAAGATTTTTGTTGTTCCCAGTCAGCTGTGTTGAGTTAATACAGATCAAATAGGAAGGTTGTAAAAGGGAAACGTACTAGTAGACCAAAACATCAAAGTGTCAAGAAATAAAACTTGCGCAACGAAACAAGTGGGTGGAAACTGGAGTTGATGTAACCAAATTGTACGACATGGGATTCTAATCCTAATGGGATTTACACACACAAAAGCCAAATGAAAATCATTAACCCCTAAAGAGAAAAAAAATAAGGTTACAGTGGGCCTAAAGAAAAGCAATCATGGACGATGGATGACTGGATGATGGTTATAGTCAATGATAAATAAAAAATCTACATTGGGAATAGTGATGATGCTGGAATTTTTGTTTGTTGCCGTTCTAAAGAAATATATGAAGACGACTGCCTGAAAAAAATGCTAATTTCCACAATCATTTATGATATGGGCTTGCTTTTCAGGAACAGGGAGATGACGGTTATTACATCTGCAATAAATGCACATGTTTATATTGCGATTTTGGACACTTTTTTTTTTTTTTTTTTACTTCATCAATTAAAAGGATGTTTGATAATGACGACAAAATTTTCAGGGTGATAATGCATAACGCCATAGGGCAAAAGCCGTGAAAACTTTTCTTCAAAAAAGATGGCATGGCCTGCAAACAGTCCGGGCCTCAGTCCAATTGAAAATCTATGGTGGAAATTGAAAAGGTTCATGACAAGGCTTCAACCTGCAATACTGATCCAATGATCAATCCAGTCAGAGCCGGATTGATGAAGAAAACAATAGTTAAACCCAGGCCTTAGAGAATTCATGCTGTTATAAAAGCCAGTGGTGGTGCAACAAAGTACCAGTTATGTATTGTAGTGTTTTTGTTTCATACATCCATAATATTTTCCTCAGAATTGTGCAATTACATATTTTTTTTCCTCAGCTTGATCTGCAAAAACAGTTGCAATTGATTACAGTTCTCTTTCTTTTTGCCAGGAGTTGTATATACACTAGCTGATGTACTAGTCGTTGACGGGAAGAGTTTGTAGAAGTAATTAAAAGGTTAAAGCTAAAAATAAGCTCATCAGCCTGAATGTAATTATTGATATTATTTCAGGTTGAATCCCATATTCATGTCTGCCTGTCTTTCAGTACAGCAGAACTTTCTGCCTAACTTATTAATACAAAGTAATAAAAAGTTTTGCCTTGTTTACGCTACGTTGCAGTTTTCGTTGTCATCTAAAATTCTTGCATTTGTTTAAATATTAAAATCTACTTAACTTATCTAATACATATTAAATTGCTGTGTAACTTGTCTTATTGATTGTTTTAATGTCTTTTTGTTTTAATTGCGGAGCATTTAACATTTGTAAGTTATCTAAATGGTTAAAAATTTGTTAATTGAAAACTGGCTCCAAGGTCTCGCAGACTCAGTTAATCAGTGAATCGACCAGCAAAAGATTGAATAAATTGCAAATTTACATTTCTCTCTCTAAGTGGATATTTTTATAAAGACTGTAATGATCGCCTAGAGTATGTCAAATGTTCTTACCGACTAAAAAGTGCTTGTAATACTATGCATTACTTTGCACAGCTGGTGCAGTGTGTTAACTAAACTGTAGTTAGAGTATTTCTTTACTATGTGATGTATTCACAGTAGGGATGTAACGGTATTGTAAATACCGTCGTACCGCAATAACAATTTATTTCGATAATACCGTGGTCGCATGACGAATAAATGATAGGTCTTCTGAGAAATGTTTGCTTAGGTGAATGGAGCGAACGGGAGGTAGCGGGAACTGCAGTTCCCATCAGCCCAGGCATGGCCATCATCCTTTGCGGTCTGTTGTCACTACAGATCCAGTAATGTGCACATCCTATTTAAAATTTTGTTTGTTACGCCGTAATGATTAATTACTCTTTCCATCTCTTTTCCTTCGCCGCTAATAGGAGCACCCGCCATTTCCGCATTACTGGATCTGTAGTGACAACAGACCGCAAAGGATAATGTATTACCGTACCGTGAAGTTTTGACACCGTTACATCCCTAATTCACAGTGAAGTTCACTTCTTTGTTTTCATTATGTGGGAAGTTAGAGGAGAAGTAAACTTGTTTTTCTTATTGATCAAACAGTCAAGGCAAAAATTTAACCCCAATCCATAAAATAATAAATAAATGAATCCTTAAAGATTTCCTGGCCGGATATCACTCTTTACTGAGAGTATAATATAAATTGCAGCACATTTTCCCTGAAACTTTGAATGATGGCTTAAAGACATCACTCTGTTTTTTCCATTCCATTGAAGCTGTTTTGAGGCGATGGTAGGTGTTTGAAAACAAACATTTTTGCTTTTAAGGTGTATAAATAAATAAAAACATTTAGGTCAGGAATAAGCGGTTTTTAAAAGGTATATTTGTTAAGAATAAAAAATAGGCATTATTTAAAGTTGATAAACATTTTTTTTGCACATTGGTGTGCATGTACAGTCAAGTGCACTAAAGACTAGAAGAATCTCTCTGACAGCTTCTTGCTATTGTCTCCCCATAGCTGGCAGCTTTCTGCATATTTTTAGCATTAGTAATTGTTTCGCCTGACTGATTTATTGTATTTATATACTGCTCAGTTGTCTGCACATGCATCTGGGACTGAGATGTGGGTCACAAACGAAAACAAAGTTTTGGTAGCCTTGTTGACGCAAGAAAATAAGGGGAAATGCCGTATCTGTTTGAATTGCACCTTTCTTTAATTCTTTTTTTTTTTAAGCAAGTTTTGATGCTGTAGTTCGGGCTGCACCATACTCTTTGCCAATTGTGCACATGGGGTTTGAGAAGCTTAAAATAGTTTAGAAGAAAACCCCCTCAAGTCACAAGTTATGAAGTGTATCATGTAGTAGGATGTTCAGATCCATTGTGTGTGAGAGTTTGTATGGATCTACTACATTATCAATAAGAATAATCAAAATCAGGGAAAAAACGAATACAATAAAAACAGCAGACTGTTTAAGGTCTCGCAGTGCGTGTGAACATGTTTGAGGCATAAACAAGGAGAATCAGACCTCCCAAAATATTATTTTTGTCATTATATAATTGTCTTGCATTTGTACCTTATTATAAATTGAATTTATGGATGCCTCAGTTCAATGTTTTTCTTCCCCCCCCCCCCTTTTTTTTTTTTCTTTTTTTAAAATCTCCTTCATTTTACAAAACCAAACATGGGCTATACTTTAATCAAAATTCTCAGATTCATGTAATAACGAAGATTGTTTGCAGGTGAAGAGCTTTTTGTGCAGAAGAGGCTGGTGCAAGCTGAGAAGTTGAACCATCATGTGGAATGGTTCAAGATCCGGCCCACGTGGGGGGATGCCCTTTTGGTAAGATCATTCAAAATTATTATACTTATTATGGACTGGAAAAAAGGACATTTTTGCATGCATCACAATTTTTTTTTGGAAGATTCCACGTTAAAGGTGTCATATTTTTTTTACATTTGCTACAAGTACAAACAATATGGCAAATTATGTTTTTTATGCCATATGACATTTGAGTGATTTTTATTTTAGACCGTGTATTTGGATAGACCTTTTGCATTTTCTCTTCCTCTGTCATTACAACGAGTAGAGGTTTGTCAATCTGGTATAGAGTTCTACCAGTTGATTGTCTGAGTGAAAGTGGTATTATGACAGTCCTTGCTAATGTTAACTTTATTTTGAATTCTACGTGGGTTAATACATGCGCAGTAGTTTATTTAAATCTTAATCAACTTCATCTCCCATTTATACCAAACTGTTTTTCACAAGTTTTTCCTAATGTACCTTTATTGCACCTAATCCCAGAATTGTACTCTCACATGGGTCTGTGAAAATGCAGACTGTTTCAATGGTATTAAATATCTCAGCTGAACACAACTAACATTTCAGTGAGTTACCATTCACCACCTGGCCATAAAAAAAATACATACAGTACATATAACAAAACTGTATAGTTGGCATGTCTGTACATTGAAGACAATTTGTGACAATAAATTTTGGGGGGATGAAAGATGAGTAGTAGAGCACATCGATATGTTTTTTTTTTATTGATCTTTTAATAGGAATTTTGGTTTGTCTGTTTGGTTGTGGATGCATCACGTAAAACTACTAATTGAATTGTAATGGGGGTTTCCACTTGTATATTTGGCCGAGCTTGGGGCAACATATTTTTGGGATTTGTTTCATCGAAATCAGAGAAGATATAAGAAGAATTTGAAATTTAAATGGAAAACGCCAGTATATAATAAAAAAAAGACGTCTTTGGAAAAATCAAAATTCAACAGATGCCGCTGTACATTTTTTAATATGCACTTATGAGAGGGCAATTTAAATCTACTTAATAAACACAATCTCCTGGTTCTGGGAGGAATCATTTTCAGGCATGATCTGGCCACTACAGAGTCCTGACCCTAATCCTGTTGAAAGTGTTTCGAATGTGCTGGAGAAGTCTTAACAGAGTGACATTGACTTCTTGTTACCACAGCAAGATCTCATTCAAAAACTGATTCAACTCTTGGTGGAAATACACGTTGTGGCATCACATATGATTGTTGAAACTATTCCATGGTGAAGCTTGTTTAAACAAAGCCATTTTGCATGCATGCCATAATCAAAGCTAAAGGCAAAATATTAATTTGTGACTTTTCTTTTTGCCAGGTAGTGTATAAAAACAGACTGCGTTTTAATATCATCAGATTTGAGCATGATATTTACCAAGATTTTTCTTTTCTCCAGCAAACTGGGATCCATGTAAATCTCTCCAGTATTGCTTTCACACAGAAATAATTTACTCATTTAATAGTAAGATGTCCAGACACCAGCTTGACCGCTTTCAGGGAATATGGATGACCTGATGACGGCTGCAGCTTAGCTGAACTCATTTGTTCTACAACTGGGAGCTCTTAGTGTGAAAGCTGATGTCCCACAGCAGACCTCTCCATCTAGCCCAGTAATCCTTCCTTCATGTTTCCTCCCCAGGCTGGATATGACACGGGGAGCTTGAACTATCATGTACACCCTAGCCTCAGTAGGTAAACGAACTTCAACCTCGCGTAAGACATTAAACAGACTTAGTCCAGTGTGTAAATCACGACACACCACCTGACTTCAGAACTACAACACTGAATGCATTCTTTTGTCGAATTCACTATGCCACAGTGCAAGAGCTGACTCAGCCACACCTTTTCTCTGTACAGTGGAACCTCGGATTACGAGCATAATTCGTTCCGGAAGTGGGCTCGTATTCCAAAACACTCGTAAACCAAATAAAATTTTCCCATAGGAAATAATGGAAACTCCAATTAAACCCCCCCCCCCCCCCCCAAAAAAAAAATACATAAAAATAATTAACACAAAATATAAAGTAAAAATAAAACAAATTAACCTGCACTTTACCTTTAAAAAAACGTAAAAATAAATCCAGACAGATAAGTGTTTCCATTTGTGCACGCGGGCACGCACATGCGCACACACACACACACACACACACACACATTAATGGTGAGACAGTTTTTAAAACTATTTAAAAATTAGCAAGGAACATCGCTAGTGAGCGCATACTAACGGAATGTGTGTGTGTTGGTGTAAGTGAACTTTACAGCCCCCACTCCTCTCAGGTTTCTAAACAAATACACACACTCTCTGCTTTACACTGGCATCAGTCAAACACAGTTGGGTATCGTTTGGGTTTTTTTCAACACCAGTGCCAAATCGATATTTTTAAAACGGTACCGGTGCCTGAACCGATACTTTACAAATGCCACAAAATGATGGTGGATGACTCAAGAATACATTTTTATTGAACAAAATTTTCTTTTTAATTCTCCTTAGTCAAATTAGCCTTCTTTGCAATGGTAAATGGGTCACTGTACTACTAGTACAGGCTGGAAAGCCATAATTATAAACAGAATCCATTTTACGTTGGTATTTTACAAATCGTTTGACCATTGGTTTGCATGAATGCAAGATTTGCATTTTGCAATTAACATTACATTAGCGCTACTACTAACCTGCGGAAAGGCTGCTGTCGTCATCATAATTGGTGGACTCCTTTTTGCTACGGTTGGTATGACTGGGACCATCCACACTGATAGTACCAGCTGTTGTCCACAAGCTGTCAAACACGGTGCCTCCCTCTGCTTCTAAGTTTATTCCGTGTGCCCTCAAATGTTTCATTAGATTTGACGTGTTTCCCCCTTTACACGCAACTGCTGTAAAACATTTGCTGCACGTCGCAGTGTCTGAATCCTTTCTTGTGAAATATATCCACACTTTCGACCGTTTAGTTTTAGGCATTTTAACGAAAGCTGTTTAATTTAGCAAGCTATCGGTAGACCACCTGCGGCCGTCAGAGCGAGTGTAACGTTAGTTGCTTCATTCACACGAATCTCGGATGTTCTCTTATTTCCTGATGATTTGTGTGCTTTTAATTTTTTTATTTAATCTAATAAACTTTTAATCTACAAAAATAAAATGGACAGTAACATTACTTCAACAATGTTTTGGATTTATATTATCAAAGCTTTCCAAAGTTCTCAAGATTTTTCTAATTAATGAAATAATTTATTTTTCCGATCATTTCTGACACCCCATGAATGCAGTATTAAAATTTTTAAATCTGATGCTTATTACAACTGCGTCATTCAATCGACAGTTCAGACATTAAGTGGCACCGAAATGAGGCACAGAAATTCGCATTCTGTTTCGGTACCCAACCCTAGTTGGGAAGTTTTTTTTTTGGGTTGGAGGGGATTAGTCCAAGTATTGAAGAAACAGAACGTCTTGAGTCGTTATTTATCATCTAGAGGAAACTGTCCATCGATGTGTATAGACGTTGACTACATATTGAATATAATGCTTGATAATAATGCTTGATATTGTATATTTTACAATTACGTTACAATATGTTTTGGTTTTGCACCACATTTATTTTAAAGATATTATTACAGCGCATTAAGAGAAAGGAGGCAATTGCTGGAATTGCATTTCATGAATGTCTTAAGAAAGGTTCATGAGCCATTCTTTTCTTTTCCTCATGAGTCAGCTTGATCACATTTTGAGGTGCGTTACAAAACATACAGTAAATCCGGAATCGATCAAAAAAGTCTACTACCTGTAGCTGTATTTCTTGCTTCCTTCACTTGTTAGAACAAGAGTTGCTTCAGCTTTTGTTTTATTAATTCTTATTTAAACTTTTGAAAATGTAATGCCAACAGAATCCCTAACTTAAGTAGGGACTTAATTTAAGTAGGTTGAATCTGTACTTCTCATGCACTGCATTGCGTATTTGTGCACAAAGTCTGTTATATTTGTCTGTTCATTTTAAAGTTTGATAAGATGGTGGTAACACACATGGTATAATTTCAGTGGGGACCAACGTGGGGAGATGTTTGAAGGAAGAAATGGACCAATGCCCGGGTTCAGGGGGCGAGAAGGAATGAATATGGGCCCTCAGGACCGACCACCCATGGACATGAGGAGATGTGACTATCCACCAGATGTGCCAGGACGAAACATGGGGCTTCTTGACAGAGGAAGAGACCCTTCTCGAGATTTCTTCATGCCTGAAAATGAACTAGACTTTAGGAGGCGTTTAGAGATGGAGCAAAATGCACCTGGTTATATGGGTCAGGGTCGGCCACCTATGGATATGGGTGGCAGGGACATGCAAATGAGGAACATGAGAAACATGCCTGAAGATCAATTCATGGACATGAGGGAGAGGGACAGATTTCGAATGGACATGCCTGGTTTCAACATGTCACCCATGGATATTAGGAGAAGGCTTGCTATGGAATCTATGGATCGAACTGACCATGCAAGAGAGAGGGAGCGGTCACAGATGAGCATGAATGACATTGATGGATTTAGTATGGATATGCCTCCACGTGAAAGGTCAGTGGACTTTGATAGACGAGGTTGTGGCCCTCCTTTGAATGCCAGAGGAAGGTTTGAATCCGATATGGATTTTAGGAATCGTATGGGGCCGTCAGGTGATTTTAGGGATCGCTCTCCTCAGGTGGTTCGTGGTAATGATGGTATCAATCTCAGGGGGAGACCAGATTTGCCTCTAGATCGGCCAGGTCCCGAGAAAGACGCGCTTAAAGTAGGCGAACCGACTCTAAGGGACAGAGAATTTCCTGAACAATCTGATAACAGGGCTGGGTTTAGAGGAGAAGATAAATCCCTCTCTGAGGAGTGGTGCAGGCGAATGAATAGAGGTCCAGCTTTACCCAGAGAACCAAAGAAGCGATTTCCACCTGGACATGGAAAGGAAGGTGACGTAGGAGAACCATCCCAATTCAAAGATCGAGAGATTATAGCTAAGGATCGTGGAACTTTGGAGTTCCCTCGATCAGAACGAGAGGGTCCTCCTGTCCAAAACTGGAACAAAGTTCAAACTGACGTCCCAGGCAGTAATTCATCTCACTCAGTTGCTCAGAAACTACCACTCTTGCCACTCAATCCCAGTCTAAGTATCCCAAGCAAAGACAAAGAATGGCAACGCTGGTCAAGAGATGAAAAGCCTGACAGCACAGTACCATCAGGGGGAAGGCATCAGTTCTTACCAGAAAAGAGCCTCCCAGTCAAAGAGAGTCATTTCTCAGTCGATCAAGAAAACTTTAAGGGAAAAGATATTCCTATTGATGAGAGTCAAAAGAAGGGTAATCTTATGCCAGGGCCAAGAGATCCACAGAGTAACAGAGAAGGAAGACGGGACCAGGACTATGGAGACATTGATTACAGGACTAGTTCTGCGCAAAAATATGACTATGTCCTTGAGGATCGTCAAGAGCCTGAAAAGAGCATGAAAGCACCCAAATTAGCTCCACCTGAGAGATCAAATTCCTCTGGTTCTCAGGTCAGTGTTTTCTTTTTTCCTGTATATTGTGTGGAAAATGAAGTCCAAAGTTTAGATTAAACTTTTACATTTTACACAGGATCAGGATTACAGGAATGCCAGTGTTAAGGATAAGATCTCAAATACCATTGCCATTTCTGGAATTCCTAAAACTGCTACAATGCAACAGGTAGCATGTGAAATACATTTGTTTATTATTATTTAAGTTAATTATTATGGTTATTTTCATTTTTGTCACCATGGGTTTCGATTTAAAAACAAATGTCCTTTTACAGATACTGGATGCTTTCGCAGTTCGGGATGGAGTGCCAATGCAAGGCATGAAAATAAGAGATGTTGTTCCAGGTGAGGTTTCGCAGTTTAAACTCTTCTACAGCATTCGCAACACTTCGCTTTTTTTCGCTCCTCGAATCTTGCGCTCATCACGGGGTTCTTGTAACCATTTATCGTCCGCTAGACTCCGTAGATTTTTCGCATATACTACCATTTTCCCCATTTTTCTTGTTAAAACAATTGGTTTCCTGTCCCTCATCCTTTTCCATCTTGTGCTGGAGCTTGTGCAATTCTCTTTAAGCACCTTCCATCTTAAAATGGTTTGTGGGTTTAGCAGCACTTCCAGTACACTACTGGGAATTGGTGATCACACACAAGTGACACCCCTTACTTCTAATTAAGATGTGAGCTTGTGAGATTTGCCCTCTCTTTGGTTGAGCTCTGCTGTGAATATTAAATTAGGCATTTTTCTTTAAAAAAAAAAACGGAACAACTTACTATACACAGTGATAAAGGATTCTATGTTTTTACTTGACAATTTGTTAAATTAGGGCTTTTAAAAAGCTGTACACTTAAGTTTACAATATGTGAATGTTTAAATTATAGTTTTTTCATTATTGCCTCTTTGTAAGGCAAATATTTTTAACGGTATAAATCTATTTAACTAAATCTGTATAGGATAAATCTGTCCAGTTTCCTTGCTGTATCTTGTTTGCCTTAAGTTTGTTTAAAATGTCTAACTAGTAACTTTGGAAGTTTGAGGAATGCCACACACACATAAACCTTGTACGGCACATTGCGATGATGGTTTGGTCAGTTTTGTGTTTTTTAACAGCAGATCTCGTATAGGGTTTTATACATTTACACAACCATGCAAATTTGAAATCGGATATCTGACCTTGATTAAGGTGTGGATTTCTGCAGGTTGTAGCATAATGAATCAATCATGCATTACACCATTTCAAGCAACATCAAACACAAAGCACTGAACTTACACCTGTTGCAAGCTGACTTGACTAAAACGTTCTTTTATTGCTCTTTATTCACTGAAAGCTAAAGGTTTTGTGCAATTCTGATGGTCACCACTAAGACCACTAAACTAAATGATTGTGAGAATAGGTCGCTATTATTCACCGTGATTTTTTTAATGTTCTATCTATTTACTGGAATTAACTAACACAGACCCATTTGTATTTCAAATGCTGTCCCCAGGTTACAGCTCCGATACGGCCTATGTGGAGTTTTTAAACATCGAGGATGCTGTCCACTTCATGGAGTCCAACCAGGTGGCCCATTCTTGTCCCTCTACAGCAGCTGTGTCTTCAGTCAAAGAAGGCTTGGGCTGGGGCAGGGCCAAGGGTGGAATGGGTGGTCAGCACAGGGGAGGGGCACATGGGAATACTCAAAGCATCTTCATCCTCTCAATAAGTTATCACACATATAAAAGCATAAGCTGTCTAAATTAAAGCTTGATAAAGGGTTTTTGTTTAATCGAGTTGCGTGGCATGATGCGAGGACTGAAAGGACATAAGCGACTTACTCTTATCGAAGTTTGTAATTTTTATAAGGCAAATAAATGACAACACAAATTAGCTTTTATGAATTTATCCAATATAAATAATGTTATTTTTTATTATTTTTCACTTGAGTGTTTCACCTTACTTTTTGGTGGTAATATAAAAATTTCTTTCTCATTTTTTTATTGTATCTTTTTGTTGACAACACCAAATGATGCCTAATAATGGAAATACGTAGATTATGGTGTACTTTTTTACCTTCTCCTTTTAAGTTAGTGCTTAGTCACTTTTATTCTTTGTCTTTTACATCTGATGGGTAGTGGACTGTGTGCAACGGTGCACTGCTTCAGTTTCTTCATGGTGCCAAAGCATCAGTCGTTTTTCACACATCCACACAACTTCGTAATGATTTTTCATCTCCTCTTGTTCCAGCCCTTCAAAAATCAACACTGTGAAGGTTTACAGAACAATTACCCCACTTTACACTTTACGACCCGCAAGTTGTTCTTTTCGCTCTTGGCTTACCAATTCCTTCTTGGCCTTTGCCTTCATCACATTGGCCTGTTTTTCTTGTTTTCATCTGAGAATTCTTAGTCCCTGACCTTTTATCATTTAGATTTTTGTCCATTCTTGCTTACCACATTTGAGTTCATGTTTGAATCTCAGTCTGCAAAGCTTCACATGGTTGAAATTTTAAACATCTTATTTTCCAAGTCCAAGGTTCTTTCTGAATCGCCTTGACTTGAGATGTTGACTCTTTGCATTGTTTACTTTGGAGGTAAAAGTCACTTTTGCCACTTGTCCAAGTGGCAATACATGTTGGTTAAAATTAATGGTTCAGTGATTGGTTTCTGTTTGTTGGTGTCATTTTTGTTGGTGCTTGCTTTGATGGATTTCACTGGTAATATAATTTTAAACATTTGGATAATTTTATGTTGAGCATTTGGGTCATAGACCTTTTTTTTCCCCCCTGTTTGTTTGTTCTCTACTAGTCTGATGTCTGTGGACATTCATCTACCATTCAAATGAATTAAATCTTGCAATTTTATTAGTTACCACACCTGCAGACATTTTGGTTTGAGGCAAATGCTCGAGCAAAAGCCAAAGTTTATGTGTGGTGGATGAAAGGAACACTAAAGATGTACTAGTGTTGACTGCATCCTGTACGGTCCTGCCTTCTGTTTTATATTTCCATTCTAGCTGCCTTGTTGAGCAAATTGTGTAGTTGATGAATGGGCGGTATCTGTCTCTTGGGAGTACATCGTATCTGTCTCTATTTCTTTAAAAAAAAAAAAAAGTTGCTGTCAAGATGCATTGACTGTTTTCAACATTCTGCTTTGATTTTGTCAATGAGTTGTGTTGCAAAGCAGCTTCTAAATCAGACAAGAATATTTGAAGCTTCCTTTTTAAGTGACTATAAGCATGTTTTTTGAATTCCCTTTCAAAATGGAACCGTGTAACTGATACCGCTAGAATCTCCTCTCGTCATCTGCCTCATAGTAGTTTAGCATGTAGATTTAATGTGTTTAGAAAATGTGTCTACATGAAACACCCATGCACAGTTTGACTAGCTGAGCATGCACGTAATCAAGCATAATTTAATAATTTGTACAAAAAGATTTTGGACGCACTGTAGATTTATAAAGGGTATATAATGTTTTGGGGAACAGAAGGCTGTGGAATCCCACATTCAGTAAGAAATTAATCATCCTTTCATTCATCTTGAGTAATGAGTGTAACCTTGTCATGGCAGAGCTAGAGTCTATCCTGGGAACACTCTCTGTGAGGTGGAATAGATGGAATGAATCCATCAAACCAGGAAGCTTGTTTTGGAAGTAGGGACCAAATCTCAAAAGGTGGTCAGAAATTTTTGCAGGAAAAAGCAATAACTCCACACACACACACACACACACACACACACACACACACACACACACACAATACCTCAGGCTTAGGCGCAAACTATGGGCTTGCAGCTGTACATGCAGCCCACAAGAGCCATGCACTAATTTGTACATAGATAATGCATAAATGAATGTAGATCATAAATAGGATGCTGAGGTATAGGAAAAAATATGGTAAAAGTTAATAGAATTATTTGAGACTGTCATAAATGAATATACAATAATTTGAAACATCTCAACTTTGGAGGTAAGTTGGGGTCTGGTCAAATGGTAATGGCACCATTTAGTGTCATAATCAGTTGCTCAGCAATGGCTTTTTTTTTTTTTTTGGTGAATCTAGTATTTGATTCTTACTGTCCCAGACAGAAACGGTTCAACTGCCATTATCTTACAATTTCACAATGAAATGTTCTATAAATTATCTGATACTGTAACCTTTACATAAAGCAAATTGATGGAGTGTTCTAGGTTGTTCATTCTTTCATTGATCCATTTTTAGGGAAACACTTAAAAGTTAATTCTAAATACGAATGTTAAATGTTTTAAGTGATTGCGAAACTGTATTTTATTTGCGATCTATGCTATCCATTTTAGTCAGATGTGAATGATTTGTTCATAAGGACTTAAAGTTCAATTCTTAAAAGATGAGGTAATTACTGGTTTAGAAGAATACTTTTTGTTCTTGAGTATTGGTCATTAGTTTTATCATTGTGCAAACTTATTGCACACATTAGAAATATTGGGAGGCCCTCAGTATTAAAGTGGAGGCAGGCTGGAAATTTATAAAAGCTGAGTTCTTCTGATTTACTTTTGTCTCCATCACATACGTCTATATCAGTTGCTTCTAAAATGTTTCCCCTGATGCCTTCTGGAAGAAACTTTGTCCAATTGCATTTGTAGAGCATAATCAGTCAAATAACCAAAGATGGTCACTCATTGTTTTTGTTTCTTTCAGGGGTCTGTTAGAGTTGGTAGTAAAACTGCCTTACTGAAGTACATTCAAACTGACAGAAATGCAAAAGAACCGGTAAGCTTTCTCTTTATTGTGTACTTGGTTAATAGAAACATGGCCTCATGCGTCTGTTGAAAATTCACCTCAAATTACAAATCAGTTTGGAAGTTTAAGATCATGTGCTGTTTTCTTTGGCTTCAGAATGAAGACCAACCCCATAAAGCCATCCCGTCTACCCAAGATGGGCTCCTGCCATTACCCACCCCCACAAAAGTGAAGGAGGAATGTGGTGCCAAGACCCTGAATGATTCCCTCTCTCAGGGTGGGTGGCAGAGGAGTTCCACCCTGACACCTGAAGCCTGGCAGCAGCAGTTCGACAAGCAGCTACAGCAGCAGGAGACGGAGAAACGGGCCGAGGATTGGGCCCACCAAAGAGGCCCTCGGGCCAACCAGCAGTTCACTGATCCAATTTTCAAGGAAAGCAGAAGTAAGTGCACACTTTACTCCATGCTTCTTAGTATATGTTAGGAATGTAAACATTTAGTGGTACTGTTATGTTCTCTGGTAACATACATATGTTCTCTCTTACGTTTTTCCTGCAAATGGATTATAAATTATATGAAGAAATCAAACATATAATTACAGTTATTTCTTTTTCTACCAGTCTTGTGGTTTTGCAAATACCCAGTTCAGTACGTTATAGTGTGTTAGGCATTCATTGTTGCCTTTAGCCGCATGTGGACAACTGATGAAATAATGAACTATAAACTCCTTTGTGCTTGCTCTGTCCCGTGATTACTGGAAACTTAATCGACTGGGCTAGAAATGGTATCTAATATAACATAATAACATGTGCCCCACTAATTAGCTAGTTAATAAAAAAAAATGTAAAAAGTAGTTTTCAGTTTTTGTTAATAAGGTAATGCGTGTGCTGGTAATTTCATGTATAGACATCTGTTTAATTAGTACTGGGATGTTTGGATCTTCATGTGCTTAGCTATATTGGGAATATATCAACCTTTTGCAGACATGTGACTTGACAGTCACAACAGCAGACGGCAGAAATACCGGTAACCGTCATTAGGCTATTATGTATCGTTATGGACCAAAAAAATTTACCTGATGATTATCTGGTTACCTACCGGATTACCTGATGCTTTGTCACACAAAAAAGAAACCTTGCAACTTGTAGCTTCTGTTCTACTTATTGTTCTCATTTGCATTATGTTGTGTTGGACTTTGTAACGTATTCAGAAGAGAAGCAATCATGTGAAAAATTATATTAGTACGGTTAGTAGGCTAATTATAACTCCATACTCTAGGGATAAAGTGAGTGTTACCTTTCTTTATACCCATCATTGATAATTCTTAAGCTTTTCAAAAAACAGTCATAATCCTGTCTTTGAACATCATTGTCTTTATTTCCTTTTCACGTACTTTACCTTCAGCAATGATCATTAAGAACATACTGCCCACCACTTCAGTGGAGACAATCTTGCGGTCACTGGATCCGTTTGCTTACCTCGAAGAACGTAACGTCCGACTCGTTAAAGGGAAGACGCCTGGATCCAAATGCTTTTGCTTTGTCGATATGGACTCGCATGAGGTAAAATTATAAAGATGCTTTAAGACTCAGTTTTTAAAAAAAATCTTTGTCATGATCTTAACTTGCTGCCTTTTTCGACATCCTTCAGCATGTGACGCGGTTGGTAGATCTGCTCACAAAACCTCGGCCAATTATGATTGATGGAGTCAGGGTGTATGCAGAGGTAGCAAAACCTTTAAAGAACCAGAAGTGAGTTTTACAGTTAAAACATAACCAGATATTTAAATTTACTACAGTTCTGTCTGTTGCAATTGTCTGAGTTTGACTGAGTATTTTCTTCCCTTTAGCTACCGTCGAGACTCTGATAAGTCAAATGCATCTCTCCTGGGTTACCCACCTGATGTTACAGAGGTTGCTAATTTATTTCTTGGTATCATACGTCTCCTTTATGCTGTTTTTGTGGAATATGCAGTAATGCATGTCAATTTGTTTTAACAGCAGTACGCCCATCAGTCCCCCACTGCCATCCCAACTGCCACACAAGGTATTGGTGCGCCTGCTGGTCCCATGCATACAGATTCCTCCCAGGCTCACACCTCATTACACGGTTCAAGCTTAAACCAAGTGAGTTTCTGATACACACCCACAAACGACTCCATATCATATGTAAAGAGTTTTATAGCAACTTATCTGTACAGGGGGCGATGTTTGCAGAACCTCCAGCCAAAGCTCTACAGCAACAGACTGCAACTTCAACTGACACTTCTCACACTGCCTCTGCTGGTGGCTCTGAGGACTTTAGCTATGGTAAGATGTCATTTAGTTTCACTAGAACTTAAAAATATATATGCAAAGGCACCATGAACTTTGACCAGTAATAACGCAGTCATAAAAATTATTATTGATTCTAAAGATCAATAAAAGTTAAGCTCACAGACACGATTTCCTCAAATAGTGTTTATAGTTTTCACAGTGAGGGAAAGAATTCCAATGACAACTATGTTAAATGTAATTATATTATTATATACAGATGTACACTGCCTGGGTCAAATTATTGACCTGTATTGAGCAAAGAAAACATCTAAAGCAAAATGAAATTATTAAAATAGAATTGATTAACTGTCCAGTACATTATTAAAACTGGAAATATAATACCTAACCATTAAATCTTTGAATGAAATGTGGTTAGAAACTAAGTGTAAATGTAAAAAAAGATGAATTATGTATAATTTGGTAGGGAAAGAAAGATCTCCAAGGGAAATGTGGTCTCCTGTGCAATGATAAAATTATCGTATCTAGTCTCAATCATTAAGCAGTTTATTACATAACCTGGCCACTTTTTCAGGCATCAAAATAAACATTCCTGCCCCAGCTTGAATCCCATGAAATTAAATTGCACCAGAGTATCTTTACTTACCACCATTATCATTTAAGTCTTATAGTTTTCACATATTTTAATATATATTTTGTCACTTTTGTTTTACTGCCATGCAAAACCATTTTTAAACAACAATCTCTTTATTTTCTGTTTATTTTTTTATGGAAGCATATGTAAGAATAAACAAAATAAAAACTCTCAATGTTTGATGAGCTTGTCTGGTGTTCTCATTTCTTGAATCATAATAATCTCATCACTTTCTCAGGTTCGGACAATCCAGATTTGTCTGCCTTCCTGTACGATGCTACGTCTGGCTTCTACTATGACCCCCAGACCACGCTGTACTATGACCCTAACTCAAGGGTATGTGTAGAAATCTTCTCTCTGATCACATGGGATGAATAACATAAGCCATGTACAATGCCAGAATCTAATCTCATGTAGGTGATTATAATGTTATAGCTGGGTGTTTAAATGTCACTTTTTAATCAATATTTGGACTTGGGCCACTCCAAACGTCTTCATAATTTTCTTGCAAAGAGCCAAACTTTCTTGTATTTGTTAATGCAGTTTCGAATAGGTCTCCTAAGATTTTCTGGACTCATTTTTGACAAGTTTTTGGCTCTCGGTTTCAGTCTAGTCACAGTATCTGATCAGTTTTAAAGGATATTTTGTAAGCCATGTAGTGAACTATGAATTGTTCAAGCATAGTATAGTATCAAGATTAGTATACTGGTGATGTTGAATGCTTAATTGTTAGAACAGATGAGAGGGGAAATGAGGTTGCCATTTAGGCCCTTTTTTATGCTGTCACAGTAAAACATTTGTTCTCATTTCTTTAATTTAAATCACATCATATAATTTATTGTGGACTTTTATATTATAGAGTGTGCTGAAGTCCCACTTCATTTTGCTTTGTGTATAGTATTTCTACAATGCGCAGACACAGCAGTACCTGTACTGGGACAGTACATCAAAGATCTATATACCAGTGGAGGGCGAAGGTTCAGTTATAGATGTTCAGAAACCGATTGCTCCTGTGGAGGCCGGTGCTGAGAGTTCAGCAGCGGAGGAACTAAAAGCGCCTTCAGATGGAGCGCCAGAGCAGAGGGAGGATGAGGAGGCGACTTCACGCTCTGAGAAGAAAGAAAAGGAGAAAGAAGAAAAACCCAGGAGCCTTGCTGCATTTAAGGTGAGCTTTTGCTACTTGTACACCATGAAAATATTTAGTGAGCTGCTATTAAATTTTATAGATAGATAGAAGTATGGATGGATACATATGTGGCTATATATTTCAGGGTTGGTACCATATTTGCCATGCCTACAGTATTTTACACCAGGCTATAGTTTTCAGGCTATAACTTTTCATGTCTTCAGATTATGAAAGACATGGAGCGTTGGGCCAAGATCCAGAATCGGCAGAAGGACTGTGTGCGGGCTCCATCTCCTGTCCTCAAGAGTGGAGCAGAGGATAAGAAGGCTTCCAAAGCTGCCGACGCAGCCTTCGCTGTATTCGAGAGGAAGGTCAGTCTGGGTTTTTACAGAAATCAATATTGTTGTCTGAGATTTATTTGTGCCTTTGTGAATATCCATCTGTGCCTTGGTAGGAAGTAATTTAATAATTTTTCCATTATCCCATTCAATTTTTTTTTATAGACTGGAGGAGATGACTTATTCAAAAAGCCTCTTGCTCCACCAAGGAAAGAAGAGAAGGGATCAAAGGTAAGCTTTAGCAAACAGCCCAATTTTGACACCACTGGCAAAAAGTTTTAGCAGCATAACCTTTTATTATGCTTGGTGAACAAATTGCATTTGAAAGAAGGTTACACCTGTTCTATATTTGTAGAAGCCCATGGGTTCTCTGGGCATGTTAGCGGCTGACTATGGAGCAGGAAGTGATGAAGAGGAAGAAGAAAAACATGAGAAACATGAAGCATCTGCACCTGCACCTGCCCCAACTGCCCCTGCTGTTAAGAGCCAACCAGAGCCCCAGGAGAAAGAAGACAAACTGACAGACTGGAAGAAAATGGCCTGCCTGCTGTGCAGGAGACAGTTCCCCAGTAAAGATGCCCTGATTCGCCATCAACAACTCTCAGACCTGCACAAGGTACTTGTACTTGCTCAAACTGGTGTTCAATAGGGTTGAAGCAACAGAGTTTGAGCTTGCTTACCTTTGATCTTTTTTTTTTTCTTCCCCGCCAGCAAAATATGGAGATTCATTTAAAGATCAAAAAGTCAAAAAGGGAACTTGAAGCTTTGGAAAACCAGGAAAAAGAGGTAAGATATTTCATCTCTGTTTGGCGATGGCAAGGGTCTTGCATATCTTGCATATCATTTTGTGTGACACCAGCCACACCAAATATGTAGATTAGCAATTAGCTTTCACTTGCATTGGAGGACACTATTATGATGTTACACCTTTTAATAATCTATCCATGCTGTATTATGGCTCTGTCACCTGACTCTGTACCCTGTACTTTAGATGAACATGAAAGAGAGTCACAGTCCACCTGAAGCAAAGAAACGGAAACAGCAAAACACATGGCCGAGCAGTTCAAGGTACGCTTAAGCAACTTATGCATTTAACAAACTTTGCCCTTCTTTGAAGGAGTCAACTGTATAGTACACCAGTCTTTCAACAAACTCATTTATGTAGGGGGGGGATGTATGGAATTATTTGTCACATGAGAAGATCCAACTGAATAAAGCAAAAACCTTCAGTGGTCCAAGCAAAATATAAAATCATAACATCATCCAAAAATCCAACTCGCGCGCGCACAAAAAAGGCACTAAGCTAGCTGAAAGCATTTGGACTTTGGAAAAGTATGTGTGTCCCCTCCCTTATATTTTGCTTTATCCTCTACATAACTCCCCTTTTTTCTTTGGATCTTTGTAATATTTCCTAAATCAAAAATTCTGTTGTACATTAGATTCAGATACACTGTTGTCTGTTCCCATTTGTTTGCTTGGTCCATATTTTTTGTTTGACTGGGACCTGCCATTCCACCAAGTCCAGTGTAAACCGTGCAGCCCTGATAATCCTGATTTTAGGACGGTTTTTGTATCCTTTGTGGCTTGCTCCAGCAGGCCATCCTAAGAACCGTCTTGGTGAACACCTTGCATACTATAACCATATTTCTTTTCGAACCAGCTGAGACATATGCTTTTATTTATAGAAATAACACTCCATGCACACTACATGGTAAATACTGGACAGCTAATCTCTGTGGAAATTAAATACAATTTTAACTTGTAGGTTTGTTGCATGATTTTTTTTTATTTATTTATTTATATATTTTTTGCTCTTTAATGATAACTTATATTGTTGGCATTTTAATGAATTAAGCTTGAGGACCCCATTTAGGCAGTTCTGCATTTTAGCTTATGAAAGTTTTTTTTTTTTTTTTTGTAACCTTTCTGAAATGTAACAAGTCCTAAAATTGACGTAAATCTGATTAAAGGTTTTATTGCTATTGCTCTCAACTTTATACATTTCCCTGATTGGGGAAATATGTTGTCTTATTAAATATAAGATAGAAATCCTTCTTTACAGGTCCACAGGTCATCTGGTTCAAGGATTTAATTAAGTTATGGTATGCTAATTGCTATTTCTTTATTTTTGATAGCAAAAAAGCTTTGGTTTAAATATAAATATTTGAAGCAGAAACAAATTCCAAAAGAAGTGCTATGTTGCATCCGTATTTCATGGACTGGCTAATGTTTTTCCTTATCATTGTGATTTTGCAGAGACGCGCACAAAGGCAATGAGAGACCAGGGTTAGGTCTGGAGACCACAGAGGTGTGACTAACACTCAGTTAAATACCAAAAAATGCATGTGCTCTTTCCCCCGAACCCCCCACCCCTCAGTTTTAGTAACTTTAGATTCTCTCCTTCACTTTCTCTTAACAGCGGAACAAAAAAGAAGCTGGTACCTGGAACTACGCCACCTATAAGCAGGCTGTCCGAAAGGCTATGTTTGCACGTTTTAAGGAGCTGGAATGATGAGAGAATTAACTCAATGCACAGTTTATGCCAGCAGCTCGCATCAGCCTTTTTCTGTGAGCTAAAACAATTCCTAGTGAATCTCTGTTTTGTGTTATCATGCCTGTAATATATATATATTTTCTCAGTCCACAGTTCTGCTATAATTTTTATTTTATTGCTTTTGTAGCTCAACCGTTCAGGACTTTAAAACTATTTTATTTTCCTTCCTTTGTATCGTGTTTTTTTAATGATAATGAGTTGTGCATTTATAACTCCTGTAAACCTGTTGTAATTGTAGTTATCAGTATTCTGTGAGTCAATAAACTGACTGCCCTCATCCTCATTAAGTCATTTTAGTTTGTCACTACAGAGATTTTAAATTAGTTTTTCTATTTACCCCTGTCGTAACACACGACAGACATCACTGAGCTGAACATTTGAGAAGATTCTCCTGTCTAACTTTCATTTTTCTCTTTACGTGATGTCCTGTTTCCCTAACCTCTGAGAGGCAGGCTATCAGTACTTCTTGCTTTCTTTCTAAGAGTGGGACAGCAGTGAGAGCATAGTGGTCTGTAATGTAAGATGGCTTCCTAAATGGCTTGTGATCATTTGCAAAAATAAGTCTCACAAATTGGAAGTGTACTGTTGTGGAAAATATGAATTTTAGATGTGTGAAGTCATTTTGATTTGATATATGCTGAATAAAGAGAATGGATATTTTTTTTCTAATGTATTTATTAATTTCTTTTAGATATCTGGTCATTATAAACATTTGCATCCGAGGAGACTTGGTACTTGGTAGCCAAAAAGTCTATTGTTGCAAAGCAGCTTTACAGGAATACATATGGTTTATACTTTTTTTTTTTTGGTAACAGTATAAAGTACTTTATAATGTATAAATATACATTATAACTATATCAGTTTCTCAGTTTGAGCAAGCCAGCAATGACGATGGCAAGGGGAAAAAAACCTGAGATGACAATCTCAAGAGGATCAAGACTCAAAACCTATTCTCATTTGGTTGATGCCATTTGCCCTGCAATGGTTTGGCACCCTGTCCAGAGTGTACCCTGCCTCGTGCTCCAAGACTCCAGATAGGATAGGCTCCAGGCCCCCCGCGATCCTGAATACAGGATAAAGCGGTATAGATGATGAGTAGGTGAGTGAGAGAAATCATGTTGCAGGGACGGTTTTCTCCTTTAGTGCAACACTGATTCGGTCCGATTCTGATAGACTACTGACTTCAGGTGGCCCTAAACAAGAAGAGTTGCGTGTAGTTAGGTCTGATATTATTCTATCTTCTGTCATTGAAGTTTTGAAGCATTCTTTGCTATGAAGTAAAAAGAAAATCAAGTTTCATATATGGTAAATGTCTATGGATCCACGGACACCATATATACACTAGGTATACAAGACTTTCACCTATGGGTGGCAGAAGAGAGCCATGTTTCTGACTGCTTTACAGTGAAGGTTTATTATTATTATAAAATCAACTAATATGTTCATCTTCATAATTAAAACATTGTTCTTGCACATGGATTTCCACAGTGACAAATCACTTTTAATGCATGTACAATGCCAGAATCTGATGAGCCAATCTTATCCAAGAGGAGATTTCTAGACATACCCTTGAGGCTTATAGTACAGGGTGGTCTGGGGGATCATGGTAGAAACCAGACTTTTCATCATTTCTTCAGGAAATGATGAAAGCAATATTTAAGCTATGTTTTTAATAAAGGCTTTGGACAGTGCATTGAGATTAAATACAAATCTATAGTAATACAGACTTTTGAGGTCTCCTCACTCAGCCAGTTTATTAAATCAGAAAACACTAAACTGTAGTGTAGACAATCCAATCTATGTTTTAGTTGAATATTGTTTTCAATTTTACGCAAAGCTTTAAATATTTTATGCCAACTGTCTAATCTGGGTTTTCTTTGGCAACTGCAGTTCCACTATTACTGAAGGAGAAAAAGCGCTTAGTAGCTAATTAATCAACCGTATCTGCTAAGACTAACCCTCACCCCAACATGCTCAATCATACAATGAATGAGTGATTTCCTCATTAAATAAGTACACTTGTTCTCTATCCATCGTTCTGCAATAGCTGAATGAGAAGAATGTGGACTCTCAAATTATTTGTTTTGAATAGTCATGCCTACATGATTGATCATCCCATGAGAAAATGCAAGGATAAACAAGTAAGAAGGAACTACCGTGCTTTTTGAATGGCCCAATTTTGCTGTCCAAAGGTGCAAAAAATGAGAATCGAGTTTTGATGGTGGTTTTTAAATTTTTCTCAAATCTAACAGATTTATCAGTTGTGTGAGTGACCTTGATCTGTGTCTAGGTTGTTGTTTTCTTTATATGAGCATCACAGTCTGTAATGGGTTGGTGAAATATTCATTCACAAAGTGCCTTTCCTACACAACGTTTCTTTTGTTCTCGTGTCCCTGCATTATTTTCATCATCCATAGTTTTAGTATTAATGGATGCCACAGCAAGACTGTAAGTCTACTAGATATATGATATGATAATCTACTAGATCTGACACTTCCCATAAACAATTTGTTGGCATTTGCCTTTGACACAGTAAAATTAGTCCATTTTAATTTAAGTGAATGTGCTGAGATTAGAAGGTGGACCATTTGCCCTTTATCTCAGCCATGCTTTCTCATTTCCGTCTTTTCTCGGTAATCCGTCGATCCTCTCAATACCCCCCTCCCCCCAGAGAGACTAATGTCACAATCACTTTCTTAATTATCTTATAGGACACTGAATGAAAATAAGTGTACTTTGCACAAATGCACACCCTGAAAGAGTGTAGGAAGGTAGAGAAGGGGGCAGGGGGTGATTGCATCCATGGCAGATGCAGGTCCAAGACAGCAGGGGTGTGTATGGAGGCTGTACAGGGGGTCTCATTATCCTTTCCCAAAGCTGATTTTCTCTGTAAGAGATAGGGATGCTGTCCAGCATTGAGATGGCACTTCCTCAGAAGAGAAGCAGTTAAAAGCAGAGAAAGAATTGGGGGGGGGGGGGGGGGGATTGACTGCTCATTGCATGCACAAAAGCAACATTTGAAATTTAAATCATCATCAATTGATCCCCAACCCCCTCTACCACACAATGCTTTTATACAGTGATTGCTGTCGGTCCCCAAGTCATCTGTCTCTAAAATGAACAGTGAAATCTTAAATGGCAGCAATTTTTACCCACGAGTATAATATGGCTCATGCATAACCTTTTGAGTTTATTCTTGAACCACCCGCCTCATTTCTTCATATTACATTAAATTAGGTAATGTAGATCAAATTAAAGAAATGGGAACAAATGTTTTACTGTGATAGGCTGCTATGTGCTTAAAGATGCAATAAAAAAATTTGTTTCCATAGCAATCTTAGCAGCAACCTCATTTCCCTTCTCGTCTGTTCCAACCATTCAGCAACAATAGTATACCAATCCCTTGCCTGATCATCTGCACCTGCTGTTTCTTACTGGCTCATGCCTTAGGTTGGTCGTAAGATGGTTTTTATGCTCAAATGGTTCATTTGAAATTCATAGGTCACTGGCTTAACAAACACAAATTATTCATCTGAAACTGGTCAGATACAGGACTGAAAATAAGCCAAAAATGTCCTTCATGAATCCTGGAAAACTATTCCTCAAAACTATATATATATATATATATATATCTATATCACCTGGCCATGTATGTGCATGCATACATACATATAGTATATATGTATGTAATTAACCATAACATCAATACCACCACTGAACTTAATTCGGGCCTTTGAATTTCCCTTAAATTCATATGCAAGTTAATCAAAATAACAAGAAATGAGTGAATACACTAGTTACGCTTAATGTCCTGTATATCACACTGACACATTGATCACACTGATGCCTTAATGGTGTATGAGTTGTCGAAATCTTTTATTATTTACACAAATTAATGCCATTACAGGGCGGCATTTTGGTTTAGTGGTTAGCGCTGTCGCCTTGCACCTCCAGGATCCGGTTCCCGCCTCTGTGTGCATGGAGTTTACACATTCTCCCCCCTGCATGGTGGATTTTTATTCCAGGTTTCCTCCCACAGTCCAAAGACATGCAGATTAGGCTAATTGGTGTTCCCAAACTGCTCGTTGTATGCGTATGTGTGTGTGCCCTGTGATTGATTGGCACCCTGTCCAGGGTGTACCCCGCCTCGTGCCCTAAGTCTCCTGGGATTCTCTCCAGGCCCCCCGCGACGCTGAATATAGGCTAAAGTGGTATAGACGACGATGAGTGAGTGAGTGAACGTCATTACAAATTATATACAAATTAAATCGTTAAACAGTCTCGAGTGAAGATGAATGACGTATGCATGTCTGCATGTGTGTCTTGGATACTCTGAAAGAAAGAAAAAACAGCTACAGACGTGGAATAGACATTTAATAACAGTTTCTTGCTTGCTTGCTTGAGAATGGCCCATAGAGGCAAGGAAAGTAAAAGTTCTGCAGAACTTGACTAAAGAAAGAAGAAAAGGTGGTGCGATTGATTGGTTATGCGATGCGGTTTTGCATAAATGCATTATAGCTTGTGCTTTGTATGCATGTTTGACAGATGGCATGCCATTGTGTACATTGCATTTTATGAATCCATTAAAGTGTAATGTATTGAAATGTTTTGCTTCAACAATCCTTCTTTTACGGAAGTGTGATTTAGAATAGACTGACTCAGGGAATTTGTCTTTTTCAGAACAAAATTTCAATAACTTTAATCATAGCAGTGTAGGGGTGTAAAATCTGTTCTTCTGTTATGTGACATTTCCAGCAGAACATGTGTATACACAGGAGCTAGAACTCAAAACCATCAATTTTGGACCAAACCGGTCACAGGTCTCTTTAATTTCTCCTTTGTTGATCTTTCTTTTTACGATGGACCTTTTGTCTTTACCTACAGGGTAAGTTGAGAAAAAAAGTTTGTATAAATTGGCAATGACAACAAAATGGCATTTGAATGAAAAGGATTCTTAAATGCTGTACAATAATTCAAAAAGTAAAATGAGCTGAAACACAAGTTTCATTAGTTTACACAGCTGAACACCTTGCTGTGTGCCAAATAGTTGCCAAAACCTACCCCATTAATTTAAATGGTTAAAACAGTCGAATGTTGTAAATCAGTCTAAGATTAAAGTGTCTAAATGCTCAGCATACTAATGCTCCAAAAGGTAAATAAAGTAATACCAAATTAAAGTAATCCTACCTGCCAACTTCAATGTCGGTGAAGAGTCAGATGCCTTTCCCCCGGTTTAGCCTTTTGTAATGAAGCATAATCTCCTCTGACAGGAGATTAATGATGGTCCTTTCCCCACCCTAACACGGCTCCAGATGAGCAAGGGAGACGGACGAAGGAAGGGAGGGAAGCAGAAAGGAACGGCATGCTGTCTGTCATCATGCCATATTGATACAGGTTCTGGTTAAATGGGGTCACTAAAACAAACCGAGGTTTCTAAGAATCTTAGTTTTTTTTTTTCCCTAAGTATCTCTGTTTTGATTCAATAAGTGAAGTTCTATGGAAACATTGTTTCCCAAATATTAGATTCTATACAGAAAAAAGTACTATAAAAGGAATGCTTAATGTTCATGTCCTTTTATTAATTTGATTTTCTTCCACAGTTGTGGGTCCCTGAAGCACATACAGGAACCTGATCCACTTTGGTTATGTATTTGAGAGGAAAGTGGAGGTAATGCTCTGCTCTGGGAGTTCACTCCTGATGATAGCATTCATTCCATAAACCACAACAGCTGCTGAAGTCCTTTGCAACTCTGTCTTGTGTTGACTGACTAATTGTTAAGAGCTCTGTGTGTGTGTGTGTGTGCGTGTCCGTTTTATGTATGAGAGAAGAATTGAGTCTTGCAAATGCCTCAGGGTCATATTGCTTTCATTCAGGGTTATTCCTACAATATCAGATCCCTTAACAGGTTATGAATAAGCCTGATGATGAAGATGACTTAAACAGAAGCTTGCCCTGTAAAGCCAAAGGTGTAGCATTGAATTAAACATCCAGTTAAAGGAGATGGTTGGATGTAATGTGACTTGGAAGATGAAATGTTCTTATCTGTTAATCAGACAGTTATTAGCATTATCATTATCAAAACCAAAGTTAACATTCTTTTACCAGTAAGGAAATGTATTACATTTCTTTTGTTCACTCTACTGTGTACTTTCCGTACAATGGATTATTTGTTAAATGCAAAAGAAAATATTACTTTTATTTTAAGCAATAAATTGCATAAAAATGCTTTTTTAAAGAATCCGTTTTTTAAATAATAAATAAATAAATGAATGAAAAATTCTTGAAGAAACATCCATTTATCCATTTTCTTTTCCACTTATCCTGAGTAGGGTAGTGGGGGGCCTGGAGCCTCTCCCAGCAAACCCAGGGCACAACATGAGGGACATCCCGGATGAATGGCCACTTATTGCAGATCACAAGGACATAAACACTCACACTACAGGTTATTTGGAAATGCCAATCAACCTGCAATACATATCTTTGGACTGTTAGAGGAAACCAAAATACCACTAAGAAACCCAGTTTTAGAACACACCCGAGAAAACCCACCAAGCTCAGAGAGAATATGCAAACTCCATACAAACAGACCAGAGGCAAAGTTCCATCCCCCAACCCTGGAGGTACAAGGGTTGCCCTAGTGTTGGAGCCTGGATCCACAGAGCCTTTGGGACATTAGCACTTTATCCTTTTGGGGCTGTGGGTTGTGGGGGTCGGTCCTCTGTGGATCAGAGTTGCTTGTCTATTGCATCATATGGGTGCATGATGAGATTGGGATGTGGAGAATTTGGAGGCCGTCTCAGTGGTCTTTGCATGCAGGGCCCTGTGCATGGCAGGCTGTGGTACGTGCGTGTGTGTGTGTGTGTTCAGTGTAAAGCCCACGTCCATGGCTGCCTGTCCTTCTGTATGTGAGAACTGTCTAACTTATTAATACAGAGAAATACAATTTTGAAAAGGTTGAGTATCTTATGCCTTGTTAAGGCTAAATTGTACTTTTACTTTCATGGTCAGCCAAATACACTCCCTGTTTAAAGTAGATATATCAGTCGGCACAAGACTGTTCATAACCACCTAACGTTTTGATTTTAGCGCAAAACAATGTGCTGTCAGTTTCAGATGGACTGCTGTGGATGTATTTGCTCTAATGGCCTGTGTTTTATCTCATAGTGGTGCTTCACATTACTGCTTCTTACTAGCGCCACGGTTTCGGAACATGTGAGACAAACTGGTTTTAAACGTGCTGCAGGAAGAATTAAGCATCCATTGATCTGTCCATTCATCTTTGTGTTTCTCTGGTAGAATTAATTAAATGTTGTGGATTTTAAATCTTAAAATGTGTGTGTGTGTGTGTGTGTGTGTGTGTGTGTGTGTGTGTGTGTGTGTGTGTGTGTGTGTGTGTTTTTTTTTCTTCACATTTTAGTAACTGTCATTCCACAAGCTCGGATAAATTTCCTGTATCACATGACAGTTACTGGCTTGACAGATTTGTGATGAATAACAAATGTTCCTTGTAGTTTGACATCTTTTCAAACTGGTCCACGTACAATAACATAGAATGTGCATGGAGAAGAGTGCTAATTTTTCCATGTGTTTCCAGACACCCACAAACTGCTAGTGTAGCTAGGATTGACAGGAGAGAGAGAGGATGACCATCCTTCTCCTCCAGAGAGCATACTCGATTATATATTATTTGCCTTCTGGCGACATGCTGAAATATTCTTGCTAGGAATTTTAAAACAAATATAGGGGGTGGGGTGGGGTGGGGGTTGATTTGAAATAAAATGCTAAGGCACGCTTCGGCTTGCACGACACATTTCCTGAAACTACACTCGGTTGCCTTTAATTCGTTCTTTCAGGCGTTCAAATGGAGTAACATGGCTTAAGTGTGTGAATGTGGTAGGTGTGGTTGAGACTGTAGTGTGTGGTAGAGATCAATGCAGATATAGAAGCTCAGCTGATGATAAACATGACAGACCACAAATTCCTCAATCTCATATTCAGTTTTTATTTTTTTTTTAATTCTCATTATATTGAGAAGTTGCTAACAGTCCGTTACAGGATCTGAGCTGCTGTCATGAGGTTTAATAAGTGAGGTGGGTATCATGCTATTCTCGTATGTAATGCTAAAACAGACCTTACCCATTTGCATGCCATTACATCGGTATACTGTAACCACGGCTTTCTAGTCATAATGACAGCTGTAAGTGATCCCTAGTGTTAATAGCAGCTTTACAAAGGACCACCCCCGTGAATCCAGTATTAGCTTTCAGTCTGTTCACTTTCAGTGGTTAACTAAATTACAATGTTAATGTTAATGGAAGATGTTATGTGAATTAGATGTTATGCGTTAAAGAGGATTGTTGTATGAAACGTAAAGGTATAATTGAAAGAGCAAGTTCTGACCAATGTACAGACAAAACCTTTCATTTATTTACTGTATATAGATATATTGTCATGCAGCTTGAACGAGAATGATCAGATCAGAATTCATGCGACTTTTTGTCTAGACGCAACATCAGTCAGCACCAACAGTGCAGTGATTTCATAGCAGTGCTAGCAAGAGCTGCTAAAACAACTAAAGTGCGATGTCTCGGTGTCTGTTTTTTCTTTTGGACCTCAACAAATACAGACGACTAACTGCTTGTCATCCAGACATAAATACCAAGCACAGTTTGCTAAAATCACATTAATTGTTTGAAATGAATAATTGGTCACACAAATATGATGCGTTTTCAGCCAGATGGTGCAAGCAAGGACATATCGATGTGCGCATGCATGCTGTTTCAGAAGACTGACACATCAACATGAGACTTTGTGAAAAGTCACTAATAATTATGAATATGAACCATCATTACAGGCAAATCCGATCTGACCAAAAAATCTGAAGTGGGCAATGTGGTTTACAATGTGAACTTAGACAAGCTGTCGTCTAGATATGAACTAAAATATCTAAGGAAGTTTTCTAGCACTTTGTTAAATCTATAATAATAATAATCCATCCATCCATCCATCCATTTTCTTCCACTTATCCGAGGTCGGGTCGCGGGGGCAGCAGCTTCAGCAGGGATGCCCAGACTTCCCTCTCCCTGGCCACTTCTTCCAGCTCTTCCGGGAGGATCCTAAGGCGTTCCCAGGCCAGCCGAGAGACATAGTCCCTCCAGCGTGTCCTGGGTCTTCCCCGGGATCTCTTTCCGGTGGGGTGTGTCCGGAACACCTCACAAGGGAGGCGTCCAGTGGGCATCCTAAATAGATGCCCAAGCCACCTCATCTGGCTCCTCTCGATGCGGAGGAGCAGCGGCTCTACTCTGAGATACTTAAACTCCTCCACTTGGGGCAGGATCTCACTCCCAACCCTGAGAGGGCACTCCACCCTTTTCCGGCTGAGGACCATGGCCTCAGATTTGAAGGTGCTGATTCTCATCCCAGCCGCTTCACACTCGGCTGCGAACCGATCCAGTGAGAGCTGTAGGTCGCAGGATGATAAGGCCAACAGAACAACGTCATCTGCAAAAAGCAGTGACCCAATCCTGAGCCCACCAAACTGTACCCCCTCAATGCCCTGGCTGCGCCTAGAAATCCTGTCCATAAAAATTATGAACAGGATCGGTGACAAAGGGCAGCCCTGTCGGAGTTTTACTCTCACCGGAAACAGGTCCGACTTACTACCGTCAATGCGGACCAAGCTCCGACACTAGTTGTACAGGGACCGGACAGCCCTTAACAGGGAATCCGATATCCCATACTCCCGGAGTATCCCACACAGGACTCCCCGAGGGACACGGTCGAATGCCTTCTCCAAGTCCACAAAGCAAATGTAGACTGGTTGGGCAAACTCCCATGCCTCCTCCAGGACCCTGCTAAGGGTGTAGAGCTGGTCCACTGTTCCGCGACCTGGACGAAAACCACACTGATCCTCCTGAATCCGAGGTTCGACTATCCGACGGACCCTCCTTTCCAGGACACTTAATATAGAATAGAGAATAGACTTTCCCAGGGAGGCTGAGGAGTGTGATCCCTCTGTAGTTGGAACACACTCTCCGGTCCCCCTTCTTGAAGAGGGGGACCACCACCCCGGTTTGCCAGTCCAGAGGCACTGTCCCCGATGTCCATGCAATGTTGCAGAGACGTGTCAACCATGACAGCCCTACAACATCCAGAGCCTTGAGGAACTCCGGGCGGATCTCATCCACCCCTGGGGCCCCGCCACCACGGAGCCTTTTGATCACCTCGGCGACCTCGGCCCCAGAGATGGAAGAGTCCACCTCTATGTCCCCAGACTCTGCTTCCTCATCGGAAGGCATGTTGGTGGAATTAAGGAGGTCTTCGAAGTACTCCCCCCACCGACCCACAACGTCCCGAGTTGAGGTCAGCAGCGCACCATCCCCACTATAACACTGTGTTGACCGTGCACTGCTTTCCCCTCCTGAGATGCCGGATGGTGGACCAGAATCTCTTCGAAGCCGTCTGGAAGTCATTCTCCATGACCTCCCCAAACTCCTCCCACGCCCGGGTTTTTGCCTCAGCAACCACCGAAGCCGCATTCCACTTGGCCTGCCAGTACCTATCCGCTGCCTCCGGAGTGCCACCAGCCAAAAAGGCCCGGTAAGACTCCTTCTTCAGCTTGATGGCATTCCTCACCGCCGGTGTCCACCAACGGGTTCTTGCGATGCCACCGCGACAGGCACCGACCACCTTACGGCCACAGCTCCGATCGGCCGCCTCGACAATGGAGGCGCGGAACATAGTCCATTCGGACTCAATGTCCCCCACCTCCCCCAGGACGTGGTTGAAGCTTTGCCCGAGGTGGGAGTTGAAGCTCGTCCTGACAGGGGACTCTGCCAGACGTTCCCTGCAGACCTCACAATACGTTTGGCTCTACCAGGCCTGACCGGCATCCTACCCTGCCAGCGAAGCCAACTCACCACCAGGTGGTGATCGGTTGACAGCCCCTCTCTTCACCCGAGTGTCCAAGACATGTGACCGCAAGTCCGACGACATGACCACAAAGTCGATCATCGAACTGCGGCCTAGGGTGTCCTGGTGTCAGGTGCACATATGGACACCCTTATGCCTGAACATGGTGTTCGTTATGGACAATCCGTGACGAGCACAGAAGTCCAATAACAAAACACCACTCTGGTTCAGATCGGGGGGGCTGTTCATCTCACTGTCTCACTGTCATTGCACATGTGAGCATTGAAGTCCCCCAACAGAACAATGGAGTCCCCAGGAGGGACGTTCTCTAGCGCCCCCTCCAGAGACCCCAAAAAGGGCGGGTACTCCAAACTGCTGTTCGGCGCATAAGCGCAAACAACAGTAAGGATCCGTCCCCTAACCCGAAGGTGGAGGGAGGCCACCCTCTCGTCCACTGCGGTGAACCCCAATGTACAGGCCCCGAGCCGGAGGGCAATAAGTATGCCCACACCTGCTCGTCGCCTCTCACCGGTGGCAACTCCAGAGTAGGAGAGTCCAGCCCCTCTCAAGAAGACTGGTTCCAGAGTCCAAGCTGTGCGTCGAGGTGAGTCCAACTATATCTAGCCGGAAATTCTCAACTTCACGCACTAGCTCAGGCTCCTTCCCCGCCAGAGAGGTGACATTCCACGTCCCTAGAGCCAGCTTCTGCAGCTGAGGATCAGACCGCCAAGGCCCCTGTCTTCGGCCAACTCACACTGCACCCGACCTCTTTGGCCCCTCCTACAGGTGGTGAGCCCATGGGAAGGGGGACCCACGTTACCTCTTCGGGCTGTGCCCGGCCGGGCCCCATGGGTGCAGGCCCGACCACCAGGCGCTCGCCATCGGGCCCCACCTCCAGGACTGGCTCCAGAGGGAGGCCCCGGTGACCCACGTCCGGGCGAGGGAAAAAGTTTTCGAAGGTTTTTACTCATCATAAGAGGTCTTTTGAACCACTCTTTGTCTGTTCCCTCAGCTAGGACCAGATTGCCATGGGTGACCCTGCCAGGGGCATAAAGCCCCCGACAACATAGCTCCCAGGATCATTGGGACACGCAAACCCCTCCACCACGATAAGGTGGTGGTTCAAGGAAGGCATAATAATGATAATAATAATAATAATGCATTTTATTAATATACTGTAGACACCTTTCTGGTCACACAAGGTCACCTTCCAGATCAAACAAGAATAAATTACACAGTAAAACAAGATAACATTAATAACAGAGATAACAT
Organism: Channallabes apus; assembly: GCA_030522415.1. Taxonomy (NCBI): domain Eukaryota; kingdom Metazoa; phylum Chordata; class Actinopteri; order Siluriformes; family Clariidae; genus Channallabes; species Channallabes apus. Next base: position 25,046,635 of record CM060112.1, read on the forward strand.
TGAATAGTAAGAGGAGATTAAAACAAAAATTACAGAAAAAGAGAAAGTGTCATAATTTAAGACATTTAAAAACAAATGATGATATAGACGGAGGTTTAAATGGAGATTTAAGACATTTATGATTTATGATCTGTATGCTGCAATAATTGAGGCAGTTCTGAAGGCAATAATTGGTGCGTCCCAGTACTAGCAAGGTGTACCTAATAAAAGGGCTAGTGAGTGTATTCCCTAACAGGAGCCTATTTTTCAACCTACATTATCTTTGTCTAAAGGACGTTTTGATCACAGTTTAAGACTTTTAAAAGGCTGCTGATCTTGGAGAAAGTTCATAAAAATCGTAATGTCTGCATATTAATCCATAAAGGTGTTTCCAGTTGCATGGGAAATGTATATCTAGTAAATAACGACAAAGAACAAAGTCTCTACATGTTTGCATAGATTCCTGTTGGGTTCTCCAGTTTGCTCCGACTGTTTGAAAACATGCTAGTCTAGGAGTATTGTGTTTGCTAAATTGTCACTATGCGTGATTAAGTTGTAAATGCATGTGTGAATGGAGCCCCGCAATGGTCTGGCATCCCATCTATAGTGAGTTCTACCACATTGTACCTAGTGTTGCCAGAATAGGCTCCAGATCCTGAACAGGATAAAGCAGTTACTGAAAGTTAATATGTCTGTCAAGAATGCCCTGTTAGTAACTTTGCTTTTCACATGAAAGACCAGGGTGAGACTCCCTGAAGGGGAACCCAGGGGAACAGACAAGTGCATGCTCAGAGCATGCCGTAAACCTGAATAAAATGAAGAGGGTTTGTGCCAGGAAGAGCATCCAGCATAAAACTTATGCCAAATTAAATATTGCCGAAAAAACAACAACGTGTGTGAACAACATCAGATCTAATTCAGATCCCTGAGGGAACCTTTTGTAACTAGAAAAGGATGAAATTGTTTTTCTAATTTCAAATGCAGCACAGAGGGATAATCTAAAAAACAAGACAGGGAGTGATCAGTTTGCCCGAAGAAAATTGCAGCATGATAGTGTTTGTCTTTTAAATCAGAGCCAGACACAAACCAGGGGGAAAAAACTGCTTATTAACCTTCCTGTGACTGTGTTTGCATTTTAATAGCTTTAGTTTTCTTTTCACTTGTTGTCAACCTATTTTAAGTCAACCTGTAATGATCCAGATTTCCTAGAGGCTGCTGCAAAATGATGTCAAGACATCTTTAATAAAATTGCTCATCATCAATTAATGTCCACAGTTTGAACTAAAGTGGTGTAACGTGATAAATAATCCTGTGTCTTATTCTGCCATTTGTGCCGATGTATGTGATTGGGCTTGTAGGCTACGGATCAGTCTTTGCCACATGTTTGAATTAGATGTGTCATGATTCTTTGACAATTTAGAGCCATCTGTTGCAGCACAATACGAAACAGAACAAACAACTTCGAGGGGTTTGGAAAATCGCACACTATTAGTCATTGCAAATGGAGCATAATAGCACCTATTAAATGCACATAAAATGACGCCTTCTCAAAGACTATTTTGTGCACAGTTAACTCCTGTCACACACACTAGCAGTCTGTGCCAACTTCACTGTGAACGCTCCAAATTACCTGAACTCAATCTTTTTCAAAGTACTTCCACGCCAGCTCTGTATTTTTGCTGAATGATTGTTTGTCATAATAGCCTCTAGGCATTTTGGGTGCTTTTTTAAAATCAGTTTTCATGTTACAGCAACAATTTCAACAGATTAAAAAAAATAAAAAATCTGTTCAGCCCACTTTCCTGGTGATATTTAAATATGCATGTACTGTAGCAGAAACATAAACATTCATTACCTGATTCATTAGCTTATGTTTACTTTATAATAACGAAAGCCAAAATGTCTAATTTATTGAGTTTAATATGCTGGCAGGAGCTGGAAAACAATGTATTTCTCATTTGCTCTCCATTAATTATGGCTGATGATTGCTTGTGTCAGTTTAAAGGTCACAGAACTAAAATGGAAACAAGTCATAATTAATTCTAATGAATTCTTGCATATCTTATAATTTGATGCTCGTGATTACTGCAAGCTGCTGCTACAGTGTACAAATGAGGCAAGAATTTATTCAGGTACTCACACTTTGGCTCCTTAGCGGCGGCCAGATTTATTAGGATACAAAAATAAAATCCCAGGTTGGAAAACTCAGAAACTCAGTGCCGTGAATTCCAATAATTTAATGCCAGTATAGACAGTGATCAAACTTTTGATTATTGTTTTGACTACTTGTCTTCCAGGAGCATCCATTCGTCATGCTTAACATCTTGTGCAGCAAAGTGGCTTAATGGTCAGCGCTGTTGCCTTGCACTTCCAGGTTCGGTTCCCGCATCGGGTCTATGTTTTCCCTGTGCTTGGTGAGTTTCCTCACACAGTCCAAAGACATGCAGGTTAGGCTTATTGGTGTTGCCAAATTGCCCGTAGTGGTCAACTATGATGTTAGCATCTTGTGCTATTTCCAGACTCTTTAAAATATTGTGCTGATCTATGTATTCTTCCAGTGAGTGCAGGTGATCGCTTTATTTCAGTGCTAACACCCTAAGTCTTTTTGTTCTTGTTCTTTTTTTCCTTGATTCATGTTAGTCTCATTTCCTCCTACAAATCATTAATCATTATGCTGTAAAATCTAGTAGCATAAATTTCCCTTTCATATACAAAGTTGTGATTTTTATGTGATTTTTGAGGGAATAAAGTAAAGTAGGATAAAAATGGAAATATATCAACTCAAGTCAAACATTGTTTCCTAGTGTGTGCATGAATGCATGTGAGTGTGTGAGCATGCACAGGTACTGTGGGAATGAGAGCATATGTTTGATGAATCAGCCAGAAGTCCGGAGGTGTCGTCAGGGTCAAAGTGGGATAATGGTCCCACTTTTCCTGCTTTCTCCTGACCTCCCACGCAGCGTAATCTGAACAGGGCACTAGGGCTACACAGTGAGAGTAAGTGGACCCCAGAGGCCAGCTCTGCCACACAGGGAGCTTGTGCGTGTGTGCGCGTGTGTGTGTGTGTGTGTGTGTGTGTGTGTGCGCGAACGCTTTGGACTGTTGGTGGACAGTTGTGAGTTGGCATCACAGATTACATTTCATGTTACAGGATTTGAATGGCTCACCCTGCTGTGATGCACTTTGTGTCATGCGGAGGTGAGTCCTAGTGATATGATGTAATAGACTGGATAGACTCTGCCATTACAAGTTGAACTCCAAACCATAGGAATGTTTATTTCTTGTCGTCACCTCTGAATTTGCAAATAACTACATTGAAGGAGAGTATAAAGAAAAGAATAAGAATTAAACAAAGCACACTAAGAGTCTTTAAGACTATTTCCAAAGACAGGTGCATTTTGCTTTGCATTGCAGAAGTATAGTCTACCACATAAATTGAGTGTGTTTTAGCTGTCTATTTATGGTAGCAATTAGCGGGGGCTTGAGTTTCCTATTATTCAGCACAGCCTCTGGTAAAAAAAAAAATGTAAGAAAAAGAAATTATATATACCATATATAAAAGTCTTTTGTAATATTTTTGCCTAAGCATGAAAGCAATGACAGACTAGGAATAACATTCCTCAAACTGATCCTAGACTCCTCTCATTGCACGCTTTTGTCGAGCGCAAAGCCTCCCTCGTGAGTCTACTACCATCTCGCATGATCTCTTGATATTGCATTAAGACTTTACATAATGGCTAGGAACAGCGCTACAGCTGCACTCAATTATGTTCTATTTCATTCCTCATAACCACCTGGACACTTATAATCACCTGTATGTCATCTTGTGCACTATATACACATGCTGACACCTTACAGTTAAGTCACTTAGTGGCATACCACACATGATTTGTAATAAATAACACTGTCATACGGTCATCTTTTCTTTTCTTCTTCTCAACCACATAAGCTGCTTATGACTATGATCAGAGCTTCCAAAAGTGCCATTATCTCCTTCTCATCTTCTGTAGTAAATGCATTTTTTTTTTTTTTTACCTTTTAGTATCTCTGAAGAGTGCTACTGAACTTAGTTTTATTAGTTCACTTTATTAGCTTCCTTTACTGTGCTGCTTGGTGCAGTAGTTAACTGTGCTACTCAGCTGTCAGCTCACTGTGCTGTCAGCTCAACCATTAAATTAAATTTTCAATAAATTTTTATTTGTATAGAGCTTTTAACAATTGACATAGTCTCAAAACATTCATTCATTCATTCATCTTCTATACCGCTTAATCCTGTGTTCAGGGTCGCGGGGGACCTGGAGCCTATCCCAGGAGACTTCGGGCATTAGGCGGGGTACACCCTGGACAGGGTGCCAATCCATCGCAGGGCACACACACATACACACACTCACACACCCAATCACACACTACGGGCAATTTAGGAACGCCAATTAGCCTAACCTGCATATCTTTGGACTGTGGGAGGAAACCGGAGTACCCGGAGGAAACCCACCAAGCACGGGGAGAACATGCAGACTCCATGCACACAGAGACGGGAATCGAGCCTGGCCGGGGAATCGAACCCAGACCCTGGAGGTGCAACAGTGCTAACCACTACACCGACAGTGCTAACCACTACACCACCGCGCCGCCAGTCTCAAAACAGCTTTACACAATCAAAATAATTATTTAAGTTTGTATGCAAGGAAAAACTCCCTGAGATGGCATTAGGAAGAAACCTTGAGAGGAACCAGACTCAACAGGGAACCCATCCTCATTTGGGCGATAACAGATAGAAATGATATAACATCTTGTGTGTTGTGCAGGTGAAAATTCAATATGACAGAAATTATTTAAATTGACATGAAGACCAGTTCAGCATAGGGACGAGTCAGTAGGTGCAGAGGGCAGATGAGGTCTGGATCACTGGAAGCACAGGAGCAGCATGTGTAGCTCTAACCATCATAAAGCTGAATCCAGCTGGAGCTGGTCCTTCTCTGGATGCCTCAGGAACCTCGCAGGGTCGGCCTTTGTCTACTGAAGCTGGCAAAATCTCCCGATGCCTCGGGATGGGTAGAGAAATACAGAACAGATGGGGAGAATTAGCGTAGTTGCCATTCGGTATAGGTGTACTGGAGTATGAGATTATGGGATGAGTTATGTGTATGCCAGATTAAAAAGATACGTCTTGAGTCTACTTTTGAACTGAGAAACCGTGTCTGCTCCCCGAACACTGTCTGGAAGGCTATTCCAAAGCTTTGGAGCTAAATATGAAAAAGCCCTACCCCCTTTTGTAGATTTTGAAATTCTGGGAACTACCAGAAGTCCGGAGTTTTGTGATCTTAAGGCGCGTGGTGGATTGTAGCGCATCAGAAGACTGGTTAGGTATGTGGGAGCTAAACCATTTAAGGCCTTGTATGTAAGTAATACTATTTTGTAATTTATTCTAAACTGAACAGGTAGCCAGTGCAGGGATGATAATATTGGGGTTATATGATCATATTTTCTGGATCTAGTGAGAACCCTGGCAGCTGCATTTTGGATTAACTGAAGCTTGTTTATTGAGGATGCAGGACAACCACCTAGTAATGCATTACAATAGTCCAGTCTGGAGGTCATGAATGCATGAACTAGTTTTTCTGCATCAGATACGGATAAGATGTTCCTAAGTTTAGCAATATTTCGAAGATGGAAAAAGGCTGTTTTTGTGATATTTGAAATGTGATTTTCAAAAGACAAGTTACTGTCTAATATTACGCCCAGGTCTTTTACTGCTGAGCTGGTAGTGACAGTACATCCTTCTAAGCGCAGGCTGAATTGTGAAAGCTGTTGTGTGCTGGTTTTTGGGCCAATAAGTAATATCTCTGTCTTATCTGAATTTAATAAAAGAAAGTTATTGGTCATCCAATCTTTTATGTCCTGGACACACTCAGTTAATCTAGACAACTTAGGTATTTCGTCTGGTTTAGTTGAGATATATAATTGGGTATCATCAGCATAACAATGGAAACTAATCCCATGTCTTCTAATGATGTTACCCAAGGGAAGCATTTATATTGAGAACAACAGAGGTCCTAAAACTGACCCTTGTGGGACCCCATATTTCACTGGCATTACACCAGACGGTTCTCCATTTAGATCTACAAAATGGTAGCGATCAGACAGGTAAGATCGAAACCATTTTAATGCCTGTCCCTGAATACCTATATAATTTTGTAAGCGATCTATGAGAATATTATGATCTATAGTGTCGAATGCAGCACTAAGATCGAGCAGGACTAGCAATGAGATGCATCCTTGGTCTGAAGCTAAAAACAAGTCGTTTGTAATCTTAACTAGTGCAGTTTCTGTGCTATGATGGGGCCTGAAACCTGACTGAAATTCTTCAAGGATGTTGTTATCCTGCAAGAATGTGCAAATTTGAGCTGATACTACTTTTTCTAGTATTTTTGATACGAACGGAAGGTTTGAAATCGGTCTGTAATTTGTTATTTCATTCGCGTCCAAATTAGATTTTTTAAGAAGCGGCTTAATAACTGCTATCTATACCATGGGATATAATTAAATCTAGCGTATGATTAAAGCGGTGAGTTGCTCCAATTATATTTTGTTTAACCCCAAAGGAATTTAGTAAATCCATAAATGTGAGTGCTAAAGCGTCGTTAGCATCATCTACATGAATGTTAAAGTCTCCTACTATCAACACTTTGTCAGAGTTAACCAATAGGTCTGATAGCAGATGTCCAAATTCTTTAAGAAAATCGCCATATGGCCCCGGGGGTCTGTACACGGTGGCCAGGGTAAAATATAGCAAGGGTTTATTACATATTTCATTTAGTGCAACATTAATGATAAGCACTTCAAATGAATTAAACCTGGGCCTTATTTTCTGGGTAACAGTGAGTACATCATTGTAGATAGTGACGACACCACCACCGCGACCAATTAGACGGGGCTCGTGCTTATAGAAATATCCTGACGGAGTAGACTCAAAATATTCATTTGGTTTAAGCCAGGTTTCGGTGAGACAGAGTGCGTCAAGGCAATAATCTGAGATAATTTCATTAACAATAAGTGATTTAGGCGCAAGGGATCTAATGTTGAGTAGTCCAAACTTTAGAGGTGGATTTTGACTACTTATTTTGCCTTTTTCTGGTTTTCTGGTTATCAGATTGTTTCGGGCAAATTTAACAAATGTATTCTTTTTTCTCAGTATTTGGGGAACAGACACAGTTTCTATAGGACAAGCTATGTGTGTGCGTCTATCACTACGGTGAGTTGTGATGTGGCTAATATGTTTGGAATCTACAGTATGACTTACCGCCAGTCAGATGGTTCGTAGTGTCCTGGAGATGTTGTCAGAGAGGACCGCTGCTCCAGCTCTGCTAGGGTGTAGGCCATCAGTGTGGTAGAGCCTAGGACGCTCCCAGAAAACATTCCCGTTATCAACAAAGCGTAATTTCTGTTGTCGACACCAAGATTGTAACCATTCATTAAAGGCAAATAATCTACTGAACTTCTCGATTCCTCGCTGAAATGTGGGAAGCGGTCCAGATACGATGATCCTTGTCGTGGGTGATGTGCTGCGGACCTTCTCGACCAGGCTCCTGAAGTCCTTCTTTAGGGTCTCCATCTGCCTCAGCCTGGTGTCGTTCGTGCCGGCATGAAGGACCGCAGCTCCAATGTTCTTCCTCAGGGCAGCAGGCACCTGTGCAGCAACATCAAGAACACGTGCACCAGGTAAACAGCGTGTGTGCACCTTAACTTTAGCCGTGGTAGCACGCACGTGCCGGACGATGGAGTCTCCGATGACCAGGACGTTGTGTGCCGTCTCGCGGAGAGGAGCGAAGTGGTTTCGGGTCGAGATGTCGAAGACGCGTGGTGGCGGAGGGGGAGAGGTCCTCGCCCGGGGCTTGGCGTGCTTCTTCCGCTGCTGCTGTATCCAGGGTCCGTGGTATCCCGGCGCCGGGGTGTAGGAAAACTGGGCGGGCTGCGTCCTTGGTGTGTTGGACCTGGGCAGAGAAACACGCGGGGTTGAGGTTGTCGGAGAGATTGTGTCACGCCGAGAATTTACCTGGGACAGGTGAGCGTCGGTCCGTGACGATTCCAGCGTGGCTTTCCGCTGCTGTAGCCGGGTCAGCTTCACCTGTAGCTCGCGGATCAGCTTCTCCACGGCCTCCAGCTCCAAATCCACCGAGTGCAGCTCCAATGTCTCCTCACCTGCACTCAGAGGCAGAGTCACAACCGACATGGTGTCTAAACACGGAAATAATCGGTGTGAAGAAGCGTAAACAAACTTTACAAACAAACGTGATAGCCGGGCTAGCGATGCTAATGCCGGCTAAAAGCGGTGTGCTGCAAAACAATTAAAACTTAACGATATAACACGCGTTTCGAGTAAATATATTATAAGATACTTATCCGTTTTATGTACACTCTTCGTAAGGGGACGAAAAAGTTAAAAAATTGGTCAGTATGGCGGAGCTCGGAAAAAAGCAGCGTCTCAGCGTCCTCGTACAAGGGTTGCCAGATCAAACTGTCAAACTGTCTCACACTCACACTGGACTTGTAGAAAGTTCCAGTCCTGAACTCTCGAATTGTCAAGTCCTCAGAGAAACAGCTGACAACACCAGTCGAGGCCAGAACCATCTTCTAAGTAGAGAGAATCATCCCCAGACACCAGACGCATCCCAAAGAGACACACGGGGCATCCATGCGACGAGACCTCCAGCCAGAAACGGGGCACCAGGATGGATCAGACAGGTCCGGAGGGCAGAAGGAGTCTGGATCACTGGCAGCTCAGGAATGACATGTGTAGCTCGACAGAGAGAGAGAAAGAGTGAAAGGGGGAGACAGGGGGAGAGAGGAAAGAGAAAGAGGGGGAGAAAGAGAAGAGGAGGAGAGATTGCAATTAGGTATGGTCACAGTCACAATGTATAATGTGAATGTATAAATACTGTAGAGTGCAAGCAGGGACTCCGGCAGGACTAACTATGACAGCATAACTAAAAGGGAGAGCCAGAAGGAAACACAAACATGAGGGCTCCCTGAGATGTAAAGCAAACAATCACCTCACCGTCAACAAACCTGAGTGATCAAATGAGAGTGAGGAAGACAGCATCTAAACATACCAATTCACCATAATACTCCCCCAGATCTGCTCCTTTACCTATGGCAAATCTTTTTATAAAAATGCTTGGCTAAATAAATAGTTTTTTAGCCTAGACTTAAACACTGAGACTGTGTCTGATTCCCGAACACTATTTGGAAGACTATTCCATAATTTTGGGGCTTTGTAAGAAAAAGCTCTGCCCCCAGCTGTAGTTTTCATAATACGCGGTACTGACAAGCAGCCTGCATCCTTTGATCGAAGTAGGCGTGGTGGATCGTAAGACACTAGCAGTTCGCTCAGATACTGCGGCACGAGACCATTTAATGCTTTATATGTCAAGAGTAGTATTTTAAAATCAATGCGAAATTTCACAGGGAGCCAATGTAGTGAAGATAGGATAGGGGTGATGTGCTCTTGGGGTGATTGTCTGCCAAATGCCTAAATGTAAAAGTAAATGTGCTCATATCTTCTGGTTCTAGTGAGGACTCTCGCTGCTGCATTCTGGACTATCTGAAGCTTGTTTATGCACCTGACAGAACAACCAGACAGTAAGGCATTACAATAGTCCAACCTAGAAGTGATAAAAGCATGAACTAGTTTTTCTGCATCGTTTAGCGACAATATATTTCTTATCTTGGCAATATTTCTGAGGTGAAAAAATGCTATCCTGGTGATATTATCTACATGAGCTTCAAATGAAAGGCTGGAGTCTATAATCACGCCGAGGTCTTTTACTGTTGCACTTGATGGAACAGAAAGGCCATCTAAAGTTACGGTGTGATCTAAGATTTTACTTCTAGCTGTATGCGGTCCTATGACTAGAACTTCTGTCTTATCCGGATTAAGCAGAAGGACGTTAATTAGCATCCAGTTTCTTATGTCCTGCACACATTGCTCAACTTTAGTAAGATGGTTTTTCTCATCAGGTTTTGTTGAGACATACAGCTGTGTGTCGTCTGTGTTGCCCAGAGGAAGCACGTAAAGGGAAAAAAGCAGTGGGCCTAAAACTGAACCCTGCGGAACGCCAAACTCCACTAGAGAACATGCAGAATAATCACCATTTAAGTCTACATACTGATAACGATCGGTCAAGGAGAGGGCTGTACCCTTAATTCCTACTACATTTTCTAATCTGTGAAGACGAATAGCATGATCAATGGTGTCAAAATCTGCACTGAGGTCGGATAATACAAGCATAGTTACACAACCCTGATCAGAGGCCAATAGGAGGTCATTTACTACTTTAACGAGTGCTGTTTCTGTGCTGTGATGAGGCCTAAATTCTGACTGATACAGTTCATGTATGCCATTTCTATGTAGATATGAGCATAGCTGCTCCGCTACTATCTTTTCCAGAATCTTAGCGATAAAGAGGAGGTTTGATATTGGCGTGTAATTGGACAGGTGACAGGGGTCGAGGTCAGGTTTCTTAATTATTGGTTTGATAACTGCTAATTTAAAAGATTTTGCAACATAACCAATGCTGAGTGAGGAATTAATTATTCTCAACAGCGGTTCTATTATTACTGGTACTATCTGTTTAAGAAAATGTGTCGGTATAGGATCTAATATACAGGTTGATGAATTTGCAGAAGAGATTAGTGAAATTAGTTCATTCTCTTCAAGGGGAGTAAAGTATTCTAGGTTTGAATATGACATGGCTAGGTTAACATCTGTATCAATTACATTGTAGGGTTTCAAAGCCTCAATTTTATGCCTGATATTTACAATTTTATTATTAAAAAAGTTCATGAAGTCCTCACTATTGCATGATGTTGTTGTGGAGATTTCTGTAGTGGTCTTATTTCTGGTTAATTTGGCTACGGTATTAAATAAAAATCTAGGATTATTTTTATTTTCTTCTATAAGAGTGGAGAGATACGTTGATCTAGCTACACTAAGAGCTTTCCTATAGTTCAGGATGCTCTCTTTCCATGCTATTTGAAATACTAACAATTTAGTTTGACGCCATTTACGCTCTAATTTCCGAGCGGTCTGTTTTAAAGTGCGCGTGTGATCGTTATACCAGGGAGCGAGTTTCTTATCTCTAATAATTTTTCTTTTAGCTGGAGCTACATTATCTAAGGTACAACGAAATGTCGACTCTAAATATTCAGTTGCCTGATCGAGTTCTGTGGGGTCAGACGGTGACCTAATCGAAGTTGGTAACTCTGGGAGATTACTGATAAAACTCTGTGTGGTAGTTGATGTGAATGTACGTTTAATACGGTAGCACGGTGCTGTGCGTACATTATCACTGTGACACACTTGAATTGAGACAAGATAGTGATCTGAGATAATTTCAGACAGTGGAATTGTGAATACATTTCTTATACTTAATCCGAAAAATATTATTAAGTCTAAAGTGTGACCTGCTTTATGAGTGGGTCCTACTACACACTGATTTATGCCTACGGAGTCCAGTATGGACATAAATGCTGTTCTCAGAGGGTCTTCTGGATTCAGAAACGACCAGGTCTGAGATGAAATCCGCAAATTCACTAAGAAATTCAGAATACGGCCCTGGAGGTCTGTAAATTATAATTAGTGGAATCGACTGAGCTGACTTAATATACTTAAGTACACTTATGTTACTATAAAGAATTTCAAATGAGTTAATGCTAAATATTGTCAACTGCTAACAATTCTAGGTCACACCAGTCACAGCAATAAAACTCTTATTTTTAAAAGTGAGTAATAAGCCAAGGAGTTCTAACTGTGGAATCCTCATCGCATATTCTCATGTTGGATGATTTTTTAAGACAAAATGCAGACTTTTATAGGTAGGCTTGCTCACTCATTAACTCACTCAACTTCTATAACGCTTTAACTTGTATTCAGGGTCACAGGGACCTGGAGCCTATCCCAGGAAGCTTAGGACACAAGGCAGGGTACATCCTGGACAGGGTTCCAGTCCATTGCAGGGCACACACACACACACACACACACACACACACTCACTCACACACTCATTCACACACTACGGGCAATTTGGGAACGTCTATTAGCCTAACCTCTTTGGACTGTGGGAGGAAACCGGAGTACCCGGCGGAAACCCACCAAGCCCTGGGAGAACATGCAACCTTCATGCACACAGAGACAGGAATCGAGACTGGCCGGGAATTGAACCCAGACCCTGGAGGTGCAATCAGCTAGTTCTGTAGCTGAAAAATAACTTTGGTCTTTAACACAAGAATGTTACAGATTGCATTAGAAGGTACTAAAGCACTCAGCTCATTTTCTGTCATCTTATACGATTGGTCTGTCATGACAGTTTAGCTACAAATATTGAAAATATTAACATGCCTACTGATGCTGAAGACCAGAGGTGTCAAGTAACGAAGTACAAATACTTCGTTACCTTACTTAAGTAGACATTTTGGGTATCTATACTTTACTGGAGTAATTGTTTTTCAGCCGACTTTTTACTTCTACTCCTTACATTTTTAAGCAATTATCTGTACTTTCTACTCCTTACATTTTAAAAATAGCCTCGTTACTCTCTTTTTATGATCAGAACGCGCGATGCCCCCCGCCCCCCCGGTCGCATGATAAAAATGCGCACAACACCCCCCCCCCCCTTTTACTTTTATACTTTAAGTAGTTTTGAAACCAGTACTTTTAAACTTTTACTTAAGTAAAAAGCTTGGGTTGATAATTCAACTTCTAAAGAAGTATTTTTGAACCCTAGTATCTATACTTCTACTCAAGTAATGAATGTGAATACTTTTGACACCACTGCTGAAGACATTCACCCAATCATGTACTCTTTTTTTTTTTGAAGCAGCAGCAGCTAGTCATTGTTCTCTCCTACAATGCCATGTGGTTCAGAGTCAGAACATTCGCCATGGGCGAACATGGGTTCCACATATACAGTCCCCAGTGAAAAAAAATGCACTTTAGTGTATTACAAATACATTGAAATCCTCGATAATACACTGCAAATATACTAACAAAAAGTTGTACCATCAGTTAATATATAAAAAGTATACTAACATCATGATTTTACCAAATTTTGGAATTAAACTTTGAATATACTTCAAAATAATTGTATTACTGTATATTACACTTTCCAAAAAGATATTATTGGAAAATATACTTTAAGTGAAAGGTTGGTCTAATTTCCAAAGTATACTTATTTAAACTTGTTTTTCAATTTATTTTTGGTATATATTTTTTTAAATATGCTTGAAATAATCATTGTACAAATGTACAGAAAGTATATATTAGAAAACAATTTTTAATACACGGTAGTCTCAGTATATTATCAAGTACTCAAGTACATTTAAGTATGCTTTGGCACGCTAGGATTTAATATACTTAGCATACTTTTTTTTTTATTAGGGGTAGTACCGCCAAGTCAATTAATTATGAATTACTGTACCTGCTAAATTTACACCTACATATTTTATAGAACAAATGACAAGAGATTACAATGCACATTAAGAAACTTGTCATTTCATTTTAATGTTATTTACAACCCCTTTAAAGACTTTATAATATGGTGATATTTACAGCTCTCTCATCAGGTAAGATTTAATGTTAAACTACCAAAACTTAAGCAGCAATACAGCATAGATCAGTCAATCAGACTAACTGATTATTATTATAAAAAAAAAAAGTAAAACATTATATACTATATTACTTTTATAAAGGGTAAATTTTACCACTACCAGAATATGGAAATTACATTGCAAAAATGTAGAACTAGAAACAACTGAAAACAACAATAAACCGTCATTATGTGTACAGTATCTGTGCTATTTCTTTGCCCTTTGTGTTTTTTTTTGTGTGCATATTTGGGTAGTCACTATACACTGCACAATCCAAAGCTCTATACTGTATATGTTTATTAAACATGTCACCTACTGTATGTTTTTCCTACTTTGCCTGTCACTATACTATCTGCATTGTCTGACTGACTGATAAATGACGGTGGTGTCACACTGTGTGTGCACATTCAGTGGTGTTATTATCCATTTTATCATGTGTGATAAAACTAGAATGGAAAATAATAGCTACATGAGAAAACATTGATTTAACATTAAAAATATGACAAATGCAACCTGAATACGATGTGAAGCTTAATATCGTTAACAAAACAATTTACCCCTGATTGTACCCTACATTACTTGCTCTACAGTAATACAAATACATCATGTATGTTGGCTATTTATAGTGTTTAATGTATTAAATATTTATTTCATGATTATAATATAAGATAAAAAAGGTGACTACACAAGCTCCAGTGATCACCAACACAGGATCATCTTTGACCAGGATTAGTTTCATCTCCCAGCTGGCTCGCTGATAACCACAAATCACTTTTTCTTTTGTCATTGGGAAACTGATAAAACTCTTTCCCAGCTTTTTGACATTATCTGTTGTGGCATTCTCCTTTCACAAGAACGGTCCAGCATTGTGAATCAGCAGAGCGATTGTAGAGACAAAATGGCTTCTGGTTTGGATTTACACCTGATCTGATGTCACATGCAATAGCTTTAGGAGTAAATTCCTCAATGGTTGCATTTCTTAGCTTTGGGGCAGGTCTGTCACGTGACTTAAGAAGTTACATAAACAAACCCCAACAGTTTCGAACATTGGGTAAGTTTTTTTTCCCCCCAAGTGTTCTTTTTTCTCAGGAATACTTGCTTTCATCACATAGTTCCGAATAATAATGTTAGACATGCAACAGATAGCTCTTAAAGACAGGTTTGAGGCCCACTGTGTGTAATCCTTAAGATTCTATTTATTAAAGCTTATGCATCTTCATGGACCATCATCAACCATTTTCTGAGCTTTGAGTATGATATGACACGCCATAAGAGAATCAAGTTACGGGACCATTCCTTACACAGTGTTCTACCGTTGACAAGTTGTGAGAAAGTGCAAAGCACGTCTACAGTACAGCTGTCTTGATATAAATCAACTGCAGAAAGTCAGATCAGGCCTTAGCAAGGGCACCACAAAGATCTCAGTATGTGGATCCACTTTAAAGATGGATTCCAGCAGATTGTGTTTGTCATTTGGGGGTAAGTCTGAGACTTTCCCAGTCTCAGACACTGCTCATTTTTGTATTATCCTCCTTTAACATAACTAAAGGCTTGGCGTGGTACATTCAGTAATTACATCATGAGTTGGAAAAACAAAAGTATTTGAAGCGGGAAATGTTCACACACAAAAATGTGAAGAATGGGTCTCAAATACTGTACAGTGACTCTGAGACTATATCAACTACACTACATCCATTAATAGTGTTTAACCTCTGTGCTTTTCTGCTGTACAGTATTTGCTGTGGTTTATTGCACTCTATCGCTCTCCTAGTTCTCAAGCTAAATGCTTCTTTTGTGTTGTCCGGGGGCAGGGTCATATCCTGCAGGTATTCCACACTATTAGATCTGTTCATCTACACAACCTATCCTTTGCTCTGCTGCCACATTCATACTGTCATCTAAAGTCTCTTATTATGTTCTCTTTTGTTTGAATATAAAGCTCATCAGGCAGTTTCTGCATGAATAAGCCTGCTCTGACATGGGCGTCTGAAATTGCTCTGCACTTCGCAGCAATTTAGGTGTCAACTGTCAATGTCTGAGATTGTGCTGGGCACGGCAGAGGCCATTAATTACCACCGTCATCCTCACCGAAATCGGAATACGCCTGGATTCTGCTCTTTGTAGATTCTGATGTCTATTACAGGTACCCTGCATACTGCCAAATCATTACTCACTAGCCAGGTATCGCTCACAAAATCAGGTAGAGACCTGTAGAATGACTGTATTTATGGTAATGTAGGAAGGTTTACACTACGAGACAGTAACTGTATTTGCACTTTTTTTAATTTGAAATGTCTTTTTGCACAAATTTTCTTGCTGGATTTTGTTGGTCTCATTTTCTTTTTAGTTTTCCTATCATTTTTTTGTGTGAAGTACTCACTGCCAGAAACAAGAACATTTAGCACATTGAGAACTGGGACACTGTGTACCTACAAAAGCACCTAAATATCCATGCAACATCAGTCAGTCTCAGCAATAAACCACATTGCCTCTTTATTTGAGGTTTTCTGTAGCATCTATAATTCTATAATAATTTTATTAATATCAAAGTTTGTTCTATAATTCTATGAGAACAGTACTTTGTTGCGGTGTGTGTGTGTGTGTGTGTGTGTGTGTGTGTGTGTGTGCGTGTGTGTGTGTGTGCATGCGTTGCTCATTAGAGTTGTTATGGTTGATGCAATTGGACCATTAATGTGTTCCACCTCTTCTGTCAATGCCCAAGGTCAACAACTGAGCCCTGTGACTTGTCAGAATGACTGAAACACAGAGAGAGAGAGAGAGAGAGAGAGAGAGAGAGAGAGAGAGAGAGAGTTGTTTGGTTTGGTGTCACTGATATTTTCTAATATTTTCAACATTTTCTCTTATTTTACTCTGTGCTATACACAGGGTATGAACAATCAGATGCTGCTCATGCATATTAATCCTGCAAATGTCTGAGTCATGGTGCTCATATGGCCTTACCCTCAGTTTCGCCACTTCATTATTTCCTTAATAGAGGCAAATGGCTCAACAACAACTGCATTAATAAAAAATAAAATAAAATAATAATAATAAGAAGAAGAAGAAGAAGATCAGTAAATGAATAGTGATTGGACAAAAATCTGTAAAATGTAAATTAGTTATAAAGTTGTTATTTGGAAGAAAGCGTAGCTGATGTAGAGTCTACAAAGGAAATGCAGATGTGTCCCTTGAACCATCAGCATGATGAAATGCTTGTTATGTCTAGCACAACATGTCAACATGAAAATATGAATGCTGCTTTATCTTGGTACTGCCTACATTGGAGCTTATTAGCAGAAGAAGGAAAATAAAATCAGTTTGAAGATTACAGTCACAAACGCTGTATATTGCTGTTAAGTAGCCACTATAGCTCTAATGGTTTAGAATTATTTAATGATTGATGCCAAATAATAAAACATCTATATATGTAAAAGAATAAATGAAAAGTTTTGTCTGAACATATTTTGAACAATATCTTTTATCTTTTGTTTCATACATTGGAGGACCGGAAACCAGTCTCAGAAAAAAAATCTGTCTGTATGTCTGTCTGTATGTCTGTCCAGTCAGATTACATCACACATCACAGAATCTACAGTAGCTTTTTTTTTTTTTTTTGCTCAGTCAACACTTTTACTTGAGGTTGGTGTAGTTATACTGTACACATCACTCAACAGAGCCAATCAGTGCAATAGTTGTGTATATACAGAGTGTACATGGGGAGTAACATTACAGTAGGTGATGGGATGGGTTTCTGGGAAGGACATTTTGTATTCATTCTGTCTGTAAGCTATGTGAGAACAACTCTTTCCCACCAATCTTTACTTTGGACTTTCATTCAGTGGGTCTTTGAGGATGGAGCAATGATTGGCTCATTGTAACACACGGTAACGCATTTAAAAAATCCTAGATCAGACTGATGTCTTGTAACCAATGGGACGTCTAACGTAACCTCAAAGTTAGAAAGAAAATACGAATCGGAAAAGATTGGATTGGATTGAAAAATGATGAAAAATGAAGGTGTGTATATAGCTTCTTTTACTTTTACAATTTTGAGTTCATAGTCATGTCTGCTGTTTACTAAGTTTATCAGTTTAATGAATCAATCGCTAGCTCTGTCCGTTGTGCGTCTACACACTTGCCGATATCAGAAGAGAGAGAGTCAAACACATACTGTATACACAATGGGTGTTAAATGGTCTCTGGCGTATTCACAGAACAAAGGCTAACGCCCACAGTAAACAGAGGTTAAAGCTTGGTCCTATCACTGTCCACCATGCAAGCTATATGCATGAGATGTCCATGCGCCCTTACGTCATCAAGCACAAACTATTCACATGGTCTACACACATTCCACAGCCAACCACAGATAAGGAATAAGAAGACTGAAAGGAATTTGAAAAGACATAAAATAAAATAAAATAAAATAAAATAAAAGGAAATTTTCTCTCATTTTCACGTTTTTTCTTCCATAGTCTTTCTATATGTAATTTATGAACTTTTAATAAAGAGCACAGCTGATTGCATAAATTAAATTTTAACATGTTAGAACTCCTGCAAACTAATCCTGAATGCAACATCCACAACTATGACTATGTATACAGTTGTTACTGTTGAAAAAGTTTGGTTACAAAGTATGCTAAGTTGCTGATTTTAGGAGCACAAATGTAGTACCATTTTGCACCTCCTTTGCCTTTAGTACTGTATAGATTTGCATAGTGTGCAGGTATGGTGTGCCATATGGAAAAGATTGCATTCACGGCTAAATGGGAATCTGTACAATCTGCCCTTTTACACACATCCTTCAGCAGTTTCATAGTTTACACTCATTGGCAGTCTGGTAGTGTAGACAACTGGAGAAGTGATGCAGAAGCTAGCCCAGAAAGCCTACAGCATGAACCAGGGGCAGGGCAGAGTGGTAAGTGGTAAGGTAAAGAATATTGGCCAGAAAGTCATAGGATCAAACCCCAGCACCACCAATGGTGCTTTTCCACTGCATAGTACGGCACGACATGGTTCAGTTCAACTCACTTTTGGGGGGTTTTCCACTGGGAACAGTACCTGGTACCTGGTCCTTTTTTAAGTACCACCTCAGCCGAGGTTCCAAGCGCGCCGAACCGTTACCAAAACGTGACGTGTAAACTCCGCTGGTCACTGATCGGCCGGAGAAAATCGTCATTACTGCGTCACTGAACTTGCAACACGAGACAACAGAACCGCTATATTTAGAACAGCCAGAGAAGGATCGGACGCACCTTTTTGTACTAACCAAAAATTTTCTTTGGCTGCCATCAGCCTCTTTTGAAACAAACTCCTTCGTCTCGCTGTTAAAAACATCCACACTCCGAGAATGAAGAACACCATGCCGTCGATATGCTCCATTGTTGTGTGTTTGTTTGTGGCGCGTTTACGATGACGTCACGGCAGTAGCGGCGCCGCAACTAACGACACGTGAGTAAGCCCGCCCACTCTAAAGCGTTACTAAACTGCAGTGGAAGCGCAAACTGAGCCGAACCCAAAGTGAGTTGAACTGAACCGTGTCGTG
The DNA here is from genome assembly GCA_030522415.1 of Channallabes apus. Classification (NCBI taxonomy): domain Eukaryota; kingdom Metazoa; phylum Chordata; class Actinopteri; order Siluriformes; family Clariidae; genus Channallabes; species Channallabes apus. The sequence goes on from CM060112.1 coordinate 25,065,800, forward strand.
CCGTGCTATGCAGTGGAAAAGAGGCACAAGCTACCACTGTTGGGCCCTTGAGGCTGGCCCTTAACCCTCAACTGTCAAGTGTACAATGAGAGAAAATGTAAGTTGTTCTGGTTAAGGGTGTCTGTCAAATGTCTAACCAGAGATCTATGAAGAGCCCCATGTTACAACAGGAGCAAGGTTATACAGAAGACAACACATTTAATAAATCCTTATCAAATACTAATCACTATTGCTCTAGCTGAATTTGAATAGGAATATACAGTATATTTTAAATAATTATAATTATTGCTGTAATGTTACTGTATATTAACATCAATGCAGAAGGAAGGCTACTGGGCTTATTACCCAGTTCATCAGGATCAGACAACCATTGACTATGTTCCATTCATGAGCAGAACTCATCCTGCATTATTACATGTTGCTGTAACATCTCTGTATACGCAGTGTAACTCATTGTCTGATGGACCTGGCTTAGGGACATCCATTTCCAAAAGGATCTGGGCAGCTGGCTGACACTGTTTGACCAGTCTGTGCTGCCGGCCATGGGCCATGGTCAAATCATGAATATGTCAGAATGACAACCTGCCAAGGATCCTGTGACCACAGCTGGTGAATGAACTCCCCATTTCCATCACTCACAGGCCAAAGAAGAATATCATAATCTTTCTCTGTAGGCGGCTGGTGTTGCCAAGGAATCTAAGTTGCCCTGCCTTCTATGGGAACAAGACAACGTTGTGGTTGCCCTTGAGGGACTTGGAAGAAAAGTTCAAGATGACACAAGCAAGATATGTGATTTAATACATGGAGTCAAGTGACCTCAAAATTGCCCCTGGCAGGGGTGGTGGTAAGACATGAAAGTAGTGAGGTGCAGAAGAGGCCATGTTACAGCTTGAGAGTCATGACTGGGATAGAGAATCAAGCCATTGACTGGAATTTTGGCAACTGCGCAAGTTGCTTGGTATGCAGAAACAGCTGAGGTTTCTTTTACACAATAAACACTTCTGATTAAGTTGAGAAAACTTCAAGGTGGCATTGTATGGCAAGTCCAGAGAGGTCAACTGCATAATGCCACATGAGGACAAATTGTGTCACCAAAAAGCCCCAGGAAGCATTACTAATGATGTGTTTAACTGTGTATGTAGTGTGGTGTAACTGTGTATGTATTGTATAATCCCTATGCGTTTATCAATGTATACATTTGCAGAAGCCTTTTATTTATGACTTATCCGATTATTATATTTGAATTTTCATTTTCACATGAAGAGTTCACTACACAAGGCGGCACGGTGGTGTAGTGGTTAGCACTGTCGCCTTGCACCTCCAGTGTCCAGGGTTCGATTCCCCGGCCAGGCTCGATTCCCGTCTCTGTGTGCATGGAGTTTGCATGTTCTCCCCATGCTTGGTGGGTTTCCTCCGGGTACTCCGGTTTCCTCCCACAGTCCAAAGATATGCAGGTTAGGCTAATTGGTGTTCCTAAATTGCCCGTAGTGTGTGATTGGGTGTGTGAGTGTGTGTATGTGTGTGTGCCCTGCGATGGATTGGCACCCTGTCCAGGGTGTACCCTGCCTAGTGCCCGATGTCTCCTGGGATAGGCTCCAGGTCCCCCGCGACCCTGAACACAGGATTAAGCGGTATAAAAAATTAATGAATGAATGAGTTCACTACACACTAAACAGTCTTTCTGCACAATTCACTCACCTGTACTTCCATTCATCCCTGTTGAAGCTATATGATCAGGCAGGATCCAATATGACATATTAGAGGGCCTGCTGTCAATGAGCATTTATTTTTTCTTTCATGGAACACAGTATAATTGAATCTACTATAGGATCCAAGTGACGCCATGGTTCACTGTATTGCTGTTGGTGCTGTGTTGGCTTCAAAGGAGATCAGGCTGTTCTGTCCACCAAATAAAAACGTTTGTGTAAAATATGAACAGATGATATGTCAGCAAGATGCCTGATAATTACTGTATATTTGGGAACTTCTTGAATTTATCCAAGATTGCTGAATAATACAGATACATTTCTACATGTACTATATTAAAAAAAAATCATTGGTGCATTTTAAACAAATTTAACGAAGACCAGGCTTCTAATGTAGCCTTAAAGCGACTTTCTCTTTAAAGCATTCTTTATCATCTCTTCAGAGAGTCTCTTATCACCATTTTTGTGAACCACGGAACATTACCTTGCATCACATATAAGCAGAGTGGGGTAAGACTGGTGTGCATAAAAGGAATTCAGTATTTAGTTTCTATATGATTAGTATATTGAATCATCTGGATCATGTTTTTGGCTCACTATTTCTCTGGGTTGCATGGAGACAACACTTCCATCAAAACAATACCAGCCACATGTGAGTGAGAGATGAGAAGACATGAGTGAAAACGTTTAAAATGCAACAGTTTGGATTTGTCACGACCTTTTTCACCTTTTAACACCCCTGAAGTTCCTCCAGATGGTTCTGTGGGAATAGAAGACCTGCAGAAGATTTCCTTTGTATGTCAGGCCAAGAGTAATGATGGCTATGCTCTGTGAATGCTGGAGAGATGTAAAATTGGCTAAGAGGGTTGGTGTAGTAAACTAAAGCACACTGAAGCCATAATCTGCAGCACAGGACCTACAAAAAGAGAAATAATAGAAGGAGAATTTGAAAAGCACAACTCCACTGCTTTTCACAAACTCATTTAAATAAACTTTTGAAGTGAAACTTAAAGATCATTAGTGGTCTTAACCATTGCTTTAGACTTCATTTGATTTCAGATTTGAGGATTTAAAATGTTCATGAGATCATGTTTTAAAATACCATCGTTTAAGTATAAATGTCACTTCAAACACTTTTTAGCATTTCAAGGTTTTGGCATTTCAATACTTTTATATATATACTGGTATTTCATATATATATATATATATATATATATATATATATATATATATATATATATATATATATATATATATATATATATATATATATATATGAAAACTCACCACAGCACAGAAATTAAGTTAATGTCGTTTAAAAGGTCATTCACAGTCTCATCATTAGCAAAATAAAATTCTTATCTTTGAAAAGGTTACTTGCAGCCACTGTTTGGGTGAAAGGGAACATTCATGATCATGATACTGTACAACCCAGGATATAATTGCAGGATTTTAAATCAATTTTATTTTTATTTGTATTATAAAAATCACATTTTTATTTATTATAATTCAACTACTTTTATTGCAATTAATAATTGAGTGGCTCCAGTTAAACAATCCTTAGGGCATGGACAAACCCATTAATTTGCATAACTTTTAACATAATCTCTTCAACTAAAAAAAAAACCAAATGCTCAAAATTCATAAAATCATTTAGCATTTCATCCACATTATGGATGTATGGATGTATAGAGTATATATACAGTATATAGAGAGACTGTGAATTTTAAAGAGTTTCAGAAAGTATAACACTTTGTGCTATGAAAGAGACTGGAATGAGCACAAAAAGTGTAGATTTGAAAATGCTTGTCTTTTTTTGTGGTCCTTTCCTGTGGTCTCTCTCTCTATTTTTTTTTTAATCTCTTTTCATTTGCACTTTTTTCTGCCTCTTTGTGATTTCTGACATGGGACTGATGAATTTAAAAGTAAAAATGTTGTCAGTATGGCATTATGGTGGCTCAGTGGTTAACACTGTTGCCTCACACCGCCAGGTTTGAGGTTCGATTCCTGCCTCAGGTCTACTGTACTGTATGTGCACGGAGTTTGCATGTTTCCACCGTGCTTGGTGGATTTCCTCCCACAGTCCAAAAACATGCAAATTACACTGATTGGTGTTCCCAAATTGGCCGTAGTGTGCAAATGAGCACACAGAATATGAGCAATTGATGAGTTTAATCAGTACAGGTATAAGCATACAGTGCGTAGTTGCCTAGTGTTTTAGTGTATCAGCATAGTTTGATAAGAGCACTATGAATTATGCATATTTTTCTCTTCATGTTAAGGTTGGCCTTTGCATGAAATTGACTAATTATTAGCCAGGGTAAGTATAATAACATTATCAAAATATAGACTGCATATAATGACAAATTTTGTAATAATATACTTTTTCCTATTTCAAGCTTAAACAGTGCTGGTGGCATTTATGCCTTACCCTGGGGACTGAAATGGAAAAGTAATCATGCTACGAGAAACATCTGGCTTCTCCTTCCTTCTTCTTAATCCCTTAGGATCCTTCTATCAGTGTTTTAAAATATCAGTGATTTACAAAAGGATTCCCTTTCACCTCTCAACTAAAATAAATGTGGTGCAAAACGGAAAAAAGGTCCTCTGTGGAAACAGTCAACCCTTTTAGGCTTTTTTTGCTTCATATTTAATGCTGATTTGTACTTCAACCCCTCAAATCTTATTTTATGCCAGTTTCTGCTGGTGATGTTTCTGATTGTTTAGCTGCTGAGATTCTAAATTACATTCTTCTGCATAATTGGAGTTTCTTCGAATATTTTTCATTGATTTGTTACACTTGAATGACCTGATGCTGGTCACATGATGGATTCTATGAACTTATCCGTTAGTGATTTCACCTCACCTTGGTCCTGTGACATCTGGATTTGATGTCGACTGGAATGTAATCTGATCAGTTTTAGGCAGAGCACATGGATAGAAAAAAAAATTGTGGCTTTGCAATACTGTTGTTCTTGGTTGGTATCATATATGAAATATTAAGCCTTTTTTTTTTTTTATTAAAAAAAAAGCATGTCTAATTTTTGAATCACATTTCTTTCTACTTTCACCTGGAATCTTGAAAATTGAGATGACTTTTGACATCCTTAAGGCTAAATCCTTGAGTACTGACATTTTAAGCAGTCCATGCCATGCTTTCCTCAAATGCCAGTATACCTGTTTCACGTATAGCGCTGAATCTTTTGGTCGCTGACTTTCTCAGGCTACTCATGACCAAACAGTGGGTTGTTGTCTGTTTTTTGCCCTCCCCCAGCAATCAAGTGTAAACAAACTCAATCCAAGCACCCATTAAAAGCTTTGGCGCCTTTATAAATAATTCAGCCACTTGACTGGATGCTAAATGAATGGAGATGATACAGACTAAAGGCTTTGGTTTCTAGGGAGTCCATAAGAGGGAGTTTTTGGAGGGTTAAAATAGCTTCCCAACAACAACACCCACTGCCTTATAGACAAAGCAAAAGGCTTAACTCCAACTGAGCAGATCTTTCCTCTTCTTTTTCTTGTGCTCTCCTTGACTGAGAAATTGCCAAGGTTTTCCTCTCCTTTTCATTCTTGATAAAGAGGGAGGCATTTCTTAAACCCAAAGCCCCACTCCACAGGAGTCCATTTGACCTACTATGGAATGCCACCATGGGGTTCTGTGGGGCACCAGAGGCCCAGGAAGGCCAGCAGGAGGGACAGATACAGGTTTTGTTTCCCCGGCTTATGTGTCAGCAGGCATGGGGTTAAGTTCAGCTCTGATAAAGCAGAATAAAGCTAACTAAAAGCCAGGTTACTTTTAGTTAGTCTTTTTTAATAGTCAATCTGGATGTTATATTAACATCAAAGTCATGAGTTATGTTCTAATTATGTAGTTTCATTACTGATAAAGTCAGACCAAGTTTCGATTTATTTATTTTGATTCATTGAAAATAAGTTAAATAAGGCCTGCTTTATACATATTACCCTGATCTAAGAGTGCAAACCAATAAACAGATGGATGGATTAATGGATGGCTGTGTGAAAGCAAGCCTTGATAGTGGGAGTAACATCCAGCTGTTACTCCTGTATACTTTTGATTGCAGCAGCTGTCGGGAAAACTTAAAGCTGTGAAGGTCTAACAAGGACAGAAGCCAAGGGCCATCTGTCTGAGGTCTGAAGACAGATACTAGATAGAACAAAAAAACAAAACAAAACAAAAAAACCAAGTGATATGTTTTGTGTGGAGCCAGATGTTAACTCACTGATAATGCGGTGATGAACAAGATACAGTATCCCCTTTGAAAATCACCTATGTGATTTTCATGTTGTCCCTAGTAACCAACAAATATCTACTGATAATTGGCGGTGTGCTTTTCTTCTCAACATCAAGCAGTAAGTACTACTTTATGATTATTTGCTGGAAAGAACAGAACAAAACTGCCAAGTTTATTCCATGATGAGATTGGTCATTTCTTTATTTCTGCCATTACTTATCCTGTGGCCATTTCTAACCTATATAACAACTTCTACCTCATGTAGAAAGATGATGGTATGACTGCAAAGTAGTACATTTAATCATGTGCTAACAAGCTGGCAGTGAGCACTTTCTATGTCCATGTGTTGCTTCATTACCACTGTTTTTTTTATGCTTCTGAGTCAATGACCGTGTGAGAGCCATTGATTTTTCCATCACTCTTGCTCCTCCTGCTTTGGTTAGCTGGCTTCAGCTAGAGTTCTGTGGTCTTGGAAATATTGATTGTTCTGCTGTTTTCTGATGACACTGCCTGCTGTGGATCACTGTTTCTTAAGGTTTAAGCCTGAGAGTTAAGAAATGCCAATAATCAAGGTTGACCTCTTCGGATTCCATAACATTTAAAAAGCATACATTCATGTTCAAAAGTTAGTAGGCTATTCTTTTTTTTGTTAGTTTTTTTGTAGAAACAAAATTACAATCATCTGATTGTAGTGGCCCTCAGTAATAAGCTCATATAACCTCAGATGAACAACAAGATACAACTTTTTTAAATTTATTTAACAAAAATGAAGCTCCCCAAAAAAAGCATGGTCAATACTAAGTACCCCCCATGACTCAATATCTTGTAGATCCACCTTTAGCAGCAAAGTGAGATAGCCTCTCACATCATTTTGGCCCATTCTTCTATAAAACAGTTCATCCATCCTATTCTTCAGTTCATTGAGGTTTTTGGGCATTCGCTTATGCACAGCTCTCTTAAGGTCCCACAACAGCATTTCAGTTGGGTTGAAGTCTGGACTTTGACTATGCCATTTAAAAACATTGATTACTTAAATTTCTGATTTGTTTTTGGATTTAAAAAAAATTGATCTAAAACATTTATAGATTTTTAGTATAGCTTTAGCTGCTGGACAGACATTCAGACATTCATGTAACAGTCTTACATTTACATCTAGAAAAGTCTGGTATACAGAGGAGCCTGTAGTTGACTTAATGACTGCAAGTTCCTATGGCTGCAAAATAACCCCAAAACATTACCCCTCCATCATCATTCTTGACAGTGGGTATGAGAAGTTTCAGCTGTATGCTGTGTGGTTTTCACCAAACATGACACTGGGCATTATGGCCTAACAGCTCCACTATCGACTAATCTGTCCATAGGACATTTTTACAGAAGGAACCCTTCCAAACATCTAATTGTGCTGTAATGGAATTAAACATTTAACATGCTCACTGAGGCCTCTAGGGTCTGAGATTTAGATCTTTGTTTGTTTGTTTGTTTGTTTGTTTGTTTGTTTGTTTGTTTGTTTGTTGGATTTCGCTGAACATGGTCTGTCATTGAGGTGAATGTGCTGGGACGTCCACTCCTGGTAAGATTGCCAACTGTCTTGAATGCTTTCCACTTGTGAATAATCTTTCTCACTGTAGAACATTCAATTCCAAATTGTGGTTGTATTTGCCTAATACCGAAACCAACTATAAGCAGATGATTATTTTTATTATGTTTTTATATACACACACACACACACAAAAAATACAGAATTAAAAGGTGGGGGGGGGGCACACTTTTGAAAAATGACTCTATGGCGGTCTACATGTCTACATTGAAAATGTTTTATGATATATTACAGTACCAGTTAAAATTGTTACATATATTGTATGATATTGTATAGTACCAGTTAAAATAAATTTGGCATTTGTTTTCTACATTCTAGAACAATGCTGGATTTTTTCAAAACTATGAATTACTGTAGCACATATGGATTTAGGTAATTGAGTAACAACAACAACAGCTCAGCTGTCTTGCAATTGTGCTTGCAAGAACAGTATTGTCAAATGCATTTGCAAAACCCATCAAGCATCATGATGAAACTGGCTCTCATGAAGACAATCCCAGGAAAGCAAGACCAAAACTTATCTCAACTGCAGAAGAAAAGTTCATTTAAAGTTACCAGCTGCAAAATCACCAATTAACAGCCCCTCAGATTAGAGCTGTTATGAAGGCTTTACAGAACTTAATTAGCAGACACATCTTGATATGCCTTAACCACTGTCATGGAGAGCTCATTTTGGAAGGTCCCAAGTTCAAACCTATTACCACCAAGTTGTCCCTGTTGGGCCCTTGAGCAAGGCTCTTAACCCTCAACTGCTCAGATGTATAATGAGATGAGGGTGTCTGCCAAATGTCTAAATGTAAATATCAACTGTTCAAAGGAGATCAATGTCTATTTTAGGTTCCTTCAGCACTGTTTTAAAATGTATAAAGAAATCAAAATCAGGAAAGGCCATGGAATTAGATTGTGTCCAAACCTTTGACTGTTTCTCACTTACTGTATAAGCGTTGTCTTTTATGCGAGGGGTGGCCAAGTGGTCGACTGTGACTTGTGATGAAATTTCTTGTGAATAAAGGCATACAATTGACATTTACAGAAAACTTCAAACACAGTACAGTGATGAGAGTGTTAGCCACAGTAAACATTTAAATATAGAGAAAATGTTTTCAATGTTTTAACAAGGTCCATTAATGACAATCCTGGATGAGGTGGCTCAGAGCCCACTACAGATGTTTCCACCTGATTCTTGAAAATCAACTGAGAACGTTTTGCCAACATGTGGAAGAAATAGATCTGGTTGTGTGTGTATTGTACAACACAATCGTACACACAATCATTCGCAAACTCCACTTGCACATTACAGGAACTCAGCTGGGTGTTACTGCAACATTCTCTGTACAGTCCGTGACCTCACTTCAAGCCATTCTCAAATATTTGGGCCATTAAAGGGGTTTCTGGATGGCCAGTGTACTTTGATAGTATGCAAGCACTAGTGAAACACTGGGATAAGTGTGTTAGTTTAGCAGGGGATTATATAGAGAAATAAAGGTAGTTTTTACTCTCATAACTTTGTTCTATTATTCTGCATAATTAAAAGTCCCAGTTTGACTTGAATGCCTCTCGTAACAAATCCAAGCCATATCAAGACCTTTGGCCTGATTAATTTAGTGATTATGTAAATCGTCATGGTTTTTCTTCTGTTCATCTCTTGGTTTTCAGCTAAGTCAACAGAACCACTATTTGTCAATGTGACAAAAAGACAAGGATGATTTGCAGGTGCAAGTCAGCATGGTTTTCACCCTTTTTGAGAGTCAGACTCCCATGTCTGGCTTCCTGTCTAAACATCCTCCCAGTATGCCCCCAGAGATGAGCAGTGGTACCCCCGGTTGCCTCGTTAGCACCAGGCTGACAAGCTGCAGTGAAGAGCAGTTAGTTGCAGGAGTGTACACATTTGCATGTGTGGGAGTGTGCATGGATATTTGTGACCCCTGTTGAGAAAGGGGGCAGGAGATCCTTGTGACCTGTAGGACTTTATGGCCAAGGGTCAGTGAGCAATAAGATCTTCTCCAATGTCACTACCCCTTTCAGTAGGGGATTGAGTGTGGACACAGCATGCACACAGCATGCCAGAGTTTATTTTGTACCAGGCAGCAAGTGGTGAAACCTGAATCCCCTTTGCAGACCCTGAGCCGATTCTCTTCTCTTTCCTCGCAATCCACAAGTGTCTGTGCTTTTATAAATCATTATAGCTGTAAACATAGTCTTAAAATCTAATTAGTTAAGATCTACTGTAGAAGTAACTCAATCCAGAGTGATTGGTCTGTCTCTCTCTTACTCTGTACCAGCTTTTACATCTTTACCACCCAGTTCTGCCTGCTTGTTGCTCTTGGCTGAAAGACTTCTTCATGTTCATCATCCCACTGTTGAACCCCTCAGTGTATCCATCTACTGCCCCAAGGTCAGGTTTCAGAGGCGCCGTGGATGAGCCCAGCTGACGACAGGCCCATTGACACTTTGTTTGAAGCTGAAAGCAGATCTTAGTGCTACCCCTTAAGCTGGAATGCAGCAGAGAGAATCATCCCTTAATGTGGCTGTGTCTCTCAGATCTCCTGCAAGTGAAAAGTGAGAAGTATTTCTTAATTTACATCATGAGAAATTTAAGAAGTATAAATCTTGTATTTTAGACTAGGGAAGAATATTTTTTTTCTTTCCCTTTTTTATACTCTCATCAGTGTCCTGCAATTTGTAATGATCATGGGAACTCTTATTTATCATCTAATTATGTGTTATCCAGCTCATCTAAAGCTTTCAGCTATTTCATTGCTCTTTATTATCAGAAGAAACCCAACTACAAATGAAACTTTTGGAGGTAATTGTGTATCTTATATTGGGAAGATTTACATTTAGATAGTGGTTCCATAGACTAGTTCACTAGACAGCTGTTGACGAATTGAAAGTGGAAAAACAAATGACAAAGCAGATGGTACTGCAAGCAACTAAATTTACTTCATCAATCTGGAAATATTTCAGACTAGATGAAGCCTATTCAAAAAAATCAAGTCCAATTTGTCTAATGTGTCTTTTTCTTTGGTTTCAACAAAACTTTAAAACTTTTCTGAAGGAATTTTCAAAACGTCTGCCTGCACTTCCAGTACTATTGTTTCTATTCTACTATGGTATTCGATAATTAACTAAAATGAATGTGTCACTTCATGTTGTGCAAGCACGTTACTGCATTCAATAAGCTTCCATGTTAATCATCATGGCTTTTCTTTAACGATATCTCAAATCGGATATGTAATGTTGCAATTTTTTTTTGGCTCTGCTGGCTCCTAGTCCCAATGTACACATCTTGTATTCTTTGCAAAGAATTGGCAAACAAAATATCTTGAATAAAAGCAAATGCAGCACAATACCATATCTTCAAATTGAGCACTGTTGGCACAGTGGTACAGTAGGTTTCTCATCTGCCATGAAAAAGTGGCCAAGCCCTAGCCACTGGTTGCAGTGCCGGTCCAAAGCCCAGACAAAATGTGAGGGTTGTGTCAGAAAGGGCATCTGGCATAAAGCCTGTGCCAAGGTGTATGCGGATCGTATGGCCCGCTGTGGCAACCCCTTGAGAGAAGCAGCCGAAAGACTAACAATAACATCAGATCATCAAATTCTCCTATATTATTGGCAGATGTTTTGCATATTTCATCCATTCAATTGAGAAATATCAAAAGGCATTTTTTCTTATTTATGTTATCATCACTTGCAAAGATATATTATCTGTATGTGTCTAATGTCTTATAACTTAGACTGTAATTATCTATATACAGCATCATATATATATATATATATATATATATATTGCATATATTGCATTTATTTATTTATTTTGGAACACTATCTATGGAGCGTAAATAAGCATTACAGTTTGAAATGTTGTTTGGGGTCTGTGTCTGAAGACATGCACTTTGACATGTTTATCAGTTTTCAATGTTTTTAATGAGTTTACTTTCGTAATACTGGTCATCTATTAACATGGTCATAATTATGCAAGCCCTGCAATTCATTCATTCATTCATTTTCTATACCGCTTAATCCTGTGTTCAGGGTCGCGGGGGACCTGGAGCCTATCCCAGGAGACTTCGGGCACTAGGCGGGGTACACCCTGGACAGGGTGCCAATCCATCGCAGGGCACACACACATACACACACTCACACACTACGGGCAATTTTTAGGAACGCCAATTAGCCTAACCTGCATATCTTTGGACTGTGGGAGGAAACCGGAGTACCCGGAGGAAACCCACCAAGCACGGGGAGAACATGCAAACTCCATGCACACAGAGATGGGAATCGAGCCTGGCCGGGGAATCGAACCCGGACCCTGGAGGTGCAAGGCGACAGTGCTAACCACTACACCACCGCGCCGCCGCCCTGCAATTGTAACTTGCATTAATAAAATGATCGTGTGATGTGTACATCATGAGGGGGTTTCAAGTAGACTTTAGCCTATATTTTCTCAGAATTACAGAAACAAAAGAGAGTTTAAGCACTTCAGGGAGATTCCCAACCCAGAGCATATCAATCTCAAATTTTCTCTTGGCACCACAGAAATTGGATCCAAATACAGTATTGGGCTAAAACACAAAGCAAATAACCTACTACATAGAGAAAACAATAGAAAAAAAGCTCTCTAAAAGGGAATAATGAAGGGAACTGGGGGAGATTATTATAATAAAAGTTCAAAAGTAATCACAACTAATAATATTGTTTGATTTTATTTGCAGTGTATCTAAACTATCAGACAACCAAGGTTGTAATGTGGCCTGGATACAGACTTAATTGGAACACAAATATAATTTATATATGTTGTTTTATTATCATATGTTTTCCACTAGGCGGCACGGTGGTGTAGTGGTTAGCACTGTCGCCTTGCACCTCCAGGGTCCAGGCTCGATTCCGGTCTCTGTGTGCATGGAGTTTGCATGTTCTCCCCGTGCTTGGTGGGTTTCCTCCGGGTACTCCGGTTTCCTCCCACAGTCCAAAGATCTGCAGGTTAGGCTAATTGGCGTTCCTAAATTGCCTGTAGTGTGTGATTGGGTGTGTCCTGTGTGTGCCCTGTGATGGATTGGCACCCTGTCCAGGGTGTACCCCGCCTAGTGCCCGAAGTCTCCTGGGATAGGCTCCAGGTCCCCGCGACCCTGAACACAGGATTAAGCGGTATAGAAAATGAATGAATGAATGAATGTTTTCCACTATATTCACACTAAACACTGAATCTCTCAACAACTCATAAAGAAGTCAATAGAAAGTCAATAGTCTAGAAACCAGATATGGTCAGAACACTTCCTCACTGACTCTGTACTGCTTATCCTGTACAGGGACATGGTAGGGCTGGAGTCTATCCAAGGAAACTCTGGGCACAAGGTAAGGCACACCCTGGACGGAGTGCCAGGCCATTGCAGGGTACTTGCACACACACTCACACACACTACAGCCAATTTGCAAACACACAGAGAAACATGAGGAGCATGGAGGAAACCATGGTCAGAATATGGTTTCTAATCCCATATTGTGATTCTGTGCACAAGGTAAGACATTCCTGCATAAAAAAAGAAACGTGCAAAATATAGCCACTAGATCAACCATGTAATGTCTTTCCTTTTCCAACATTATGGCCAGCTTTTTTCGAACCACTATTATGATAACATGATAAATACAGTTATTTAGTATAATAGCAGCTACACAATAAGAGTTAGCCCAACTACTGATTTCTTTCCTGATCAGTTACACTGGAACAGTTTTCGTGCCATTTCATGCTTCCTAAAAACACTTTCTCAGGATGGAAATGCAATATTCTATGTGCCCAGGCCAATTATGTGTGACAGAGATGTTATGATAGACTATAGCGTGACTGCTCTGCTGAGCGTCTCGGTGCTTGCTACAATATCAGCCTGAAGTCATCAAAACACAGTTATCCTCTGCTGCCTGTTGGTTGTGTTTAAGGGACCAACAATTGACTCATTTTGACTCATGCGACTTAGAGAAGATATGGATCATGTGATTTCGAAAGTTTTTCATCTGTTGTGTTTTTCAGGTAAAACTGTAATTAGTTCGCTATTTTATGTAAATTAGAGATTTGGTATGAAATATGTACTGTATGCTATGAAATATTTGTGTACTTCTGGTAAGCCACAAAACTCTACTTCGCAAGCCAGTTGTTCAGACTATCAAGAAAGATCAACTTAAATACCCTCATCCGTCTCCAGGAACAAAGGCATCCCTGGTTGATAATCTGCATGTCGTGCAATAAGAGCACTAGAGGCCAGGAGACCAGACTATACATCATTTTGGTATGTTTTTGATGCATGTCTGCATTGAAATGACTGAGATAACTCTGATAAAGATTAATGAATGAGTTAACGTGGTCTACAAAGAAAAGCAGAGAGAGAGAGAGAGAGAGAGAGAGATGGCATCGCTGTTACAAGGTTTTATAATTGCTCTTGTTGGCCAATGCCAGAAACGGTAGACTACAATTGCTTGGAAAATGTTAATAATTACTTGGTGCTACAGAGGGACTAATTAGCATGATTTTTTTTGTACAGTTGTAATTTGAACATACTAGATTTAATTATTAGCAACTAACATTTTAGAATGAAGCAATCATATAATAATAGTATTGTGTTCTTATTCCACTTCACACTTCACACTGTGTGTGTGTGTGTGTGTGTGTGTGTGTGTGTGTGTGTGTGTGTGTGTGTGTGTGTGTGTGTGAAAAACATCTAGGCAATCCTCTCACGTTCAGCAAAGCCTGATGATTTTCACTATCTTCTTTGGAGATTGAGGGTGGGTGGCTGTGGATTAAGGAAAGATAGAAATTGTATGAACACAATGAGCTGTTGATGGGTTTCTTACCTCTGACATAGCCACTCACTCTTCACTAATCACCATTCTCATGTCCCAGTGGCCTGAGCCTGCAAAGCAGCATGCACCGCACTCAGCCTCCAATCCTCTTCCACCCACAGCCTACGCTTCACCGGCCTGTTATTGGAGAAGAAATGACATTAAAACTGTGCTGCCCGAGCCTCTTCTAGTAATTATCACTGAATTTCCCCTGTGGCACCCTTCAGCTCACAAACCAAGGTTCTTATTCACCACTTAACAACAAGCTAGGAGGCATTTTGACAAGTAAGGTCAAATTCAGCCACTCTGTTGTGACCCTTAGTAGACACTGCAGACACTCATGTCACTCAAACAGAAAAGAAAAGGTTGTGAAGTGAAGAGATGATGCGTACTTCTTTTGTCTGCGTTTGAGGGGTCTTCAGACACTTCTTACACTCAGATTAAAGCTTTTGTGTGGTGGAGGCTGTTCTGGCATTTTTCACATACTGAAAATGTTCCTGACATATACGTAGCTTTAAGGATTTTGTATAGCATTTAGGTTTAGAAACTAAACAGAATCTCATTTTATTCCCCCCTGAGAAATATCAGACAGACAGCTTGTCTGCTTATGCTAGTGTCAGTCTGCTGAAGAATACATGAAGAATTTATATATATATGTGTGTGTGTGTTATACTGTGTATATATATATATATATATATATATATATATATATATATTCATTCATTCATTCATTCATTTTCTATACCGCTCCTGTGTTCAGGGTCGTGGGATATATATATATATATATATATATATATATATATATATATATATATATATATATATATATATATATATATATATATATATATAAAATGTGTGTGTGTTATACACAATATAGTTGAATAATTCAGTGCTGATTTTCTAGATATCTCTCAAATAGATTTGAACCTTTGAAGCCTTTAAGAAATAAACAAGCTGGTCCATACAAAAATCTGAATCTATAGGTGAAAATGTATTTAAATGTACTGTCGTCTGTTCTCATGACACCTTTGTATATGCTCTATACAAACATGTCGAACATTTATTAATGTATCAGAATTGATGTGGTTTCATGCAGCGATGGTTTCTTCCTTTAGTGCAATGATTGTTCTGGGTCAGCCATGATAGATTGCTGGCTTTAGATGACACCGACGAAAAAAGTTGAATGGTGTTAAGTTTTTTTTTTCAGGAGCCCATTGTGGGTTTCTAAGCTACCTTGGGTCGGAAATAAAATTAAAAATACCAAATTTCATATAAGGATGTCTATGAATGCAGATTTTGGACCAGATATATTCTATAACTATTGAAAAGTAAAGAAGAAAAAAGGATTTAAATAAATCGCTAATGCTAGACATGACATTTTTAGCCAAACACATTTATTCTCTGTTCGGTGGTTTTCATTTTGTCATACTTTTTGTGGACAATGAGGATATAGTGTTTGGCCCAAACAAAGTAGAGTATTGGCAGTAATCAACTAACAGACATCCGAGTGCAATGTCTTCTGCCAGAACATGTAGCATCGACTTGGGGAAAGACAAGTAAAGCATAAGTCACAATTTGGAGTGCTTTGAACTTTTCATTACTGGTTGTTTATTGTCGCCAGTGTTCCTGTAGCAGTTTTAATGGTGCAACGCCTGACTCTTGGGTCTGTAGAAGCCATGCTGAGCAAGAGGAACTTGTAATTAATCACTTCCTTTTGGAAATAGTTTTGCACTAAACCCAGTTCCTTGACCTGTGTCACATTAGCAAAGACCAGATTTAAGGTGTATAAACTAAACCCACCGCTGTTTGTCTCTTAGGATTGTATATGTTTCTAAAATGAGTGGCACCAGTGGTGTGATATTATCATGAGGAACAATAATAGCGTTTCACAATGCTTTCCATTATTCATTAGCTTGCACATCATTTTCCTCTAGCTGTATGTGCTGCTATATCCATGAGAATATATTGCCTTTGGTAATCCATTCCTAATTGCCTGCAAAACTAATCAACTCCTGATGGAAGTATTATAATATTATGTCTGCTGCAATCAGATCAGAGCGTCATTTATTTACATATTATTTTCATTGTAATTTAGTTTGACTGAATTTTGTAGATTTCCGTTATCTGTTATGTATACTGTATGTTTCTTGTTGCAGCACATTCTTTGAACTTTTACTACAAGTTTGCTTTTATTCCCAAAGCACACAGTCGTAAAAAAGAAAAAAGTTGTGAACAGTGGTTGTCCATCTTGGCCCCTCATGAGAAAAGAAACCCATTCCCTGTGTAAACGAGTCTCATTGTGTCTCTCTCCCTGCTGGTTTACTCAGTAGGAGCCAGTGAACAGACCTAAACCTGAGCCCTTAAATAAACATCCCTAAGGAAGTCCAACCAATTCCAACCAAAGATAAAGAAATGTCAAACACTCGATGAAACATGTGAGTCATATTAAGTGGAAAATAAGTGCTTTGTATGCAAGAGAAATGATGAGGAAAGAAAAGAATTGGTTTCTTCTCTTCCTGATGTTACTGACACTCTGGGCAAGGTGAAGAATTCTGCAGCAGGATAGATCATTCCCTTAGGGGAGAGGCAATCAGACAGAACAGGGGTGTTGACATCCACTGATGGATTGGATAGAGGAATAGTCCTCCAAAGGGATGGGGAACATAAGGAGGCTTTTTTGTTATTTGGTACTTCCAATGTCCAACATGACTGTGAAAATCACAGCAAATGTACTGTGAATGAATGTTTTTCAAATCCAAATCTGCACATGAGAAGCATGGGTGTTTCAATTGTCGACTCATCCATGGCTCAAATTATATTTTATGGAATGCTTCTTTTGTATCTGTGTTAACCCTTATTAGCAAACCAACCAAAGATTTAGTGCAACATGATAGGTTATGGTTCATATACATTTGTGCAAAGTATGAATAGGTCACATTTAGCTTGTTGTCAGGTAGGACCTGCATTATTAGAGGCATCAGTATAACCAGATCCTTACAAAGGAGTATTTGTATTAGGAATACAGATGCACCAGGTAGGTTTTTAGTCTTGTCAATTATTAATGCCTCTTTTCCTCAGAAATATATACTCCAGCATAATTATTCTTGCTGGAATAGAATAACCATTTGGAGGAGCACGGAGGAAAAGACATGTCATATTGATATGTATCTGTGCATGCTTTTACCAATGTGCAGGTCATAAAATTGGCCATTGAAGTTGACTCATTGTGACACTGGTCCCTAAGGTCGACAATATCTTCCGTGAAACATGTGCAGAGGATTTAAGCACTCAAACACAGCTTCCTGTAAGTGTAACTTAACGCTCGTTTTTTTGTGTCTTGGGTGTCTTGTCTCATCTAATCAGCCTCACCTTGTCCTCATCAACCTCTGCTTCACCCTAACAAACCCGATAGAATGCACTTCACCGCTGAGCGGAACAACGTCTTAAAGTGGCAGCTATTCCTTTCCCGCATGTCGTACTGTAACTTAACCCCATTCCTTCATTAATCCTGGTTGAAGTGCGTGTCGACTCGAGCGACCATGGAAACAGGAACCAGACGGCCATCAACAGTTCAGAGCCAAAGGTCAAGGAGTACATCCTCTGTGGCCATTCGAAGTTAGTGCATGCACCATCGCACCACTAACATCTGAATGTATCTGCTGGTTTACTTTTTCCTCAATCACACACAATGTCTTCAGTGTTTTCCAGCAGGAAGGTTGCGTTATGACTGCTATGACTGTTTTGCACATGATGCTAAGAATGTGTTTTCAAGTTTAAAACCCACTCATATCATTACTCTGTCATATATTGCACCATGTCTCCCGGTTTCAGACAAATCCTCTAAGCTAAAGGGTCTAAGACTTTTGGCACTGACAGTCTAGAGGAACTACAAGTCAGCAGCAAATGCTTTAGGCAAGGCAGGTGAGAATTCTGTGATTGCATACTTGAGATATTAATGACGTCCAATCCTGTTTTTGCTTTCTAGTTCAGACCAGATGGTACTATATGTCTGTCTTTCTCTTTGGCTGTAATACTTAAAAATACTAACATACATAAAGCTGAGAGCTAGGATGGAATGACAGTGAAGAATTTCTCAAGAACCTCAGAATGAATGTAGAGAGGAAAATCTATATCAAATTTTCATGTTGTTCAGTCCACAACGTTTTTATTTGTTGCCTCGAATTTGAATGCTCTAGTGATATTAAACAGAGCTAACACATGGCTTATAGTCAGCAATGTGCCCAGCCTCAGCAGTGTTTCTCGCCAGCATTTTCTTATTTTCTCAATACCACAACTTTCTCTGAAGGAAAACATTTTCTCACTAGGCACAATAATGGGTTCTCAATGTAGTGAGGATTTCTTCACTTAAACCGACAAATTTAGGCTGGGAAATTTTTTAGAAGCACAGAGGGTCCTACTTGAAGATGATTTCCAAATAATTTCTGCAGCATTAACATTAACTGTTCAGACTTGAATTCTGCAGCAGAAGGCTTTTCTCTCCGGAGCTCTTCAGTATTAAAAATATTTGTATTTCAGCAGCATTTTCAGACCACTGGGTATGAGACCCTGGATGAGATATCGCTTCATACCAATATTTCCAGGCAATAAAGCCAATAGAACGTATAATTCATTCATTCATTCATTCATTTTCTATACCGCTTAATCCTGTTTAGGGTCGCGGGGGGCCTGGAGCCTATCCCAGGAGACTTCGGGCACTAGGTGGGGTACACCCTGGACAGGGTGCCAATCCGTCGCAGGACACATACACATACACACACTCACACACCCATTCACACACTACGGGCAATTTAGGAACGCCAATTAGCCTAACCTGCATATCTTTGGACTGTGGGAGGAAACCGGAGTACCCGGAGGAAACCCACCAAGCACGGGGAGAACATGCAGACTCCATGCACACAGAGACGGGAATCGAGCCTGGCCGGGGAATCGACGCCAGACCCTGGAGGTGCAAGGCGACAGTGCTAACCACTACACCACCGCGCCGCCTATAGAACGTATAATACGTTTTTGGAAAATTGCTGAAACCTGGACAAGAAGAAATCCATGCAGACATGAAAAACACTGCCCAGACAGTAACCTGAGCTCAGGAGCAAACCAGAGAACCTGGACCTGTGAGAGAGCATTGCTACCTGCTGCACCACCCCTTATAAAATTGATGATAATGTAGAGGTTTTTGCCACTTGCCTGTCATTTTAGCTTACATGACATTCAGTAGCACTGTTTGGGAAAGTTGACTAATCTGGAAATGACCTATGGACTTATATTTATAGGGTTGTTCTTTTGGCAACATAGCAGTCAGATCAAGGCCTCACTCAAGGTTATGGAAGTTATTGGAGTCATAGGTCCTATTTTAGAGGATATCTAATATCCTTCTCAACAGCTAGAGACTTCTGGGTAGTGCTATGTCAGACCATACATTTGACTATCAAGTGTTCAAAAGTACCTCCTTGTCACAGCATATATCATTAAATGATTGTTAATTTTAGTTTTAAACAGCATGGTTATTTTTATTATGAACATCAAAGAAAAAAGCACTTCAGATATTTCTGCATACAAAACAACCTTTCAATCAACAGATTTATAAGAATCGTCCGCTAGGAACGCTGGTTCGAGAAGTCAGAGCGCTTTTGAATGATTCTCAGTCACCAGTGTTTACTCCTCTAACCTCACCCTCTATTCATCGAAATGCTCACCTCTCTGTCTCTATGGTAACACAATCCACACAGAGCTGCTTTGAGACTTCAGATGCTTTGTGCATAGATATAAGTGTACATATGAAACTCTCACAATGCTGTACATATCAATTGCACTCTCACTTGAACGTTTTAAGCATGTTGACCCAACAGATTGAAATGAGGATGAAGTTTAGTGGACCTGTAGAACTGATCGATATCTCTCAGCCCTGCCACTGAATAATTCACCACCGGCAGGTAAGACATGTTTTTTTCCCCTTTGCTGCACTTTTTTTCCCTCTCTAAGTAGAGGAGACAGTATTAAAATCTTAGAAATGTATCAAAGGGAGGGATGTTGAAAAGGCATTGTGTAAAGGCGACAAGTAAAAACATGCCTTATTAAAGCCTTGGGGTAAAAAAAAAAAAGAACTCAAGTGAGATAGCAAGTGAGATAGCACTTTCTCTCTCTTTCTCTCTCACTCTCTCTCTCTCTCTCTCTCTTGATATTATTTGCTGCTACAATCAGAACTGTATGGTTGTCATTATTGTTAAAATGCCTGTTTGAAATAATGCTGTTGATTTATTGTCGCTCAGTGTGAGGAGAATAAAGACTAAGCCCCAGAGAAGTTGACGTGTTCCCCTGGGTTCGCCTTGTTATGCCTACAGGATCAGTGGAGACATCAGGCCACATGACACTGTTTACATCACAGCTGCTCCCCTGATACCAGTCACTATTCACAGCAAATGCCAAGAGTGATTGCGTGTGTGTGTGTGTGCGTGTGTGTGTGCTTGTGTGTGTGTGTATTCTGCATGTAGTTCAATCCACTGGTATGAGTTTGAAAATGTTCTCGGTAGGATCTAACATGCAGAATAACACTTTGTACTGCTGTAATGCTGGAAATGAGATCTTGAGCAACATGCTTTAAACCAGGCTTTAACCATTATTATTTTCATCATCGCTACAAACTAAATCTTTCGACACCCCAATTTAGATGCTTTCTTTCCCAGTCGTTTTGTCTGCCAGTGTTTATTGTGCTCTTGTCTCCTGTTTCAAGACAATTAACTTAATGAATGCCAGTCAAGGTCATGTATGACATAATGCAGATGAGTGCCTGTACAAGGTGGAACACGATTTAATTACTGATTTGAGTCAGAATACAGAACAATAGGCGCATGATTTTGATCTGGTGAGAGCAGTAAAGTGTCAGATCACAAAGTCTTCAGTGAAAATATACTTTTTCAGGTTACAAACTGACATGAATACTGTACATGGATGAATGACGGTTTGATTCATGTGAATATGAGTTATTAATAAAAGAAAAATAGCATCTCCCTATCTCTTTCTCTCTATATCTCTTTGACTGATGCCTTTTCATACCACGAAGCACAGCCCTTTTAGGAAGTCAGTTCAGGTAAAAAGAGAGGAAAAGCAGAAAGTGATGTGGGATATTTCTGTCCCTCACACAGATCAGTGTGTAGGACCTGATGATGATTTGCTGTGACAGAGAGCTGTCTTAACCTATCTCATAAACATCATCCTCTATGCCTACAGACAGCCATCTTCACTGCCTTTCCAGCACTAGCAAGTTTTATATTTCAAAAGTGAACTTGCTATTTTTGGACAACTATAAATATATACGTTGTCTAAAGGGCCTACACTGTACAAAGATATACAATGTATGAAGATAAATCCTATGACCAGGCATGACAGCAATTTCTTCTCACTGTTTCTCTTCATTAATATCTGATAACTATAAACTTAATTAATGTCTTCAAACAGGAAGAAGTTTGACAAAAAAAAAAACATTTCGCGTATGAGGATCGTACAAGGTTATATAGACAGTGTAGTTGTGGAAAATAGCATGCCCTCATATAAGGATATTCTGTGCTTAAGAAATAAATGAGCAATGTTTGATTTAAGAAAATAATGCTCACCTTAAAATGCTGTTTCTTGGGAAACTGTCTCTGGACCTCAGAACTGACTGATCTGTTTTTCTTTAGTTTTTCTCTCTTTTGAATTTTAAATAAATTCATTCATTGCATGAGTGAATGAACATTTATTAAATACAGTCTCATTAAATACAGAGAATCATTTATTTATTTATTAAATACGTACAATGGTTATATCAATTATTATTGTATTATCAGTACAATTATCAGTATTATATCAAAATGAACTACTCTTTCTCTTATTGTTATCAAATTAATCCTAATACTAACTAAATTTAATGCTGGTGCAGACAACACAAAATATCTGACTTCCTATTGAGTTGAGCCCATGACATGCAATGTGAAAGTTGTTCAGCTCAATGAGCTCTAAATATATACCGGGTTTCTCATGCATACGTGCAAGTGTGTATAAACTATGCAGCAATATCTCGTGTGAGACTCTCAGGCATCCTAATGGCAGCAGATTCCAACCTGTCTGCCAATTTTCATGAGTTTTTGACCATGCTCAAAAATCCCCAAAAAGCCCAAAGTGGTGGGAAAAAAATAAAATAAAAATAATCCGGAGGAAAACAATAGGGCTCTTCAAACATTATGACAACATAGGGCTGATATCATAGTGCTTGAGCCCTAATTAATTACTTATTATAGAAATAGTGGTACTCCACATACAAAAAGTACAAAAATTATATATAAAATTGCTTCTGAAGCAAATGTTGTTCTTTTATTTGGATTTTGATGGGTTTTTTTTTTTTTAATCTACTAGATGGTCCAAGTTATATCCTTGTGGATAATAAAACACTGGAAGTGACAATTTGTGAAATGAAAATGCATTAGTATTCCTGCCACTGTCACCTTGCTCTCTCAGCTTTTGCTGTAAAGATTCCATGGCTGTACTAATAAAATTTTCAAGCCTTATTAGCCACTTCAGTACTGACTTTCGGGCTCATCATGTTTTCAGCCTTCCCACATATATATATATATACAGTATATATATATAAACACAGATCTATATTCTTTTTTCTAGCAATGATTTTATATGGCCTTGTGTATAATACATGTGTCTATTCTGCTAATGGGCTGCACATCTTCACATCTGTGTGTGTGTGTGTGTGTGTGTGTGTGTGTGTGTGTGTGTGTGTGTGTGTGTGTGTGTGTGTGTGTGTGTGTGTGTTTGTGTGTGTGTGTGCAGTGAGGATTAACTGGAGACGACAGCAGTGAGCTGCCTGATCTCCACAGTAGCCACAAACAGGCAGCTCACATTCTTTTTGAGCATAGTTGGGTAGAGGACTGCCGCCAGTTAGTGTGATGGAGAGAGACTTTTGTTTCTTTATTAAAACTGATATTCATGTTGAAATGCTGAAAGCGCTATTCTCGTGAGAAAATCACATCAGTATGACAGATATATTAAAAAGCTGGGGGAAAAAAAAGCCTTGCACTCAATGTGGGAATGATGGCACTCCCTAATGATTTCTATTTTATACACTTGCATCCAAAAACAGGTGGTGACTGTGGGCTCATGTACTGAATATGGAAGAAGGCAGTTATCATTCTCCTCTAAATGTATTCGGCTGCCCTGTGGCATCACTGTCATATAATAGGGGGGAAATACTGTATTCATAAATAATTGATAAATGGTCAGAGTCAATGTGTATCACAAACCAATGTGTCATTAGTATGGAGCTTGGGTGTACTTAAACAATATCATTCTGTGTATACTTGAGTCGATCTCATTGAGACCATTGTTATTAATCAGTAAAAATACATTTAGATTTAGAGTTCCAGGCCATTGGCACAGGTCATTATGCTCATATCATCATACACAGAAATGTACTGTAGATGATGAAATGATTTCAGATTGTTTAGCAGTCCACTTCTTTCTTCTTTCTGTTTCATTTCCATTGAAAGATTATGTCCAATTGTTTTCCCCCAAAGAAAGTTTTACCAGGTGGCATTGTGCCATAATAGGTACAGTAGCATTACCATCAAACAGCTTCAAGGTTCATGTCGATCATGATCTCTGTTTACTGTCTTTATGGAGTTTCTGCACATGTTTCTCTTGTCTTCATTTGAATTATCATTGGGTTCTCCTTCCGCTTCCCAAATACATGCCAGAACGAAAACCTTCTTAGTAGGATTCTAGACACACCCCAATGTTTCTTTTCAATGTTTGGGATTTACAATATAATAGGCTATATGATTACAGCTATATTAACTTAGAAAGGGATACAATGCATTAACACTCATACAGCTTATGAAACATCACAGTCCAGATTTAATCCTTTTCCAGTTACCCTTCTTAGATCATCCTCACCAGATTTTTGAGCATGGCTTTGTGGATGTGAGCACCATTCAGCCACTATAGCATTAGTGAGGTCTGGTACTGATGTCAGGTGAGGAGACCTGGTGTAGAGATGATCCCAACATCATTGGGGTGTTCAGTGGGGTTGAGGTCAGGTCTCTGTTCTGGACAATCAAGTTCTTCCAGAACAACTCTTGCAGTCCATGGTTTCATGGAGCTCGCTTTGTGCACAGGCTCATTGACAGGTTTGAGCCCATTTGTTCCAGTGAAGGGAAGTCATACTGTTACAGCATACAAAGGCATTCTTGACAATCATGTGCTTCCAAATATTTGGCAAGAATTTGGTGCGGAATGATGTACAGATGTGATAGAATCATGGAAGTAAGAAATAGGAAGTAAAAAAAAAACAGTTGTATTAAAAAAATTAATAAAAATCTGACAAAAGTGTACTGAAATGGCGGAAAGGGTTTTTACGTTGTTTTTCTTTTTCAAAAGTTTCTTCCTTCCTTTTCAAAACCATCCATGCTCTGGCTGTGCAAAAAGGCTGTGAAGAAAAAGTGACAAAATCTATTCCTGATCGTTTAGTCTGAGATGCACACCTTTACACTTTTAAACTCTTGCTGAAAGTAACTGACAGACATCTTTGAATTTCACTTTGCCATGCAAATTCTTCTTCTTCTTCCTCTTCTTCTTCTTCTTCTTCTTCTTCTTCTTCTTATATTTTCCCCATTATCTGATATTATTATTTTTTTTTTTATTGCATTAGTGCTTGGATTTATAATCCATGTATTGCAGTTCAACTCAACTTCAATTATTTGTAGAGTGCTTTAGATCATACACATTAAGCCAAAGCAGCTTTACAGAAATCTGTATGCAGATTTAGTTCCCTAATGAGACATCCATGTAGTGTTCAATATTGTTGATGTGAATAGAAATCTTGGGAATAGGCAGGGTAGTTGTTATGATTAAGCTCCTTTTAGACATATAGGAAAAAAAACAGATTGTATAATAAAGGATTTTGCTTTTTTGCTAGTGGTTAATTTTGCATCAGTATCTTCCCATATTTCTGTTTATCCAGATATATTATGACTTGCATTCATAATAGCTTATCAATCCAAACTTTTATTTTTACATAAAGCTTTTATTGCTTGAATGGTGACTACGATTATTATATCCTAGCATATATTGTTCCATATATGTTTTAGGGCTGTTGCAAAAAATAAGGCTTGTGACAAGCAGGGATTGTACTGTATGTGTGTTATGAATATCTGTCACTGCTGCTGAGGGCACGTGCGATCCTTTCTGGCTTTTCAAAGCTACAAGATACAAACTCCGCCAGACAGGATTCTAATGAGAGACTTCTTCTAACACTGATGCTGGCTTACTGGGGATCAACTGATTGATTAGAACACACACACACACACACACACACACACACACACACACACACACACACACACACACACACACACACACACACACAGAGTGTAGCTCAGCAGGTGGGAATCAACAGAGGAGACATACAGTTCGATTAATTAAAGGGGATAATTTGACCGAAGGTGTCATCTCTTCCAAGAAACATAATAGTCCTATATATAGTAAATTGGTATGTTTCCTTAATATGAACTTGCATATCTTAATTTAGGGTGTGTATAAATTAAAATATGTTATTCACAATAATTATCTTACATCTTGTGCAGGCATAGAGATATTGCTCCACAAAAAATTCCAGTGCATCCATACTGCCGGAATGTGTGCAAGTGGCATATAAAATCTCTTGAATGATTCTTGAATCTAAATATCCTATATTATGATGCTTGGATTTTCATACACCACATAGTATATTTTGTGAAATATGTAGAAACTTGGACAGAGTTTTTAAAAAGCTCTAATACACTATATGTAATATCTAATACACAGCTAAAGATTTGCTGACGTGACCTGACACAAAGCTGAAAGCACACAATTGGCTCAAATAACTTCAAGATTTCCCTTTACTACAACTAAAAGATGTAATCCTCCTCCTGTTGTACAAAAAGCCAAAAAGAAAGTCTCACTGAGTGCCCTCAACCCCAACGACACCATTGGGATGAACTAGAATGCTGTCTGTGCATCACTAAACATGAAATGTTTGCACCATTATTGGGGAGCCCTAAAAATTCTTCTGTATGTATGTCACAACAACAGAAGATTTCTGTAAAGGCTAGAGCCATCAAAAGCATGAAGAATTATTCATTTTTTCAGATTTTAATGTACCATTACAACCCTATCATAAATCAACTGAACAATGGATTCATGGGATTTCTACATGGGCTCTTGATATCAGGTAAAATAATAACATTTACATGCTTATTTGGGCTTATTCAGCAAAACTTGTGGAGACATGAAAAGAAGGGTGATCTTTTCCAGTTTACATGTGAAATCATATTGTTATCTTGTGCAAGGCTGTGCAATTTACAAAATCATCTACACAACATATTGTACAAAGACTTTGGTTTCATGTTTTCTTGAATAAACCCTTCTCTTTAAGGAGGTTAAAGATGATCATGATGAATGATGTCCTGATATGCTAATGGAAAACTCTGACCTATCAGAGACACCCATGTGACAGCATTACAGCAACAGTACAATATGTCATTTGATTATTTTGGATAAAGAAGATATTCCTAACCACAGCAAGCATTCACACACACATATGCGCATGCACACAAATACTGTCACACACCCAAGTACCCCATACTGAGAGCCAACATCTGGATCAGATAATGTGATACCGTGTGCTGCTGAGGCATGAATTCTGATGGAACGTCCTGGCAAGGCTGTGTGACAGCTATGTCAGTTTGTCATACACATCAGGGTGTAACACAGTTACACTATCTGTTTAGTGCTCCAAATATCTGTATCAGTATCTGGAATTGAATCTGAACAGAGCATGTCCTGAGGTAGAAATTTTATTTTATTTTATTTTGACTACCATGTATGCTCATGCAAACTCTAAAAGACACATGAGGACAAATTTGAGGTACAAATACCAATATTTGTCAGCATTATATCAATTACTTTGGTTGCGTATATATCATTACCAGGCAGGTACTAAGGCTGCTGAAAAGCCCATCACGAAGAGCCATACTTTAATTTTCATACAGTACATTAATGAAATTAAATTAAATTAAATTAAATTAAATTTTATTTGTATAGCACTTTTAACAATTGACATAATCAAAAGAACTATTGAAGTTTGTATGAAATGTGAATGTGTATGAATCAAAATAGGCGGCGCGGTGGTGTAGTGGTTAGCACTGTCGCCTTGCACCTCCAGGGTCCGGGTTCGATTCCCGGCTAGGCTCGATTCCCGTCTCTGTGTGCATGGAGTTTGCATGTTCTCCCCGTGCTTGGTGGATTTCCTCCGGGTACTCCGGTTTCCTCCCACAGTCCAAAGACATTCAGATTAGGCTAATTGACTTTCCCAAATTGACCATAGTGTGTGAATGAGTGTGTGTGTGTGTTTTTGTGTGCTCTGCGATGGATTGGCACACTGTCCAGGGTGTACCCTGCCTCGTGCCCAGAGTCTCCTGGCATAGGCTCCAGGTCCCCGCGACCTTAAATACAGGATAAACCGGTATAGAAGATGAATGAATGAATGAATCAAAATGATAAGATTGTCCCTGAATGAGCAAGCTGAGGACAACAGCGACAGCGGCAAGGAAAAACTCCAATAGATGGCAATAGGAGGAAATCTTGAGAGGAACCAGATTCAACAGGGAACCCATCCTCATTTGGGTGAAACGGATAGCAGGGATTCATCTGCATTCATACTGTGTAGGTAAATTACTCTATACAAAGGTACTGCTGAGGCTGCAGTCTTCATCATAAGCGTTGCATCTGCGCCGTTGTTGAACCCAACTCTCAAATCTTCACTGAAAAAAATTCAGGTATGTACTGTTGTACTCACTTCTGTGTCAATGGAAGCGGTTGATGGTCTCCAACTGTGTGGTTGGATTTCCCTTCTTTAAAGTCCTTCATCCATGTGTGCACATTGCTCCTGTCAATGGTGTCATCTTCATGAGACAGCCTACACCACTACTTCATAAAAAACTCAATAACAAAGAAACAGAAAGAAGAGTTACCATAGAGGAACTGTTACTCATCTATTTAAAAATAATTATAATAATAATAATTATGCCCACTTTTACATTGCCATTCTCTGTTCCAAACGTTTTATATGCATATTTTCTATGTAATGAAGTCCTATTTGTTTACATCACTAAGTCTTAAAACAATGACATATCGAATAGATAAAAAAATCCAACTTGAAGCAAAATGCATAATTTTTAAATAAATGTGTGGGACATGCAATGCTATGGATAAGTCCAGAATAAATGTTTTGTAGATTATTAACTTTAAAATTTTAGCTGGATCTTTGTTAATCAGTCACTTACAGTATCTTTTTGAGAACATTGCTGCATTGCTAATACCAACATAATTATATTACTATAGCATAAAATGTAGGCTGTTCATCATCTGTCAGGCTGTTCAAATAAAGTAAGACCCAAAGCTAACAGAAACAACTCTTAGTTCAGCACTGAACTTGTATTATACAAATTATCAAAATATATTTGGACACAGTTCCTGCATTCAGACTTGCTTCTGAACATTTTACATATTTTTGACAAATTTCATATTATTGTTTTCAATTCATTTAATTTCAAGTGAACAGAGCCTGAACTAGTGCTCTCTCTATTTTTCATGCCGTAACGAAATGATTTCAGCATATTTTCTGGTCTGAAATCTTTGGTTTAGCTGGTCTTTCTTGCCTCCAGTCCATTTCCCATGTCATTAAAGCATGGAATTTTGTAGATGGAGTCTGCAGCTCATACGCCGAGCATGTGTCTGCACTGAACACTGGTTTCTGGTCCAAATGGGGGTCTGTCTGTAATTTCCTGGGGGCACAATGAGCCGTGACAGGGGTTTCACATGGGGATTGTGATGGGTGCTTTGACAGGAAGAGGATTACACAACGCAGTTGGAAGAAGAGTGATTCCCCAAACAGGATGGTGGGACATTTTGAAAACAAAGCTATTGTTTTCATTCGGGAGACACCCTTTTTAAAATGTGCCATGATTAGATCCATATGTGTTCGCAGAAAAAAATTCTGATGGTGGTTTTATATGGAGAAGAACTATTGTTCCCTTTGACATTCATTGTGTTGTACTCGGTTGTGTACATATACAGTATGTCTCACTGACATGGGAAATCCCATTGCAATTATAAATGGCCCTCATGTGAAACTACAATAATACTCCTCACAACATCTACTACATACGTATAGTAATAGGCATATGAGAAAATGCATATAATGCTCAAAGACTTTCATCGTGCAAGCAAAGCCAAAGTTAAAACAGACACAACTCTTTTGTACTGTTCCCACAGAACCACTTTATCTTTAATGGTCCAGTAATATATTCAGGTTTTCATCAGATGGGAAACGAATACAGTTCTTCCATGCGATGATTAAATGAACCCTACTGAACCAGACTGCTGTATTTGTAATTTGCTTTCAGTGATCATTTTTTAAAGTAAAAAAATATTTTTTTTTTGTGGAGAACAGGCAAAATTCTTGGATATTAAAGATGATATTTGACAAGATATTTTACCCTAACTAGAATATATTTTAATAATATTATTGTCCCTCAGAAGTACACCTTAAAACCTTACACTTAAAAGAAAATCTTTGAAATAAATGCAACCATCTTAAACAAGCCTGGAATCCTTTAAAGGTACTTTATTATATGTGATTTTAAAAAGAATGTGTTAAAATAAACATAAAAGTCATTATTTATCATTTATCAAAACAATTTGTTGTTTTACCCCTCAGCCCTCAATATGCTAGGTGTTTCAGATATTAAGAAATGTACACATCAAAAACTACTGCAATAGACCACTGAAATTAGAAGACAGTATTTTACAGAGCTACAGATGGAACAGCATACAGTAAGTGTCAAGCTCGCGGAAGTATCATTATTACAGTATGTGAGTGGTTTAGAGGTCAATGAAACTCATCTTAAAGGATAATTCATGTCATAACTCACCACAGCACATATACAGTACATTACCTAGTCAGCAAGACAAGATCACAGGATTCATCAGACATAAACTACTGTATATTCTCTCATAAATTAGTCATTGATAGCAGTAAAATTGAAATTTATATAAAAAATTTTTTTATGTATGCTCATATCAAAGTTTTATTATGTAATATGTACATAAGGAATACTGATCACTCTAACATAAGTCATACTAATGTAAAAGTTGAAAAGGATTAAATATAACAGTATTCGATTATCAGCCATAACATTAATCCCACATAACAACATTAACACTACCAATACCAATTATATACCAGTAAACTGTTGACCGGATCATGGGCATCTAGGACTCATCCATGTCCGTGGGGTCCAAAAACTAAGACACCTGGTCCGATCCCACGGAAAATTGAATGCAGCACAACTTGCTGAAAAAAGACAATGCTGACCGTGAAAGATGGGCACCAGAACACCCAGTGCACCATTCCCCACCATGCATTAGGCCCGGCAAGTAAAAAGCCCAAGGCTGGCTTGACCTGACCTCCAAACTCCCCAGATCAGAATTTGTGTGTCAAACATATCTGATCTATGGAGACCCTGCAACCCACACCATCCAACGGATCTGTCACTTACGTCCTGGTGCCAGACACCATAGCACACCACCAGAAGTATTGGAGTCATGACCCAGGAGCCAGAACTGCCCAGGCAGCACAATGGAAACATACAAGATATTGAGCATAATGTTAAGGGTTGTAATTTGTACTGTATTCTGTATACCATCAATATATTATATAAAATCCTGAAAGGATAGTACTGAACCTTTAACTTTGTGGAAGAAATATGGTCAGAAAAAATAATCAGTGGAGATCACTTAAAGACTTGGTGAAGTTAGATGGTAAAACACAAAAGTAAAAATCATACAGTATCTATGTTTAATTGTGAAAGTAATGTGATGAAAACTTACAGGGACTAAACAGTTGTATGGTAATAATCAGCAACAGTATGGAGGGAAAGCGTAAGTCAGCTGATGACCTGAATTTACTGAATTGCATTAGACGAGTTGCATCTGCTAGATAGATAGATAGATAGATAGATAGATAGATAGATAGATAGATAGATAGATAGATAGATAGATAGCAACAAGTCTTTGATGTAATATCATAGGAACCTTTAAGCACTAGGCAAAAGTAGTCTGATCTCAGTCGACTGTGAGACAGCTGTTTGAAATAGGACTCTCACCAGAGGAGGTTTGAGAAAATCCCATGGAAGACTGCTGGCTCCAGTACAGAGGGGACGAACAACTTGCTACTGTATTATCTTTTACACATTTGAATGCTAATGAATGTTGGATTAGTGTGCTAGGTTTGAAAAACAAAATGTGATTTGAGTGTGTGAGTTTGTTTCTTTTTTATTTTAAAGTATAATACCTTCATTCTGTAGCACTATCACCTCGCTCCTCCAGGGTTGTGCTCTTGTCTCTTTGACTCTTCGACTTGTCTCTCTTGTGCATTTTCTCCTTTTTGATGGCTTTGTGGAAGAGATAAAGCTAATTGGCATTTAAAAAATTGCTTATAGTACTGTATATAATTGGGTGCGAGCGTATGGTACTCCATCCAGGAGGATACCATGGCTAGTTCCCTAGTATAGGCTCCTGGCTGACCATGACCCTACTGTACATAGTAAAAGCTGTATAAATAGTGGACGAAAAGAGCTTAAAGCATATTAATTAGTAATTACCATCCAAGGCGTATTCCTGCCTCACGCCCTGTGTTTTAAGGATTGGTTCCAAA
The DNA here is from genome assembly GCA_030522415.1 of Channallabes apus. Classification (NCBI taxonomy): domain Eukaryota; kingdom Metazoa; phylum Chordata; class Actinopteri; order Siluriformes; family Clariidae; genus Channallabes; species Channallabes apus. Next base: position 25,098,008 of record CM060112.1, read on the forward strand.
TCTATTGCAACCCTAACCAAAACAAAAACAAGTTAAAATAAAAATGTAAAAATGTTTCAACCCTCTGACCCACTGACAGATCTTAAATTGATAGTATTTTCAAAAAATATTGTCTTTATCCAGTTGTTGCAATATTCATGCCCATCAAATGTTTTTTTTTATTTATATGAAGAAATATGGATTAATAGATCAATAGAATAATCCTCAAAATGTTATCAGAATGTATACTTTGTCTTAAACACACACACAAACACACGTCACTCATCTATTGCAATAAAAGTCATACAACCGATTATACGCAGGCCCATGTGCGTATTTATGTCTCATTATGCACACATGCATTATTACTAACATGTTAAGTCAATTTTATCCTGTAAAACTGTTCTTGGTCTTACCACACTCATCCTCCATTCTCCATCCTCCACACTTCAGTTCAGTCATGTAATCTTTATGCAACTTACAAGAGACTGGAATTTGTTTTTCCAGTGAACATGCACTTTCTGACAGTTTAATGGGAGAACTGTTTCCCACTGGATCCCTCCACTATCCCACTAGCACAAGCAATCGTTCTGAAAATGCAGATCTCCATTTACAGCATGCACTTACTGACAAATCTAATTTCCTTTAGTCGGGGGGGAAAGAAATGTCTCTTATCTTAAGCCCCATTTTGATTCAATCTAAAGTGCACAGCTGGCTAGATCATCCCAACAGATCAAGATTGGAAATTGGATTCTGAAGAGTCATGCAAGAGCCATGGAACATAAATTTACATTTTTAGAAAAATCTGGCACAGCAATATCACTGTGCGTGGTATGTCATCATACCTAACTTGCATGCTGCAAAGATTATACAGGGACATAACAAGATGGCAACGGCCCTTTAGACTTAGACATGTGACAGAGAAACTGTAACGTCTATACCTACACCAGCATAATGACAATATTTTCTCATACACTCAGGTCATGTGTAGTTAAGTGCAGGTAAAACAGAATGGGATGATCGTTCTTCTACAGCAGTCAGATAAATGAGAAGTGATTCGGAGATAATGAGCGTGCTTTAGCGTGCTCTGGGTGGTAATTGCCTCGGCTGGTGTGTGAAGATCAAGGCCGCTCCATGTCCCTGTATCACTGTCATCCTGTTTCACACCTGTTGTGTGTGCCTGCAGGAATCATTCTTCTGCTCAAAAATGTGCTCTTTCATAGGAACAGTGAAGCGGAATTTTGTCTGGAATCCAGTTCTCTCTCATTCAGATATATACACATATACATATATGTATATACTGTATATATTGTTTAAAATCCCTCTGATGGATTGTCACTTCTAGCACATTTGCAACACAAGCACAGTGAGTCATTTTGCTTATGAACACGTGAGATTTCTGTCTCTAGCACTTAGCATCTCTTACTCACATGTACACACACACACACACACACACACACACACACACACACACACACACACACACACACACACACACACACCAGACAGTCAGGTGTGGAAGGAACGGACAACCCTTCCCCCATCCTATCTTCATCTTGGCTTTTCTTCAGTTCTCTTATGTGAGAGAGAAAAAGAATGAGAAACACATATACCCACATCTCAGCTATAAAGGGACAGGGTAGAGATATTTGCTGTCGAAGTCAGAAATGTTGTGATATATTGTGATTTTGAGCTGCACATCATGTTAGGTAAGCCTGTTTATTTCACACTTTGTCAGCACTTGTTATGAAATACTGACAGTAGTTGTCAGGTTCGGTTGAATGTACTCATCACAAGTTTATTTTTAGCTGGAACGCTGTATGCTAAATAACGATGATGTCTTGAGGCATCTTACAATGTGAATGACAACAAATAACTTTAATAATGACCAGAGGTGAATAACAATGGACTATAAATGCAACCAATGATTCATCAAGGTGGACTACAATTGAAAATAACTCATCATAATTCTAATTTCTAAACTGTTGTTTTAGAAACTATTGTTTTCAGTTACATTTCGAATGTACTCTTTGGTTTATTAATTCATATTTTCTGTCTATATCCTACAATTTGCTGTATACTGTACAGTAGTATACTGGTATAATTTACAGGACCGCCACTTTAAATAGCTTTGTTTGCCTTTCTTATTGCCTTAGGTTATGTGATGTTTGCATTAGATCTACATGAGCCTTCTTCATGTTGTTATAGAGCAATCTCTTAAAAATTCTAAATTCTGATTGTTCAGATGTGTTGAATAATTTTCTATAACAGCAGAAAACAGGAAAATCACAGGTTTATATGAATCAAAATGTTCTAATGTTTTGATATGCTATTGTTTCTAATATCTTACACAGAGACTATCTGACAAATGCTTTACATTAAGTGTGTAACGATAATCGGATAAAAGAGTGATGTGTTGTTCTTGTCGTATATAAAAGGAGTAAAACACTTTAGGACGCTGTTCTGTTACAGACACAGGACGTGGGATGCTGAGGGTGTTGCAGCTCTCCAGACATTTAACTCTGATTTAACTGCCGCTGCAACTGCTAAAGTGGTAATAGTATATAGGTAAGCAAAATAAAGATATTCTTATTCATATTTTTTTAACTCATCAAACTGAAATGACCATAGACATATATATAGGGCAGAACATCAACTTAACCTTCCCATAACTCTACCTGTTAAACACATCCTAATGTGTTTACTTGCTTACATAATGCATAGCAGTGATACATCTTAACTATATATATATTTCACTTTTCTATATTTTCACTTTACTATATATATATATCAGTACAGTACATGCTTATTCTCAACAAAAACAGGAATATATAAAACCAAGGGATCCGATCACATCAGATCAGGAATCCCAAAGCAATCCAAAAGTAATCATATTATATGACATTTGCTATGAATTTTAAAGATTGCATTACTGATTATATTTTTAGTGATGTAATTTGTAATCAGTGTTGGGTTACTTCCTAAGAAATCCATCCAATACCAGTAGTGATGAAATAAATGAATCCCAGAACCTGTCATCAACTCAAGGCTTATATTTTTTTAAATCTATTTTTTTCTTTTTTGTAGCTGCATACCTTGTCTTATTAGGGGCATAGGGCCTGTCCACGTGCCATCCGGCATATCGGGGGACTGATACTCCCCACCCACAACCTTTCTGTGGCAGTTACTTACGGGTTGGGTTGCCAGCTCGACGCCAAAGTGTATCTGAGCACTTGGGGTGGAGGACCTTACTCAAGTGTCCAAGGGTGGCAGCCTGGCGGTGTCAGAGCTCAAACCTGGGACACCCTACTGTAGCTACCCCTGTCCCAACTTAACTTATTACTCACCATTAAGTATTAAATGGTTTTAATAATAAATCTAGCTGTGTAAGGGGTTAAGATATGTGTATTGAAAAGAAATGTGCACTTTAGGTACAGCAACAGCTTCCAAAGCTGATTTATGGAGTCAGAGGAGCACCTAAGCCAAAGTTGCCCCGCAACACACACACACACACACACACACACACACACACACACACACACACACACACACACACACACACACACACACACACACAACCCCCCTTCTCTTACTATCTGACTTCTTAAATTAAATTCCATTCTGGACACAAACAGGAAAGCATTTTCACTTTACTTCATCCACTCAGCTGATGCATTCCTGGCATCCTTTTGGTTGAGCTTGAGTTGTTTGCGCAAACCTGAAAATGCTTGTCACAGACGCACACACTGAGTTTGGGCCCTTTGAAAACACACAAAACATTAAAATCAACTTCAAATCAAAACTTCAAAAGGCAGCATTGCAGTGAAGTCCCTAGCAGCCTTCTACTAAAAAGCTGCAGCAACTCTCACATAATCCTTTGTGCTTTGTATTAACATGCAACCTTTCAATAAAAAAATCTGATTCATTTTCAGTCCAAGCTAGTTTTAGTCCTCTCTTTCTTACTCTTGATTTTCCAACAGGAATACATATTTAAAAAAAACATCAGAGGAAAATGTTAAATGATTGACTTCAGTCAAAAATTTTAATGTCACACTTTTTTAAAAGCACCGTAAAAAATTGACAAGTTTGATATACTATTAACCTGTTTAATAGCAAAAGTAAGAACATTTCCATGAACATAAAGATTGTACTTTGAAGAAATAAAAAAAGGTTATGCTGTCTGATGAGTCCATAAGAAGGGAAACACATGAAGCGACATTTCATTCCTCTGCAGCTCTGACGGACCAGCCTCTGGAAGCAGTGTTATGACATGACGTTGCTTCAGTTAGTCATGTCTACTGTATACTCAACAATGTTATGTGGCAATAAAAAGAAGTCAGCTGCTGACAACCTGAACGCACTGAATGACCAGAGTATTACATCCGTGGAGTTTTTCTCCCCTGATGGCATAGGCATATTCCATTACCCATACTTTGTTCAGGTTTTTGGAAGCATGAAGATTCATTATTACACATACAGTACATTGTAGGACAATCAAAAAAGCTGAATCTTTTAAATATTTAAATGATTTTACGGAGTTTCTTAGTATTTGGGACATCCCTTTTTGTTTTATGGTACTAAGCTCATATGGACTCCACAAGATTGTGGATCTATTATTCATTCTGGGAAGCCTGGAGCCTATCCCAGATGACTTCGGGCACAAGCCCGGATGCCAATCCATTGCAGGGCCCACATACACACACACCCACACTCACAAACTCATTCACACACAACGAAATTCTAAGAATGCCAATTAGCCTGACCTGCATGTGCTATGTGTGAAATGGGGAGAACATGCAAACCCAATGCACACAGACCTGAGATTCAAGATGTAGATCATTAACTTTGTTAGAAATCTTTCAATTGATATGATATGATACGATATGATATGATATATTTGTAATAGCTAAAGGATTTTGTAAGAGCATCACCAAAGTGCCAGACCTTGGCAGGGCTCCTGGGTTCACTCCTTAGTACTTACTAAAATGGTCCATGGAAGGACAACTGGTGAGGGGTCAGGGGTGCTGGGGCTTATTGATTCCCATGGCTATTTTGGAGGCACAAGGAGGACCTACACAATATTAAGCAGGTGGTTTTAATGTTACCCCTTATATGGAGAGAGAGAGAGAGAGAGAGAGAGAGATTGTACATCTCGTGCGCTTCTGTCTTGCTGGTCTGGAGTGGGCGGGGCACGACAGTTTTTTTTTTATCTGTAAAGGTGAGACTCCGCCCACAGGAGGCGCTGCGTCCACCTGCCAGAGAGAGAGAGAGAGAGAAACGCCTTGCTCTAAGCGGAGTGAATGCGCGCGCTGTACATGATGTCCGTGTGACTGTTTCATATATGTGCAAGTGTTTCATGTGTGTGTGTGCGCGCGCGCATGAGTGAAGTTTGATTTAAGCCCTATACGGCGCCTCATACCCGCGCGCACACCCTTTCACACGCGCGCGCTGTGTCTCTGAGCACGGATTTGCACAGAGTGTGAGCAGTAAAGCGGGTGTGCGCGTAAGAGAGAGAGAGAGAGAGAGAGTGTGTGTGTTTGGACTTGAGGAGAGCAGCAGGGCGCATCGCGGGAATTCTCCTCACTCTGCTCACTGGATTCTGAACGGGGTTTAACACCAGGATAAACTTGGGATAATTTTGCAGGTGAATGCTGAAGCCTGGGACTGCACGGAGAGAACACACATCTTACGCTTGTCTGGGGATTTCTTGCTTATATAGCTGGGGATCGTTCTATTCTTCTGCTTTAATCGTCGTAAAATCTATTGTTTTTCAGCCAGGCATAATTAAATCTAATAATAATAAATGTCCCTTTTTTTTGTCCTGTTTTTTTTTGTCGTTACTTTGTTTTTTTGTTTGTTTATTTTTGCATTGTTTATCATTTTCGTCAGTAAGTCAAGAGCATGCGAATGTGTTTGCTATAACAAACGATGCGTTATACACACCTTCAAGCACGCGCGCGCAGGATCTTACTATTATATTTAGTTACAGGTGCAATCGGATCTTACACTGAGTTGCATGGGCGAGACTAGCAGTCACTTAAGTCTTCTGCTGTGTGTGTTTGTCTGACGATCAGTTTTTACCTGCTGTTCATGGCAAGTCCACGATTTATACCCACCGTGTGCAATTAACTGTTACAGCCTCCAGACAGAATTAAAAGCACTATAGACTCTGTAGCAGCACGCACCTATTTGCTGGACCATCATGATCACTTGTACATAATTTGGATAGTATTTAGAACAAATGAAAAAGTTTGAATTCTGCATCCTAGATCATTTCTGGCAAGGGGGCTTGAGCAGATTTCAGGTTGTTCTATACAGAAAAATGTTCTATGTTGAAGTGTTGTATGCAGCCAGGTAAATGCATCGATCCAAAAAAATACCTTAAAGAACTGTTCTTTTTTTATTCTTTTTATTAAAAAAAACATTTCCTTTCATCTAAATCACTGTGTAATAAACTATACGAAACAGATCAGTGTGACCAAGGGAAATGAGCAAATCTACTGTAGATTGAGATTGTGCTACTTCTGAATTAAGGCTTCAGTTTTCAGTAGCTGGTGTAACCTGTCTGGGCATTAACACCCCTCTTCGGGTTTTGTCCTCTACAGGGCTGACTGTCTCTCCTTGGTTTTGGACACAATGATTGCGCAGAGCTTGAGGGATTTGTTTCTGGGGACTCTTCTGATTTCTGTGTTCTCAGCAGTATCAGTCCAGACTAACCCATTTGCCTCCATATCACCTCTGGCTGCTCCCCGGATCTACCTGTCCTTTAAAGGTAAGATGCAAAACCTGACCTAATGGAATTCTAATAAGTGAAATAGTTTTTGTTGAATTTCATATCATGGAGTCACAAGGGGGGGAAAAAAAAGAAATACACTCCTCTCACTATAATCATGAGCATTTGTAGTTTGTCTGCAATCGTGAGACTACGCCTGATCTTTTCTTACTCAGAGGTTTTGGATTTGCCACACTTCTGACGTTTCTGATTTATGACTCTTTCCAATCTGGAAGCTGTTGGTGCGGTTATGTCGTCTGAGGAAGCTGCAATATTCAGTGGTTTCCTGTTTCAATTGGTTGTGCAACTGCTTAGTAGGCTGCTTCTTGGCGAGTGTCTTGGCTGCTTGGATCGAGATGGTGTGGGAAACCATGCAATATTAGTTAGCACTTGCTGTGTTTTCAGGCTTCAGTACAATCAAGGCCACACTTCACACACTTTTCACACATGTGTCATGAGTGTGTATCTCCTAGCCCATTATGCTTCTGCTCCATTTCCATAGTTTGTGTTTCTGTGGTCAGAGATGTGTTGTGATAGAGTTTAGATTTCTTTGCGTACAGTATGTGGATAAAGTGCTGAGCATGGCAGCTCTGCTCATTTTCCTGCATGCTTTAACGTCTCAGTCAGTCAGTCAGTCAGTCAGTCTGCTGCAATGACTTTTGAACTGTAGGTTGTGGAGTTTCTATAATTGGTGTTTAAACATGTGGTTTGGGGGAGATTCTATACTCAGACCATAATGAGGCAGTTTGGTGCTTGCTTGGTTTAAACACTGCATTTTGGTTAATTGTTCTTTAGATTGCTTTGTATTTCAAGATTTTCTCCTGTAGACTCCTGTTTTTCTTGCATGATATGAAGTAAAATTTCATATTTTTTATAATAATTAGGGCTTTGAATGGCCAGTCAAATCAAATTCAGGGATTTTATTATGTATTATGTAAAAATGTACATATCAGATGTTCTTTTATAAAGTCCAGGCATAACAACGGAAGGAGATAAAAAAATAATAATAAAGATTTAAGAGTTGCTGTTGAGAGTTTTTTTAAAACAACTCAACATTCCCATTAAGAGGCAATACAAAAGAAACTTTGCTATTGTGACCACCTCTGCTGAAAGTTTCTTTAAATGATGACTGAAAGTATTCTGAAATTATTGCTTGCTGTTTTTGCAGTTTTTCTTTGTCTATTTCTTGTTCGTTTCTTGCCTTTTTTTGTTTCACAATTTTTGGCACCATATGCCAAAATCTATATCAGAGAACGTACTAGTTACATAGTTTCAGGAGCCAGCTCAGCTTGGCAGCTAGCATGAAGAATTTCTCACAGAAGAGTCTGGAAATTTTCACTAGCTTGCACTGTTGGAGTCATATAAATGATATAAATGATGAAAGTGTGTCTTGTGATATGGCGGCACGGTGGTGTAGTGGTTAGCACTGTCGCCTTGCACCTCCAGGGTCCGAGTTCGATTCCCGTCTCTGTGTGCATGGAGTTTGCATGTTCTCCCCGTGCTTGGTGGGTTTCCTCCGGGTACTCCGGTTTCCTCCCACAAAGGCATGTAGGTTAGGTTAATTTGCATTCCCAAAATTTCCTGTAGTGTGTGAATGAGTGTGTGTATGTGTGTGTGCCCTGCGATGGATTGGCACCCTGTCCAGGGTTCATCTCGCCTTGTGCCCCAAGTCTCCTGGGATATGCTCCAGGTCCCAGTGACCCTGAATACAGGATAAAGTGGTGTAGAATATGAGCGAGTGAGTGTCTTGTGATATACAATATGCCTCTTAGGTTTGTTAGGTATGACCTACTCAGCCCTTTTTCTCTGCTTTAAAAATATTTTTTTGTACGGGTTTAGCTGATTATTTATGTCCAGAACATTAGACACTTTTATTGAAGAAAGACTTTGGTCATTCTTATCTAGTGCTGATTTTTAGGATTGTAGTAAAACGTTCGATTAGTGAGCAAAAGATGGTTATAACCACTTATGGTGGTCTAGGTATTGCTGAGTAGCTTAATGGTTGTCCATCAAACAACAAAGAGCGTGTTTCATTTTTGATTTAAAAATAACATTTAATTCAGCTTTTCATTAAGGCAACACTGGCAAAGTAAACAAGAAGCTTTTAGAGGATTATCCATTGCTAACACTCCCATCAGCATTCACATAGAGGTAGAGTCTAGTCGACACCATCGTGTTTGTATGTGGAGCTGAAAACTGACTCGACTTGAATGAAGAGGAACCCTGCCAGGTCAAGTCAGTTTTCACCACCGGTGGTGTCGGCAAGTTGAGAAGGGAGACATGCCTCTGTCTTTATCGCCCCTTTTTACATTACATGTCGTCTGGGCCAGCGGTACATCCTAGGAAGCCAAGATAAATCACGTCTGAACCTTAAGGTCCAGGGCTCCTATTTACAGGGGTTTCGATCCTTCTATCATCTCACCGCCAGCTCAAGTTTAGGTGTTTGCCTTCATGTAGGTTTTTATTTCATGTACATTCTTGCTTGTTCTACTCTTTCTACACCCTGACACAAATCCCCCACTCACACTTCTTACTTTCTCCTTTTGTTTTTAGAATTCCCTCGGTTTTCCGCTAAGATAGCCTAGAGGACTTTCATGTGCCCCACTGCGACCTATGAGCGTGTGCGTCCGTGTAACCACTCAGTTTTGACACGCTGGTGGATTTATGGACATGTTTCTGCATATCATATCCATGTTTAATGGTTAGGAAAGCACCTAAGGCATATTCAGCAGTTTACGAAAATAAAAAGCATGCTCTGCTCATGAGTGAAAGCGTTGCTTCCAGCAAATCGCGTGCATATTGTTTTAAAGTGAAATCAAGCGCTCAGAATTTTCAAGTAGTAATAGATGACCGGGATATTTAAGTTGTGTTTTGTTGAAAAGGCATCACTGAGATTTATACAGTTGTTTGCGCTGTGTCCAGAGCGGTGCATGGATTATAATAATGAAAGACTTGCTTGCTGCAGAATTTCTTTCTTAAGTGCTCGTCTAAGTGTGTAAGTGTTTCTGGTTTCTTCAGTGTAAGCTTTTAATGTTTGCTGCAGCCTGAGCTTGCTTAAGAGTGCTGTCTCAACCACGTTGTTGTATATGAAGGTCCCTATTGTTTTTTTTAAGGCGTTGGAGTGTTGAAGCCGCCGCTGTATTACAGTATATGTGATATGTGAGAAATTGATGGACTGACCACCCACACTCAGACTAACGTGGAATCAAACTTTTACTCACTTGCTCAATGTTTACTGTATAGAGTGTTATATAGAGCAGCAGTACAGGTAACTGCCATTAGCCTGAAGTTACTGTTTGCTAGACTAAATGCCCTGAAAACCGATGATCATGACCTGGTGTTACATAAATAATTGGGATGCTGCAAATTATCTACCAACCTGAAACCACAAAAAATATACAAGGAGAATACTCCATGAAGTACCTATCTATTTTTTTTAAGTGTTAAAAAAGTGTTACTTTGTGTCAAAGTGTTGCTTTATGGTGCATTATGGGCCACATACTAATTATAGAATATATATTGTACATTGAAAATTCAGACCACTGCAAAAAGACTACATCTCAACTAGTGCACTATATGGTGACTATAGGCAATAAATTTACAGATGGCATAAGTAGGCAAGACATGACCAGACCACAATTATAAAAGTATTTTATGATATATTTCCACCCCAAAACTTTAGGAATACTTTTTTCACAATATTCTGCGATATTTTGTCATTGACAGCATTTAGGTCAAGAAGATAAGAGAAGATAAGGGGCTCCACTGAGCTTTGTGTGCGTGACGGTGCACATAAACCTGTCTGATCCAAATAACCCACTGACTTGTGGTGGAGGCAAGATAAGACCTGATAATAGATTTATAGATTTCTCACAAAAAGCTGCTTCAACGTTTTGCCCTTCAAGAGCTTGTCACAGAGATAAGCGCTCAGCCTTAAAGGTTATTAGGGACAGATTTAAGGCTTATTTTTCTTGCATTTAGTATCGCCCAGTGTCTGAGTGGCTGCTGGGTCCAAAAAATAGCAAGTTTTTTTGTATACAGTCCCTTCTGGATGACCTGGAAGAGCATTTCAGCTTCCATTTCCTCTTATTTACATCTAGATGTAATCGTCATCTAGAAATCCTTGTTTATTTGGGCTAAGGTCTGGCGGTTGACTCGGCCAGTCTAAATCCTTCCACTTTTTTATCTGATGAAGTTCTTTTTTTGGCAGGCAGAATGTTTCTGAAGACTTCATTCATTCAATTCATTCTGCTTCTATCATCATGAGTTACATCATCAATAAAGATTAGTGAGCTTGTTCTAGAAGCAGTTATGCAAGCCCAAACCATGACACCATTTCATCTACACCATGCTTGACTGATGAGATCCTTTTGTTTTCCACAGTTTGGTCCATAACTTGTGTTGAGGTTAATATTGGTTCCAGAATTTTAGTTTCTCATCCCTGTACTGTATTTATTTTTGACTTCCAGTTTCCAGTGTTCATTCTCACTGCTGACGAGTGGTTAACATCTTGTTTGTTTTTTGAAACTTGTTTGAACGGTGGATTGTGGTACCTTCAGCCCTGCCCAGTAGAGCCTGTCTATGATTGCATTGATCGCTGTTTTGAGGTTTTTCTATCTGTTGTTTTGTCTACATTGACCTGTTCCATCACTGTTTTTCAGTTTTCTCACCTTCAAAATGGCTTGCTTTCCCACCATTCACAGCTCTCTATTCTTCATATTGGTTTATCCTTTTGGATGCAGTTTTCACAAGCAAAATCCAATGGTAGACATATGGAGCTATTAACTGTTTAAACAATCAATTGATCAGGACACACCTGGTCAACACCGACCACCTGTCAGTCACATGATCAAATATTTTTCATGAGCTTTTTTCCATGTGTATTCTTGAAACACATCTACGGTAGGTGTAAAACTATAAGGGAATTTTGAACCATCCCCTCGTATTCATTGTAATCTCAAACCCAAATGTCTATAGTGTATAGTAAAAAAGAAAAGGGTTGGCCTTGCTATTCCAATACTAATGGAAGGGACTATAAATAAAGTTGTGTAAACAGTTGTATTTGTATTGTGTGGCTTGTTTGTGGTGGTGCAGCAGGACTAGTCTGCCTCACAGCACAGAGAATAAATGATTTATTATCCCTCAGCGGTATAGTAAGCTCTAATAGGCTTAAGCAGAATACACCACCTAGGGTTTACATCTGTGACCCCATCAGGGGCAGTCTGTGTGCCTGTGTGAAATTGGGGTCCATAGTTTATATGTGTGACCTTATCAGGCCATTATGTCTGTGTGTGTTTGAATTTAAGGGGCACCCATTTCTATCCCAAACAAGCCCTAATGACCACCCATTTCTGTGCGCCGGAGGCTGCGGTTCAGTATTAATTGCTCTCAGTTTCTGTTTGCTTAAAGTCACTTAAATTTGAAACATTTACCTCATCCCCCTCCCTTTTCCTGTTTGGTCATTGAAACACCTGGAACCATAATTGGTCTGTGATCTAAAAATGTAATGAACCATGCAGACCTCCAGCTGCAGTATTAACTCTGACAGACTCAAATCCTTGTTTAAAAATATCATCAGATATTTCTCTCTGTTCTTTCTTTACCTTTTCAACATGAATTTCCAAAATGTGTTTTAATGTTCTCTGGACATGAAAAGAGAGAAAATACTGTAAAACCCCAAATTCACCTGGGTATGGAAAGGACATGTGCCAAAACAGCATCATATAAAAGTTGCGGCAATCACCAAGACATAATAAGAATAAGATCTACAGTAGGTACCGATTCAATTTGTATTTCGATCCAGTAAGTATCACAGTTGTATAAATATGTTGCATCTACTGTATAAATATTTTTCTTTTTTTCCCCCGATTTTATTTATTTTTTTTCTTCTTCGTCTGAACAAATTTCTAATATTTAAATTCTGGTCAGGGTCACTGTGATGTTTGATGTTGCTTTTGTTCATTTAATCCAGCAAAAAAAGTTGAGTCTCCAGTGGGCATGCTTATGTTTTGAGATATCTCGTTTCAGCACTGTGATTAACAAGCTTCATGTCGTCAAAGACGTTTCCAATTCGCTTTGTTGCATCGCTTTTTGATTGACGGATCACAATTTACACCTCCTCAATATTTAGCTGATTTCTTATCATTCCAGGTTTGATGTATTTCATGACCATAAAAGAGCTGGACGTAAAGCCCCATTCTGTCCAACTCTGGTCTCTGGAACATGTTGGACAGACGGTTGACAGCACCAATAGCTGTGTCCTTCACACCTTTGACTCTCCAATTACTCTAATTCACTAACATCGTTTGGGGCAAAAGAAATGTACTCCTGTGCTTTAGCTGCTTGGCCATAGAGACTGAATTTTCTGTCTGAAGGCAGTGTTTGGCAGTTTTATCTTCAAACTAATAGTGCTGTTTTGTTATGTTCCCTCCACTCTGTCTTAATTGGCCTGTTGTAATGGTGATATTTATGGAAATGAATTTGCCCCAGAGCGTTGCATTCGCTCTCGCGTTAATGGAACAAGGTGGAGGAAGAAAGGAGAAAATGCATGTAAAGATATTTTGAAGGCATGAATGGTGAGAAAATTGTCTTCCTGTAATAAGCAAGAGAAACAATGAGAGGCACCGTGACTAATCGAGGTAGTTTGCAGGTAGGGAAATAATGCAAAAAAATAAAAAATAAAAAAAGGAATATAAGAGCTAAAAAGGTTGTACACAGACACTCCTTTTGAGCTAGTGTCCCTATGAAAGACAAATCTTTGTATAGTGATTAGGGGCATACTATATAAATGATCCCTGGCCTGTCTATCTCATGCACTAAGGCTTAGCACAGTATAAATAAGGACATCAAAACAGGTACTTATTTCTCCTCAGCCTGGCTAGCTTACTTTTCACCTGAATCATTTGAGTAAAGGTGTTACTGCAAGAGAGGGAGTGTGTGCGTGTCTGAATCAGCCTTTGTGTATCTGTCTACCTGCCTGCCTCTCCATGTCTCCGTCTGTCTCTTTGTCTCGGGTAATGTCTGGACAGCATGAATGAGATCCCATTAGATCAAAATCTTTTTCCTACACTGTCTTGAGTCATTTTTTGCTTTTGAACTGAACATATTTGCCCCCAAGTGACATCATGATTGCCCATCATTAGGCTCCACTTACAGGCCCAGTCGGCTTCTTGCTTTGTAGCTGCAACCACAGAAATGTGACAGAGCGATATTAATAACCCTGGGAGTTGGGAGGCATCTCTGCACATTTTTCTGGGGTCGTCCCATGGGCTGCACTCTAATGGAGCACTTGGCAGCATAATAAACTTAGCCTGCTGACCCTTCCAGACTCTCTCTCTCTGCAAGCTCTCTGCAAGAATCCTCACAGCTCTGTCAGATATACATGAGCACAAGTGGCTTAAAGTTCTTCGTTGCTGTGTCAGACATCTTTATAAAGCAGGCTTTTTAATCGTATTTGTTGGGGAGCTTTGGTAAAGAAATATAACCAATATTTGACATGGATGGAATAGTTACATTATGTATTTCTTTTGGATTTTTGTAAATAAATCAATATCTGTGTGAGCATGGGAGCATGTCTGATGTTTAAGCTTGCAACAGAAAAAATAGTTAATTTCAAGGTAGCGTTGCATCCTGGGATCGTGAGCTGCTTTACTGGATCTAAGCTGTCACAGTGAGTATGCTCTGTGGAGGAAGAGGGAAGGTGACAGCGGCACAGCTAAATATAGAGACCCTACTGTCTCACACCCCCTCTCTTTCTGTCTCTCTCTCTTCCTTTCTTCCTTGATCTGTCAATCTCTGTCTTTTTATTTGTTCCTTCCTCCATGATCAACTTCATTCTTCTTCATCTTGGTCATTTTATCTTGTATTGATTCAACCTATTTCTATCTTTTGACCCCATAATGCCTGTTTATTATCGCAGTTGTGTACGGCATGTTTCGGGAAGCATGGGAACATTCCCGTGAGAGGCGTTTTGGGTAAGGCGAAGCGTCCAGGATGAGTCGTTCCAAGCATGTGTTTTGGGGACTACTTACAAAAGAACCCGTGTGGTGAATGGGGAACTTGCAAACATCCATCATTTCAGATAGCCTGATTAAAAGCCCGGAGGCTGGGTGTTTCATCTATAGGAATAAGAACTTCTTCGCTGTGCACTTTTGGTCTTCATGGGGGGGAAAAAAAGTGAGGTTGGCGTCAAGTGAAATGTCAGTGGCGTGGACTCAGTGCATTGTGTGCGAACAGTGTGGAGATTGTGCGGATGAGCTTAACTGTGGCAGATGGTTTATAACAACACTAATAACTTGCCTTTCATCTACAGATACAAAGATTTTTCTTTCACCAATAGTTTTTAATCAGTTTTCTTTGTCTCTTTAACATGGAGAAAAAGCTGGCCAAGGGACAATATGTTTCAGATTAGGATGTGGCAGTCTATTGGAAACACTCCATGTCACGGTATTTGGATGTACCATTTTAGAGTTCTGTGCAAGACCAAATATATTTGTGCTGCCAAGATTAAGCTAATCTTTCAATGAACTCGATGAAATGAGTGCTGACAGGCAGGGTTTCGTAACACGCTGACTCATAATTACTTATTATATAGCATACATGAAGAAAAATTTTTTATTTTTTATTTTTTTTAGAAAAGAAAATATTTACTACCATAAAGACTTATTTGCTTTGACAGCTTCCCTGCTACCCAAAAACTTTGTGTAAACACAATATAAGGATATACCTACAGTTACTGTATAACCTAAAAATTGGTGTTTAAGTCAAACCAGAACTTTTGATTATGCAGAATAACAGCACATTTATGAGAACAAATACTACCCTAATTTCTCTATATGATCTGCTCTAATAATATTTTACCTAGAGGTATTTCTAAGTAGAAAGTTTTCTCAGTACAAAGAAGCCATGATCTGACTGCTGGCTTCACATTTGTAACGCTGGCCTCCCAGGAACTTCTGAAATGGCCCAAACATGTGCAAACTGCTTAGTGCGAGGGCTAAGGTCTGTATGGGGATGTGGCAATAATTCCCAGCCAAGTTCCTGTAATGAACAAGTGGTTTGTGAACGACAGTGTGTGTACAGTTTCCACAGACAGAAGTTGGCGACAAATTATCCATCGATTTGTTCATGGAAAATGCGTTCCACTCATTGACTGTTCACAGGAACGGACGCAGTGGGCTCTGAGCCATCCCAGCCAGGATTTCATTCACAGACATGTGGCTTTCTTTAAAACTTTTACACGACTCAGACATTTTACTGCAGCTTAGAGTCTCATCACCATAATGTGCATGAAATCTTCTGCAACTGTCAATCAGTTTTACGCCTTCATTCATGAGAAAGTTCATCACGGTTTGACTTGAACACACCTTGCAAAATAAAAAATTAACGAAATTACCATTTTGTTATTGAAAAATGTTATACTAGATTAATAATTTACGAAATAAGCTTTTACTACATGGCTTTTCTCTACATATACATGAAGTAAACAGTCAGTTTAAATCATCCTAGATGAAGCACAATCACAAAATCCTGTCAAGCTTTTTCTGAAAAAACACAGTATGGCTTTTTTTTTTTAAGAATCATTAACCATATTTAACTCTCAAGTTCACAGATTTGTAAAGGGTATTACCATCGTATATTATACACTCGCATATTCTCCTAAGTAGCACATCATAGTACCCAAAATATTTAATGCATTAATTCATCCCTGACTCCTAAGTTATACCTACAGTATCTCCTTCAGCATTCCTATAACCTTTTATTTATTTATATGGGGGGTGTAACGGCATTGACTATTTAAATCATCATAAACGTGACTACAGTATGATGGCATGCAATACTGTATGATGCACATTATGTTCAGTCTTACTCCAGACTCAGCATGGAAAGAAAACTCTATATACAGCATTCTTGCATAATAGTCTGTCCACTGCTCTATAGTAATTCTGTACCTGAATTTTATTCTTTTATTTCAATTTCACTCATTTCATGCATGTAGTTTACAAAAACATGTAAAGCACACATTTTTAAGTGTGTATTATATCATTTTCTTTCACTTGCTTGGGTTCCCATATTCTTTTGGTCCATGGTAGATTTCAACAGTCTTAGGCAGGTTATCTGCAGCAGACAGATGTTTTGTCATTTTGTATAACTGTGATTAATGCTGGGAGGCATAAAAAAAAAAGATAAGGCAACAGTTTGAATTCTGGGTCGAGACATAAAACAGCACATGTGTATCTGTCTATGCGAGTGTGTTTAAAGATGGCTCTTTCACAATGACGGCATTTCATCTCCAGATGGTCTTGCGTCTGACAAATTGAAAATAGATACATGTGCAATTTTCATTCTACTCCTTTTCTAGGCATTTAAATCGAGACTCGAGTCATCCATGTTACCCGTCCAGTTGCTGGATTGTTGAGCATCATATGTTTTTTTTTTTTTTTTTCTCCCCCCTTCTTCTTCTTTTTTAATACCAGTCAGATAAAGTTTCCCAGACAGCCATCCTGCTTTTGCTCAACATTTCATTCTAGGCTCCGCTGAATTTTATGTCAACAGTTGTGAAATTGCCTTGACTTTCTCTATTGTAGCCTTTAAAAAAAAAAGAAGAGCTGTGGGGTCTAGCACATTGCAAATCAATCAAACTTGCACACATTCAGGTTTATTTGTAAGCCAGGTTTACAAAAGGCATTGGCACAAGCGAGCCCGGGACTGACGCACCGTGCCTGAGCTATCAAAGACCTTTGTGTGGAACCTTTTGTGTGGAACTAAAATAAAGAACCAGTGAGCAATTGATGGTGGTGATTGTGTGTGTGTGTGTTGATGTGTGCTTTTTATTCAGAATACATAAAACATAAAAATGCATCATATGAACACAAATAGTATACATTTTAATATTTAATATCACTTTTTAACTCATTTTACTCATGCAGTAGTAATTCTGGCTCTGTCAAAATTATTTGTAGCAGGAAAACAATTATAAGCATTACTGCAAACATCAAGCAAATTATACACATAATCTGTCATCACGGGGGCCTCCTGATGTGTTGCTCGGTTGTAGGAGTCCTACTGTTGAGGTCAGCAGACTAGGCTAGACCTTGGTCCTGAGACTGGGGGGTGGTGGGGTCAAGGGCGCCTCTCTGTGTATGTTGTTTTTGGCTGCCACCATTTATTACCATCTGTCAGTCAACACTGGATGCTGTTACCGTAGCAGTGCGGCGGCTCAGCCAGTGATCCGTGCCAGTAGACCAAAAACATTATTACATGCAGGAGAAAGTGGGGGTGTTGACCAACCTGGGAGCTGAAGGAAGACAACTAAGTGCTGGCTAACAGCAGGAGGTAAAGGATGGTAAAAGGGGGAAAAAAAATCCATCCTTCCATCCCACTATGAGGAATTCATTTGACAGAGAGCGAAGTCTTCGGCAAGATAATGAAGAGAAAAATTATACAACAGCGAGACAGAAATGAGCAAACACTAATGGAGTGTAGGTTATCATTACACTGGTGAGGTGCGCATGGTTAACACTATTGAAGGCAATAACTGGGGCTCTTGGAAATGCAAAATCATCAGCAATCACCGAGTGACGGATGAGCCAGACTCTTCTAATCAGAGCTCTGATATCTGAAGGGATGAGTGATTCACAGGGAGGAGAGAGAGAGAGCAGCAAGCTGTACGAGTGTGAACATTAATGAGAATACATGTAGTGCGGAATTTAAAACGGGAAATAGTACAGACTAGTCAAAAAAAAAGAGGAAAGACGAGGCCGTAAAAATTACATTACATAGATTGGAACGTTCGGTTGGCGAAGACGTTTTGGACATAAAAATGCGTACGCGCGCCTTAAGTGTTTGTGCATGTGTGTAAGTTCAGTACATCGCCTCTGACGGAGTGTGTGCTGGCATAAACGTGACGAAAGGTCTGTGTGAGTGCATGCACAAGTGTCTATATGTATTTCCCTGCATCTCCCAGGTAATATGCCTGATGCTGTCCAGATGGTGCACTTCAATTCAGCAGCTGCGCATCTGCACGAGGAGAAATGTGAGCTAGCGTGGAGCGCCACATGTGGGCTGGAGCTCAGGCAGCCTGTCTATGGGAAAACGGGGCCTGCGGTTAGGCCAGATTGAGCTCCGGTCTCTAGGGACGCCCTCAACCAAGTGTGAATGCCGTGTTTATTCTTTGTGAGCCACATGGGAGTGTGTGTATGAGCTTCTGAGTGGTGAGGATAAAATCACGTTGTCCTCTATAATGGCACAGGGATACGCGAATATTGCCATTCTCATATTCTGTATCAAGATGATGTCACCGTCATTTGTGGAAGTGTGCTTGGATAAGTGCAAGGTGGTCTTGCTTGGCACATATTCAGAGTCACTCATTGTTCTACTCGAGCTCTTCTTTCTCCCTCTCAGTCTCACACACTTGTCAGTTGCTTTCCATCTCTGCCTGCAGAATGTGTCTGGTAATTTCATCTCCTCTCCATAATAAAGTCCAAACATTACGACTGAAAATGACATCCTTCTGATGGTCTTTATGGACTGGGCTTAAACTGAATAAAAGCACTGCAACATGATTCTACACTTTTGAGCTCAGATTTCTGTGTATACACAAATGGAGAGAGAGAGAGAGATGACAGGATTATATATATTTTTTTCTATAGAGCAAGCCCGGCTATAGTTACTCAGGAAATTCACTTTAAATGAAAAGACACTGTCACTCAAAATTTCATGCACGATTATGTGAGGAACCGCAGGCTTGGGTTTAAAAAAATAATAATTCTGACTCAAAACTAAAACACTGTGAATTAATGATTAGTTAAACAGTGAACGATATTAAGAGCGGATGAAACCGTTGATATTCCAGAAAGCAAGCTACACTGGAAAGGAGACAAAAAGTGTGATGTGTCGCTTAAAAGCTAAAGTAATTTAAGGTTGAAGAAAACAGCAGTGAGCTACTATTCTGAAAAGCATAATAACAAGAAGTCTGTTGGAACAAAGGAGTCTTTTGGAGGACATCTGGAAGGTTGTTCTATAGAGATGGAAAAAGAAACCAGTGACAAGGAGTTTAAAGGTGAAATCCATTCTTCTTCCAGACATTTTTAGGTTGTTAGCGTGAAGGTAGTGTGAAGGTATAATGATGGGATTTCGAGAGCAGTGCTTTTCACATTGAATCATGAGTCCGTGTCACATTAGTCCTTGTGGGAAATTGAACCTCAAGAGAATAAATATAATGGATAGATACAGTGGAGAGAGAGTAAAAGCCACCTTTCTAGAGTCTGAGAAAGAGGGAAATGAATAAGAACTATCCAAGGATGAGAAAAGAATAATAACAATATACTGTAGTTAAAGTCTGAATTTGGTTAATGATCTAAAAGAATCTGATGAATGGTCATAAGGTGGATTAGCGTTACACACTGTTGCCTCGCACCTTCATAGTTAGGGTTCAAATCTCCCCTTTGGTCTGTGTATGTTCTCCCCAAGCTTTGTAGAATTCCTTCACGTACTGATTCCATTATGTTGGAGGCACAGTCCAAAGACGTGCAGTATGTTGTATCCAGTTTGGTATTTCCAAATTGGCCCTAGTGTATGATTGAGTACACTAATCCTCTGCATATGCCCCACCAAGAATGTCTTCTGCATTGTGCCCTGCCATGATTTGTAGTGTATAACGAGTATAATGGTTCATACAGTATGTAGTTGGTGAGCATCTGTTTCATAGGATTTCTGAACATGATTTGTGAACTGTCTGCTGGTTACAGATAGAGATTATGGCGGAAAGTGTTTGTGTGTGTAAGTCTGATTGATGATTCAAAAACAATGAGTCTGTTGCAATTTTGACATTTTCTTGTATATGCCTCGAATATGTAATTTGTGGGACAAACTTACTTAACTTTTTACTTGATCAGTTTTAAGTACATGAAATAACATTTGATCAAAGAAACAAAGTTGCACAGTTTAATTTATTCAGTAATAATGGACACAGTGTATACAGTAGGTTTCTAAAAGGGGCTGTGATCATGTACCTGAGTGGAGATATATTGTGTTTAGGAGCTCCCTAGAAATATGCCATAAGCAAGTAAAGTACTTTATATAAATTACAAGTAAAATACAAAAAAAAAGCATCAAATTGTAACCTCCGCTTTTATTGTAATATTGTGTATAAGATCATCATGCCATTTACTCCTTTCTTAAATTCTGGCTTTATCTTTTGGCAAATTTGTTCCAGTTGGCACATGAATTCAATTAGTATTCTATACAAGTGGAAATCCTATTATACAATTTCATGGCTGCTTTGTAGATAACTCTGTACAACATGAACGAATCAGTGGGTCCATTAAAACAACACATTGGCCCATTTGCTATAAACCAGCTATAAAAGCATAGCAATCAATTGTAGATAATGAAGCCAGCGTGTATAAAGACGAAATTGTTTCTGAATGTACTTTGTAAATGATCTGAACTTTTACAAAGTACATTTAGCTTGCTGATATAAAGTAATGACCTAATTGACTTTCATGTTCATTTTATTTAATTTGTTAAATAAACAAATTTGGTTGGGTTTATTTGGTTAAAATATATCATTACTTGTATTACACAAGGCCCTGCTATGGAATTAAAGAATAATTTTGGTTTATTTATGGTGGCCAATGTTCTGGTGAATCCCTAAAAGAGACCAAGAAAATGTTCTTTCAGTTCATGCCACAATATCTGGGTTAGATACTACAGGAATTGTTTGCACTCTTTACAATTAAAGCTCTTTGTTCAAGCATCAGTTAAACATCTGTCTCACAAAATTGAGTCGTACAGCAAAGACAAATTGCTATTTACTGTATGTGTCTCAAATATGGGCTACTCTCAAGCCATGCCATGCCAGAGAACAGCAACACGATAGGAGAGGGGCTATTCTTATGAGGTCACATTAGGAGGAATTGGCTTAAGCCATGGGGCAGCCTTCAATTCCAAAACAAGTGTGAAAAATGTGCAGTTTAGCGAATGAGTACTATGAGCTGGTTCCAAGAAATGAGTCAATCCACATACAGTAGATCCCCATATTGAAAAGAAAAAACAAATTGGTCTTCATAGCTGGATTTCCTATTAATGACAGCTGTACAAATGGTGAACTTTTATGTAACTTATCCGTTGAAATGACTTTAAGCCATAGAATTATTCATAATTAGGGGTGTGACTAATTTGAGTGACAGCTGCATTTCTTCTGTCAAACTTCCTGTCTACTAAAAACTGCTCTTCAGAAAGCTTATTGGTGATGTCACAAAGGGCCTGAATGTTTCCTCGTCTTTTTGTTTGAATACACCAACTGAAGGTCTAAAAATGGACGTTTGCATAAAATGTCATATTTAATAAAGAAATTCTGTCCAATAAAGCTATGTGACAGCTGAATATATACAACCATATGCTCGAAAATCCAACATCAAGACCATGAATGCAAAAACATATACTGTATATATTTTTAATGAGCATACAGAAAGTCTTATTGAAGCATTTTTTTAAATGTGATGTTTTTATAGAATTACTGTGGAATCACTGGGGTCTAGGCTGTTTTTTGATGTTTGTCTGGGAAGCATTGGGACACATTTCCGTTCACTAACCCCTGCATGTGACCTGGGTTCTGTTACCTTTTTAGACACCATGAGCTGTCAGAGGGGTAGTAATCTTTTAGCCTTTCTGTCAGATTTGAGCGCTGGGTGTTTTAGAAGTCTAGACATCCACTCAGGCATGGAATTCTGGATAATTAATTATTATGGCTGGGAGTTTTTTTTTTTTTTTTTTTTGTAAAATGTGTTTTTCACATGTGTTAAATTCCAATGTATCAGTTTGGGTTTGTTGCTTTAAAATATAATATAATATGCTGCTTAATGATGTTTTGTGAGAATCGAGTTGCATTTTTAGAAGATCAGTTTTCTCAGCACATGCAGTGCCAGCTTGCTCATATGCTCCATATGGGAAAGCCTTTTGTTTTTGGAGCAAGGACGTATGGGACTGTATAATTGCTAGTCCCTCTGAAAGTCCATGACAAATCCTTCAGTGCATTGAAACCTCATCTGTCAGCTGTGAGTTCAGTGCTTGTTCCTGATCTTTGGGGTGCTACAGACTACCTTCAGCCTTCAGATGTGTTCTTTAGAGGCTCTGTGGGTACAATCCCCATTCTGGCTAGCATCTGTCAACCCCATCCTCATTAAGGAACCTATCAGCAAACATATGCATGCAGCCCAAATATTACAAAGTCTAGTGCAATATAACCAATTTAATCATCTCTACATGATATTACATGATATCCAGTAACACCGACTCCAATTATATTACCAGACTTGTCAACCTGTGCATGATAGCAAAATATGCTATCATTAGTTTCCATTAAAAAATCATGAGCCAAAACAGGAGATGAGCCAGGTGACACATGAATCCGGAATGTTTTGTGCAGGTGTTTTGAACATTAAATTTTGTATGTGCTTGTTTTGGGTCTGTCATTTATTGTGCATGTGTGTGTTTTAATATTAAATCATAAGCCGGTAAAAAGCAATAATGGGGGAAAAAAACACTAATTTATGACCAATCTCAGGGTGTTTAAAAAAAATTTATTTCTTTTTTTTACATGGGTAGCTTGTCCTTGCAATGTATGTGTCTGGAAAACCAATGCACTTTTATAATGAAAAAAAAAAACATGAAATTCTCTGTTTCAGTGATCTTATTTTTCAAAATCATATTTAATAGTGTATGAGATCTATCATTGACTAAGGTTTTAGTCAATACAGCTTATGGTCAAGCAAAATATTCCTAAGTAAAATAATGAAATACTTGTGTGTGTGTGTGTGTGTGTGTGTGTGTGTGTGTGTGTGTGTGTGTGTGTGTGTATATGTACAGTATATAGTCATTTGATTAACAGAATCTTTTGAGGCGTTCTAAAGAAATGTTAATATTGCAATATTCTTATATAGGCCTCCACCAAGTCACTTAAGAAGTAATTTCTGGAAGAGTGATACCTTTTAATGGTTTTTGTATAATTGCCAGTTTCTGGACCACAAATAACATTTATGTTTTTAACCTTTATAAGTTTTCAATATTAGCTTGAATATACATAGGTGAGATTACTTTACCATGATGCTGAACTGTTACTGTATATGCTTAATGTGCATCTTGACTCACACCACCCACGAAGAAGAATGGTTTTCTTTCTCTTGTCTCTCTCCCTAGGGTGTGTGTGTGTGTGTGTGTGTGTGTGTGTGTGTGTGTGTGTGTGTGTGTGTGTGTGTGTGTGTGTGTGTGTGTGTGTGTGTGTGTGTGTGTGTGTGTGTGTGTGTGTGTGTGTGTGTGTGTGTGTGTGTGTGAACAAGAAAGAGAGTGAAAAAGACAGATGCGTTCCTGGAGTATTGAGAGTTTTCACTCACTGCTTCTGAATAATGCATGGCTAGACAAATAAAATCCCAATTGCTCATCTATTTTTTTTTGGGGGGGGGGGGGCACTGATAAGAGAGTCTAATTTTTATACAATAATCATTAAAGAAATTCTACTTGATGTTTTAAGCCTCTACTGTATGATTCACTTATGTGAAGAATGCAGGGTAAGTTTTATTTAGTTTAACTGTAGCCATAGGAATGCAAGCAATTATGAGTTGGTCAAGTCTTAATTCTCATTCATGCAATTTCAATAGAAAGATTACCACTAAACAGTGAAGAGACCTTAAGCACACTTAAGACTAGGCCCAGTCTTGGAGCATAAAGGCGAGTGGACCCTCACCTGCTCCTTGAAAGCTCACACACACCCAGCTGCTGTTGTAAAGTGCATGTCTCTGGCCTGTCAGATGACATTAGGCTTGCCTGCCGCGCTGTGCTGCACTCGGACTAGCAGGCGGTGATCCTTCTTTGTTTCCATTTGACAGGGGTCAAGTAGGTTGTACGTTGAGCATTCAGGGGGGGTTTGGACAGCACCTCCATTCCTGCTGTAAACAATCCATAGAGGGCCATCTGAGCCATTGCTAGTGGTTTGTGGGCTGTGATAACACTCTTGACCCTTGGACCTTGCTCTTGCTAACCACTCCTGTTTGGGTGAGATGGTTGTGCATAGCTCCTTGAGTTAAGATCAGAGACTGTATAGTGTAACAAAATCTTCACTTTTCTCTTGTTGACGTGACCTCGTGTCAGGACTCCAACAATTAATCACTTATGATGATTATAGAAAATTGGCACCTGTTGAATATATTTTTAATGCAGTGTTCACCAGAAATGTATTGAAGTAATAGACCTCTTTTCTGAGGAGAAGGTAAACACTTTCTTTTGTAGCACATGTGCTGTGCACAAAATGTTGTTTAGGCAATCAGATTTCATTACGTTGTGTTACGTGTTACTTATGTTAAAAACAGCCAGGTGTCGCCTTTCATAAAAATATGCATTGATATCATTACTAATGATCATATTTTGGCATTGTCGAGCAGTTACTGCTTGCTATCAGTGGTCATAATCCTGGTCCCTGGACTATCATTAATCTTTTCTGTGGTCTGAATGGAGATTAAGATATAAGATATGTCTTAAAAGCATGCATATTCTATGGTGTAATGATGTAATGACTTAAAACAGATTTCCTAAAAAGACATTAAAAGCAATGTTAGAATACAATTCTAGACCAGAAATGCTACAGGTTTCCTTTTATTTATTAGCTTTTTATAATTTTTGCACTGCAATCCCAATCGTTCATTCATTCATTTTCTATACCGCTTAATCCTGTGTTCAGGGTCGCGGGGGACCTGGAGCCCATCCCAGGAGACTTCGGGCACTAGGCGGGGTACACCCTGGACAGGGCGCAATCCATTGCAGGGCACACACACATACACACACTCACACACTCACACACTACGGGCAATTTAGGAACGCCAATTAGCCTAACCTGCATATCTTTGGACTGTGGGAGGAAACCGGAGTACCCGGAGGAAACCCACCAAGCACGGGGAGAACATGCAAACTCCATGCACACAGAGACGGGAATCGAACCCAGACCCTGGAGGTGCAAGGCGACAGTGCTCACCGCTACACCACCGCGCCGCCTGCAATCCCAATTGGTTTTACAAAATATAAACTATAACAAAACAAAATATCCCATGTCTGATACTGGGCTCAGATATTTTTCAACGCATTTTCACTTTAATTATGTCATCATGCCTTATAAAATATGCTCTTTCACTGAAAAAAGACATTATCCTCATCTCTAAAACTAACAGCTGCTCAAGAAACAACTAAATTTATGACACCATATTAATTGTTTTTATATTCATATGTATTATGAATATAAAATTCATAATACATATGAATATTGTTACAGTGGTGTGAAAAACTATTTGCCCCCTTCCGGATTTCTTATTCTTTTGCATGTTTGTCACACTTAAATGTTTCTGCTTATCAAAGACCGTTAACTATTAGTCAAAGATAACATACTGTAATTGAACACAAAATGCAGTTTTTAAATGAAGGTTTCCGTTATTAAGGGAGAAAAAAAACTCCAAATCTACATCGCCCTGTGTGAAAAAGTGATTGCCCCCCTTGTTAAAAAATAACTTAACTGTGGTTTATCACACCTGAGTTCAATTTCTGTAGTCACCCCCAGGCCTGATTACTGTCACACCTGTTTCAATCAAGAAATCACTTAAATAGGAGCTACCTGACACAGAGAAGTAGACCAAAAGCACCTCAGAAGCTAGACATCATGCCAAGATCCAAAGAAATTCAGGAACAAATGAGAACAAAAGTAATTGAGATCTATCAGTCTGGTAAAGGTTATGAAGCCATTTCTAAAGCTTTGGGACTCCAGCGAACCACAGTGAGTGCCATTATCCACAAATGGCAAAAACATGGAACAGTGGTGAACCTTCCCAGGAGTGGACGGCCGACCAAAATTACCCCAAGAGCGCAGAGACAACTCATCCGAGAGGCCACAAAAGACCCCAGGACAACATCTAAAGAACTGCAGGCCTCACTTGCCTCAATTAAGGCCAGTGTTCACGACTCCACCATAAGAAAGAGATTGGGCAAAAATGGCATGCATGGCAGATTTCCAAGGCGCAAACCACTTTTAAGCAAAAAGAACATTATGGCTCGTCTCAATCTTGCTAAAAAAACATCTCAATGATTGCAAAGACTTTTGGGAAAATACCTAGTGGACCGACGAGACAAAAGTTGAACTTTTTGGAAGGTGCGTGTCCCGTTACATCTGGCGTAAAAGTAACACAGCATTTCAGAAAAAGAACATCATACCAACAGTAAAATATGGTGGTGGTAGTGTGATGGTCTGGGGTTGTTTTGCTGCTTCAGGACCTGGAAGGCTTGCTGTGATAGATGGAACCATGAATTCTACTGTCTACCAAAAAATCCTGAAGGAGAATGTCCGGCCATCTGTTCGTCAACTCAAGCTGAAGCGATCTTGGGTGCTGCAGCAGGACAATGACCCAAAACACACCAGCAAATCCACCTCTGAATGGCTGAAGAAAAACAAAATGAAGACTTTGGAGTGGCCTAGTCAAAGTCCTGACTTGAATCCTATTGAGAAGTTGTGGCATGACCTTAAAAAGGCGGTTCATGCTAGAAAACACTCAAATAAAGCTGAATTACAACAATTCTGCAAAGATGAGTGGGCCAAAATTCCTCCAGAGCGCTGTAAAAGACTCGTTGCAAGTTATCGCAAACGCTTGATTGCAGTTATTGCTGCTAAGGGTGGCCCAACCAGTTATTAGGTTCAGGGGGCAATTACTTTTTCACACAGGGCCATGTAGGTTTGGATTTTTTTTCTCCCTAAATAATAAAACCCCTCATTTAAAAACTGCATTTTGTGTTTACTTGTGTTATCTTTGACTCATAGTTAAATGTGTTTGATGATCAGAAACATTTTGTGTGACAAACATGCAAAAGAATAAGAAATCAGGAAGGGGGCAAATAGTTTTTCACACCACTGTATATATTGTTTGCAGCTGCATTTCAGGATTCAAAGGCATATTTGAAAGACATGATGGAACTTCTTCAGCACCTACAATACAAAACATTGAGTTGCTCTTTCCTACAGCACCACAGGGGATTATTTCCTTTTTCTTTGATGAACACTAGGTAAATCTGGCATGTTTCAATGTATAACATGGAAAGGAAAATCTTATCCCTACCACCTTCATGCTCCTTCACCTCACACTCCCACTTCTCCAGATTAAAAAAGCAAGATGACGGAAGAGATGAGAGTCAGTTACAAAAGAAAGAACTTGGCATTACCTGTAATCTGGGTTCTGGTATGCAGAGCCGGGTGGAGGGAAATAGAGGTCTCGGCCAAAAATGATAACCTGTAAGGATTCTTTTTATTAACAGCCATGCTGGTATGAAATAGGGGAGGAACAAAGTGGAAATGAGAGCGACTACAAGGTTACAAGCAGGACAGAGATTTAATTATCTCCTAAACTCTTCATTAAAAGTTTTGTCCACTGCGTGCCAGTGAATAATAATAGAGAATGGAATCTGACATTTAAAAGAAATTCCTCTCATTTACATCTAAACTTTTTCAGTAAGATTTTAAGAAGTCTTACAACAAACCAGTTCTCATTGAGGTGGTATAGTTTTGTACACTCAATTATTGATCGTTTCTGAGCTGTTCTGCATTAACAGGACAATCCTGTATGTAATATCGATTAGTACAAGAGCAATATGGTGGCTGAAAAGTGGTGTAGAAAATGAGGAGATGGAGAGTAAACATAGGGGTAGAGCTGCAACAACTAATCGATAAAATCGATAATTATCGATAATGAAATTCGTTGTCAACGAATGCCGTTATCGATTAGTTGGGCTGCTCACGTTATTGAGGAGCGCGACCACAAGATGCACAAATACACACACAGATACACAGCCGCTCGCGCAATGGAGGTTACACAAGCGTTTGCAGGAAAAAGCGCGGCGCCCCAAGTCCTCCAAGGTACAGTATGGGAGCAATTTACATTAAACACCTCTTATCGGGCGTTAAAATAGACCGTTTTTTTTCTGCCAGTCGTAGTGTCCGGTGAGCGCGGATGAAGTGCCGAGGGTTTTCTACACATAGGAGTCAGTGAGAGAGTTCACACGGGCTTTGGTGACGTGCGTTTGTCCGCCTGCGCGGTTATACAGGGTTAAAAAAAAAAAAACTTTGCATGCAGCTTTTTCTTTGTGTTCAAATACCAACGAACGCCAGGAAAACACTTCTAGTGCGTTTTCTTCACGTTCATTTTACACTTCGAAGGACCGGATATATCCCATCATCCTACAGGCTATACAGAGGGAAATGCGGGAAAAGGGCAAAATAAACAGAGTGAACCCAGTACGGGGAGTTTTTTTCCTCTCCCCACGTCGGTGTATTACGAGAATGTCTAGTATAGCAAAATGGTCTATATATTTATTTATTTATTTATTTTTTATTGAGGCAACAAAAAAAAAAAAGGATAAAATACACGAGAGGATCGAAATAATGTATAAACCGTGAAAAGGATGTAGTAGACACTTCAATTAAATATCATATCATAATCTGGAAGTCTATTATTCTTCTTATTAAGTTGAATTAATTTAAGAGAATTTAAAATTGAAGTCATTCTTAACAACTGAATGTCAGTGTATTTTTTTTTTTTTTTTTATTTTTTTTTTTTTTTTTAACTATATATTTATACTTAAACTATATATATATATATATTTAAACTACTATTAATCGAAACAATAATCGGCCAACTAATCGATTATCAAAACAATCGTTAGTTGCAGCCCTACATAGGGGGTGATATAATGATGCAACACCTCTGGAGCGGATATGGTTAAGTGCGTTGCTGAAGAACACTTCAGTGACAGCTTGACAGTGTTAGGGGCCTGAACCTGTAACATTCTGATCAGTAACCCAAAGCCCTTATCCACTGATCCACCACTTCTAACAACGAGCTATGTTTCACCTTTGAGAGCAAATTTCCCTTTCTAGCACATTGAAAACAACACTTCAGGGGTGATGATGAGGAACGGACAGAAGGAACATAGGAAATTTCTGACTGGTCAAGAGAAGAAAAAAAACCTAGGGTAAACCAGTTGCAGTAGTTGCAGTTCATTGCAGTATTATGGGTTTGTTTTATTTTTTTCTCTATGTGAGCTACTCAACAAGCACATTAAGCACATCACCCTTTTATCGCCACTTCTGCCTTTTTAGGTTGTGATGCTTTGTACAGAAATGTTAGTCTTCAGTCTTTCAAAGGACGCCACTAATCTCTCTCTCTCTCACACTCACACACACACACACACACACACACACACAGTATTCTTTAACCATTGGTGAAACTAGCACCGCCCATCCATCTGTTCGCCACGCTTGAGTTATTTGACACCTTAAACGATATGAAGGGAGAAATTAAGATGTTGTTCTTGGCGCCATTAAAGATGAAACACTGAAGGCTAAAGGAAGGAGCTGTAACTTTTGGAGCTGGATAAAAATGGTACCATATGAAGGCGTAATGAAAAATAAATAGACGTCACTCCAGCTTATTATTAGACCCGATCTTGTGATAACATAACTTTACAACTTCAATAAGCTTCTTTATGGTGCGCAAGGACATGCAGACCACTTTGGGCCGTCATGCCAAATGGAGTTACAGCTAATTAGTGCCATGTTTGTCCGCTCTTAGGCCTGTTGTTTGAGCTAGATGCTATTATAACGGTTCGCAAAGGTCAGAGTAATGTGTGATGGTGGATTCGCTTAAGACAGTGTGTCGGTCTGTGGGTCTGTGTGAGTACAATGAACCGCACTCACTGAAGTCATGATCCAAAGCAAACAGTGGCTTTCTCTGTCTCCCTGAGGACGGCCAGATGTCAGGGCACCTGTTCACACACTTCTCTCCATTTTCTTTTCTTTTTTTTTGTTTTATTCACTTTCATCACACTACCGATAATTAATCTGTTACTAGCTATTATTGTTCTTTGATCTTGCATTAAATAAAAAGCTTGTAATCCTCTGTATGGTTTCCTGCACTGTTTGTTTAGTAGGGATAAACCAGATTTTTAGATATTTTATATGAAACTAAAATTAGTTTTTGTACCTTTTTGTTTCTCTACTCTTATTTCTGGAGAAGTTTCTATGCATTATTTGCATAAGGAATTGATACTGACTTAATTTTATCTTCATTATGTTGGGCAGTATCAGATATTGTAGACATATCTTTATGGATAATGCACCACATCACCAAAGTGTAATGACATTAATCAAAACTGAAACCGAACGTGTAGTAGTTATCTCTCTGTGTGTGTGTGTGTTCTAGGGCTGCAACAACTAATCGATAATTATCGATAATGAAATTCGTTGTCAACGAATGCCGTTATCGATTAGTTGGGCTGCTCACGTTATTGAGGAGCGCAACCACAAGATGCACAAATACACACACAGATACACAGCCGCTCGCGCAATGGAGTTTACACAAGCGTTTGCAGGAAAAAGTGCACGCGCCCCAAGTCCTCCAAGGTATGGGAGCAATTTACATTAAACACCTCTTATCGGGCGTTAAAATCGAGCATTTTCTGCCGTTCATAGTGTCCAGTGAGCGCGGATGAAGCACAGGGGGTTTTCTACACATACATAGGAGTCAGTGAGAGTTCACACAGGCTTTGGTGCGTTTGTCCGGCTGCGCGGTTATAAGGTGTCAAAAAAAACGTTGCATGCAGCTTTTTTCTTGGCGCTCAAACCCCAACGAACACGAGGAAAACACTTCTAGTTCGTTTTCTTCACGTTCATTTTACACTTCGGAGGACCGGATATATCCCATCATCCTACAGGCTGTACAGAGGGAAATGCGGAAAAAGGCCAAAATAAACAGAGTGAACCCAGTAGCGGCGAGTTTTTTCTCTCCCTATGTCGCCGTATTACGAGAATGTCTAGTATAGCAAAATGGTCTATCTATCTATCATATATATATATTTTTTTTATTGAGACAAAAAAGAGGATAAAATACACACGAGAGGATCGAAATAAACCGTGAAAAGGATGTCGTAGACACTTCAATTAAAAATAATATCATAATCTAGAAGTCTATTCTTATTATTAAGTTTAATTAATTTGAGAATATTAAAACAGTATATATACACACAGTAAACTTGCCATCTGCAATTACTGTTAAAAACAAAAATGTTGATTTACAAAAAATAAGGTTTAAATGTCAAAATTAAAGATAATTAAACTCTATGTGGCTATTGCATTTTTTAAAGTTTACTTTTATACATAAATAATACCCTGATTTATGGTTTTATATAGTTAAGCAAAACATCAAATTAAATCGTCTAGCTTTTATCCAATTAATCGATATATATATATATATTATATGCAGATGGCAAGTTGACAGTGGTTTATATATATAGCAAAACGGCAAATTAAAGAAGCTAGCTTTTATCCGATTAATCGAAACAATAATCAGTCAACTAATCGATTATCAAAATAATCGTTAGTTGCAGCCCTAGTGTGTTCGTGTGTGTGTTCGTTCTGCCTGGGCTTGGTGGGTTTCTTCCCACAGTCCAAAGACCTATAGATGAGGTTTACTGGCCATCCCACATTGTCCATAGTTTGTATGTGTCGTGCACTGGATTGGCACACTGTGTACCCTGCCTCGTGCCCTGTGTCTTCTGGGATAGACTCCAGCCCCCCCCCCACATCCCTGTACACAGGAGAAGCAGTATAGAAGATAAATGAATGAATGAATTATATTTATAATACTTTGATTTAATACTTTGCTTAGTTTATTTGCTGTGATTTTCATTGTTAATTAGCAACCTAATGTATTTTTCATTAGACATTAAATTTAACATTTATCATTAGTGCCTTCATAGATTGCAAGTCGAAAACGTCTTGTTTAACTATTCTGTTTGCTCCGCTCTGAATTCTCCTCCATGCACTTTGATGGAGAGAGAGGGGGGGGGGGGGGAGTCATTTTTATCTGGCTTGTTAGATTAAATTTCTCAGGTTTAATCAGGCCCTCCTGTCATGCGGAGAAATCAAGGAGCGATAAAGATGATGTGCTAATCCTTTGTCAAGGATGAAGGCTGGCAAGATCGATGTCTCATATAGGCTGTTTACTTTGAAGATCAAAGAACAAGCGGTACCATGTACACACACACACATACACACATAGTAAAAATCTCCCATACCATCACATTCTCTTTCTGTTTCTCCCTCTAAATCTCTTTCAATCATACATAGTGGATTGACAGTCCATGGAAAACCAGAGATAAGATCTAATCTTGTGGTGATTATGGGCAATGAAGGCTCTCTCTCTCTCTCTCTCTCTCTCTCTCTCTCTCTCTGTATCGCTCTCTCTCTCTCTCTCTCTCTCTCTCTCTCTGTATCTCTCTCTCTCTCTGTATCTCTCTCTCTCTATCTGATGCTCCAATGTCCTCCAGCATCCTTTATCAGACTTCTGTGTAAAAAAAAAAAAAAAAACTTCTTCCCTCTGGACCTTCGTGAAAGAAATTCTCCCCTATACACTTAAAGTTAATTACATTGCTTGTACCATTAGCAACCCATAATAAATAGTATTTTTTTTTAATCAAACACAATTGAATTGAATTGGATTGAGTAAGTCCAGAATTATTCGCCTGTTTTACTGAATAATCTATGTACAAGTTTATCATCAGTTATTATTTGTCTGTTATTTCTGTGTATTTGTCTACATGTTCAAGATATTGTAACATAGCAACAACAAAAAAAAGCTTAAATTGCAAATTTTCTGTCTAACCTAAGGTGTGTTTTACATTTTTATGTAATACTGCCTCAACTTATCACTGGCTCATTTTCAATCAAAATGTTCTGCATTGCATTTATTAGCACTGGTACTGACACACTCACGGCACTAGACTTGTCAGAACAAGCTTAATCTGTCCTGTGTTTTAATTGGAATGCTGAAATGAGAGCAGGAGGAATTTTAACTATGCTCTTGAAATGCCCGCACAGGTAAAAGACGGTTTTTGTGTCTGCTTTTGTGCTTTAAGAGACTCCATGTGTAGAGAGCCTGTCTTCTTGTAGTGCTGTTTCATGCTGGTGTAGCTGAATATAATATATTATATCTGTGTTCCCCTGTACTGCAGACGCATTCACCCTGCCAATGGTCTTCATTTTTCATCATGCCCGCGCGCGGAAACATATATATATATATATATATATATATTAGTTAACTTTTGAAAGGGATTATAAATGTGGGATAAAGATGAATGTACAAGCAAGAATCTATTACAGTATATAGTGTTTCTGTGCTTACAGTAACTACTAGTAATGCTGTTAAATATATGTATACTGTATTAGGCTGGCTTCAATCTAAACTAAATATTCGATACAAGAAGGAACATCGTATTTTTACTAATTTCTTAGCACAAGGTAATAGTAATAGTAAGTGACACAATAATGAGGGCTGATTGGTTAATTGTGTTTACATACTGTATGTCACATGAGTTGTGTTTTTTTTTTCCTGTTTCATTTGTTTTTTAATGGTGGCTTAATCGGTCACAAAAAATGATACATGCGATCCCTGCTAATGTATTCTCAGGTGCTAGTTTTGAGAAAGTCATGCACCAGTTTTTAGTTGTAAAGAATTGATTAGTTGGATGGAGCATATCCAAATGAAGATACAGTATGTATCACGTAGAAAAGTCAAACTGTCAAAATCAAAATGTGGACAACGTTTTATTTGTGTTATTATTTGCAGTTAACTAGATAAATACATTTAATAGTTGTACATCACAGTTTAAATCACAATCTCAATACATCTCAAAACAATAGCAATGTTAAGCTTTTCATTTTTAATAAAACTGAAAAATCTTACTGTATGTTATCTCTAGATTGCCTGACCACAGCAGTCTATTGCCTGAAGGTTTACACACACAATCACAAGGTTGCTGTTTGCATATAAGAAAAAGAAATTCCAACTAATAAATGGTTAAAGGCATCCCAGAGTTGTTCACAAAATAATTGATAATTGAACATATACTAGATTTGTATTGTATTTGTTTTCATCTTAAATTATAATTTTTTATTGTTGAAAGTAAAACAAATCTTGGAACAGAAAAAAACAATCCTAGTGTATTTAATAGTAAACAATAAGAGTAAAAATCTAAGGGATTTTTTTTATTGCACCAACTCCTGAACCTAAACCTTATGTACCAAATAAAGACTTTTTTTTTGCATTTAAGTGTAATTATTCTTGGCTTGTTTTTTCTCTTTAGCATCTGGATTGGCTCAATCGAGTCTCTCCAGCCTTGAACCTGAATGCACAATTCATCTCTGATATGAATTGTCCGGATTCTTTCCCAGAATTGAAACCCTGTGTTATGCACCAGCTAAATCTTCTCAAACTTGTTCTCATACTGTCTTATCAGGTTCACATTTTCCACCAAGGACAAGATGTTAGATGATGTTGGGTTACAGTAACATGAGCCGCAACATTCCGTTCTCTTTGTGCACCGTCTCCCTACAGCAAACTGTTGTGGTCACAAATGACTTGAAGTACAGAATGGGCTCCTGCTTGCACAGCGATATACTTTATGCATCTATCAAAAAAGGAAAAGAAACTACTAAAGCTATAACACTACAAACTGCTATAATTTGCATAATTTGTAGTAGAAACCACAAGTCAGTGCACAATACAGAAAAACTATTTTATTGTATACATTTATTTAAATGTGATAGAGGTCAATTATTATTTAGGACTCAAATATACAGTAAGCGTTATTAGTTAGTACTATATGACTTTAAAGTGAGATTTAACTTTTATTAATAAGTAAAATTGATAATAAAATAAAAAGTGTAAAAGAGCAGTGGTGGCTCAGGTGGTTGAAGCTCTGGGTTGCAGATGCAGTTCAAGCCCACCACCCCTATTGAGCCACTCTTGGGCAAGACCCTTAACACTATGTCCAATATAACCCAACCTCTGCATGAAATGATCGGCCCAAGCCTGTTTAGAAAATAAAAGGGTTCCAACAGGAAGGGCATTCTGCATTAAACCTGAGCCAGATCTTGCAGATCAAGTGATCCAATGTGGCGACCCCTAAAATAAAAGGGACAAAGCCCAAGGGGAAAAAATCTTGTAACAGATTTTATAACAGACCACAGAACAGAAAGTTTAGGCTACACTGGGCAAAGGCTCACCCAAACCTGGAAAGCTTAAGATTAGAAAAATTCCAGTCACTGCTTTAGTCGCTCAGTTTTTGTGAGCCAGTGCTCACTACAGCCTCAGATTTCTGTTCTTGGCTGAGAGGAGTGAAACCCAATGTGGCCTTTTGCTGTTGTAACCCATCACCCTCAAGGTTCAGCATGCTGTGTGTTCTGTGATGTTGTATAGAGTGGTTATTTGAGTGACTATAGACAGTCTGACCATTTTCCTCTGCCATCTCTCATCACCGAAGTGTTTTTGCCTGCCGATCATTAGAAATTTTTTTTTTAACTGAGACATTTTTCTCATTTTGATGTTTAAAGTAAAAGTCAACAGAATTTCTTGAACTTTAACTGAATAATTTTATAAATTGCACTGCTGCCCTGATTCATTGAGTAATTGTTTGATAGGTTTAATGCTTGATTGATTAATTGGATAATTGTGTACATTTCTTCCAATCCACTTTCATAAAATTGCTGAATATTTAAGTTTGTTGCAAAACCCAATTTGAACCCATTTAAACACGTCTAATTATTATACAGTAGCATGTGATTAGCTGCAAAGGTTTACGAGTTTTGCCCGCGTACCCTGCCATGTATTTAAATTTACAGTTTTGACGTTACTAGCACAAAACCATAACCACTGACTTGGCATTGACCTGCATCTAATACAGCCTAATCTTCTTTACCACCACATTGGTGAAAGAAGTCTTTTATACTTTATATACAGTTAAATTATTATTATTTTTGCTACACAATAAATTCAACTATACCTTGATGGTGCATTCAGATTTTGTATTCTGCTGCATAATTTCCCATTCATCATTTTACAGATGGATTGTATTCTATTGGCAGGTACTCGAGTCACCCAACTGATTAGCCATTGTCTTGAATTCATCTAATCTTCATGAAAACCACAATGCCATAATGATTTCACAGTTTTTACATTGAAACCAAGGACGAGTTGCTCTCATGTCTTACCAGATTACTATTGTACACACAAATTGTGGTTACAGCTTTTAGTGATTTCAGTTTTTTTCATGGACCCCCAGTGACGACCCAAGCCACTGAGAAAGCCGCACAGCAATTACAGCGTTACAATAATAATAACAGAGGATTTTGGCTTTGTTGCTGGTCATGAGGGAGTTGCAGCTGCCAGTGGTGTGTGGATTGGAAAATAGTCAGGTATAGACAGTTTTAGATAAATAGTTTTATTGCAGGGGTCCAATTACTTGGCTGCTGTTAGTCAGAGTAGAATGTCTGAGGTTTGCACTTGGCTTAGTTTTCTATTTCTAATGACATAAAGAAATGAAACAGAATCGTTATTATCATGATCATCTATCAGTTAAACACTTTTTTTTAGGTGATGATGGATGTTTATAGAGTCATAGATGCATATTGCTCATAAGCATCATTTCATTGCACACGTACACAGATTTATTCATAACAGAAGGCTCTTTAAAGGCCTCAGCTGGCTTTATTCCTGGTTTCTGTTGAACCGCATGTGAACGCCAGTGTTTGCTTTTCTTTTTCCTCTTCTGTCGCAGAGCTGAAGTCTACTGGCACGGCACACCACTTCGCCTTCTTGCTCAACTCCACAGACTACAGGGTCCTGCTCATGGACGAGGATCATGATCGCATGTATGTAGGCAGTAAAGACTACATTCTTTCCCTGGACCTGAATGACATCAACAAAGAGCCCCTTATAGTAAGCGGGAAGCATCTTCTATTACAATCTTTAATTTTGTCTCATTAATAAATAAGAAGAAGTAGGTTCCATAACTGAGTCAGTATTGTTCCTACTGATACATTTACAAATATATAGCTGCTCTATACCTATACTTTATGTAAAAATATAATTTATACCGTACTTGCATTAATAGTTGAATCAATTATTCAGCTAATTAACTTTATCTTTTCTATTATAGATTATTAAAATGTCAACTTTAGTCCAACATAATTTACTCAGCTCTGTTACTGGAAGACATTTATCCGTACAGATTATTTGAAATATTCCACAAGTCAGGAAGCTGCATCATCTTAATTTCCTAAAGATTACAGGAAGAAGAAAAGCACACTTAAAAAAAATATATATATTTCATTGTTTATTTTATGATATTGACATGACATGATTACTTTCAAGGTACAACTATTCATGTATTTAAAACCTTCTTTATAAGTCTGTCAATAAGATGTATCCAGGTCATTAGTAAGGTCATGGCATTTTGAATATTAGTAAATTCTATGCTTAAAAACTCAGCACTGTTCCTGTGAGTCCTGTTTCTCATTTACAAGCTAAATGCAGCCGGGAAACCTTGTAAAAATTTGATTATTTGAGTGGCTAAATGCAAGTTCAAATTCATTATCAGGAAATTACCCAGTATGCTTGCCTGCAATAATAAAAAGTTTTGGATAATTGAGTGTCAAAACTTATCACTTTTTATACTCAATTATTTCACTCTCTTGTTTTCAGATACACTGGCCTGTGGCTCCCCTGAGGAAGAATGAGTGTGTTCTGTCAGGGAAGGATATCAATGTAAGTCCGCACTTGAGTGTAACATAATTTCATCTTTTTAACATTTCCTTATTACTTTACATGTTTTTTGCACATACACGGCAATAAATGTTGATGTGAATTATTACCGTGGCAATACTTTTGACTGAGAGCACACAGAAACAACACACAGCTGTTTTTCAGATATGTTCAAAGGCGCCTTTTAGAACCTAACTTTGTTAAGATTTGCTAGTTTTGGATAGAAACAACCATTATTTGAAATAATCTAACTTCTATTTTGCATTCATGTTATTTTTTAGGGCGAATGCGGGAACTTCATCCGGTTGATTGAACCATGGAACCGGACTCATCTGTATGTGTGTGGAACAGGTGCCTACAACCCTATTTGTACCTATGTGGACAGGGGTCAAAAATCACAGGTAAAGTATCTTCCACAGATGACCTGCTGTAACCTCTGGGTGTAACCTCTGACTTTCTAAGTCATGGAATATTACAAACTTTGTTCAACTTCAAAATTATTGATATTCATCAGCAATTAGTCTATAGAGTTTCTGCTAATCAATGTCTCATTTAAACTTTCTACTGACACAAAAATTTCCAAACTCATCCTTATTTCTAAATCTTCCACATTTTTCCACATTTACCAACTCAGCTGGTAAAAGCCGGTTTGTCCTCACTCTTCCACTTACTGTATTACTCACATTATTTACTCCTCTTTCATCCTTAAGAAACCTTTTGCCGATACTAATAATCTCAATCATTTCCAGCCAATCTCAAATCTACCTTCCAAAAAACCCATTGCTTTATAGATTCATGCTCCCCTTGAGAACAGTAATCTGTTTGACTGATTTCAGTCTGGGTTCCATCCCAAACATAGCACATAAACTGGCTAGGTAAAGTTTACAAATGATCTCCTGAGGGTTGCTGATGCAGGACCCATAATTTTTCTTGTCCTGCTTGATTTTAGTGCAGCATTTGACACTATCTCACACATGATTTTGCTAAACTGGTACACCTCTTGTTTGGTTTGCTTCTCAGACTGCATCTAGTTTGTATAACCAAAGAATTTCCGTTCTCTGTCTCTCCCTGTCAGTAGAAGTGTTCCCCAAGGTTCTGTCTTAGGCCCCCTTCAGTTCCTCATCTACCATCTCCCCTTTAGTTAAATATCTTGAAGGAAATCAAAATTTGGTTTTACTCTTTACTCTATCCTACTTTCACAAACTAAATGACAATCATGTAGAGGTTCTCATTGTAGGTTCAAACTTTATTCTTTTCAAGTCCAAATCTTTCCTGTTTGTATTGATGGTTTCATAGTTTCTTTGATTACAAATTGAATTGATTAGGTGGTATGGTTTTAGTTAATTCAGGCAGAATTTATTTTAACACATTTATTAATATGGCTATTTACCCAATGTAATATTTAAAATAAAATTCTCTAGGAAAGACAAATCAGGTTGGTGGAAAATATTCATGGTTTCATTAAAAAGGTAAGGGGGTCTCCAAGTATGTTATAGAGACACAAACCCAATTAGCCAAAATCAAATTTCTTTGAAGTTTTGTATTGTTTGGATTTTGCCATTTGGCTACATGGTAAAGATTTTCACATACACGTCCGATCTCCATCTTACAGGATAAGGATAACCGTATCAACAGTTTGACAAAGCATGTCATTTGTCAGCATGACACCATTTTTTCGTCTTTTAACCCTCTACACTGCCTTGTCACTCTTAAGCAACATGTTTGACGTGAAAGCCTAACCCACTAACATTGCTTGTCTCATAGGCTTTGCTCCAGAATCAGAATCTTCGTGCAGGAGGTCGAACAAGTCGTGCAGCAGAGCCCAGCGCCTCACCTGAGCCTTATGCACCCAAGGTGGGACAGGACATCCCTGCTCAAAAGGGAGAGAGATTTACTAGCATCTTAAGAGATTTCTGTTGGGGGTTTTTAAGTTCTCAGTCTTTTTTTCTGTGTTGGATGGAAACAATGTTTTTTTTGACCTGCAAAATTTGCACATATTAATTCACAATCAATTTAAAAGAACATTTTTGATTTTTATTATCATTAATAACGTGGCATTCATGTTAAGTGTGATAGATAAGGAAAAGAGCATGCACGGAGTAGCAGCTGTTCTCAGCTGCTGTTAAATGTGTCAGTGGGAAACATAAATAAATAAGGGAATAAAAAAATGCTGATTTTGGAAGTCTCATCCTGTCAGGTTTGCCCACACTTGCCCAAACAGTGCCTTTAGAGACAGTGTAAAAAGTGTCAAACCCTCCTGACACCATCTGATTGTAGGTTATTACAATCTCAAAGAGATGAGTCAGCCAAAAAATTAATCTGGGCTAAGTGTTAAATTTAAGGCATGCTTGTAAAGAGCAAATCCCAAATGCGGGCATGTTTCCCCCTTATTCAAGGGTGTAACGTAATAGATGATTTGTCGAGGCATGAATTTCGTGCATAACAGCTGTTGAATTGGAGATTCACCCTGAAATGCACTTACATGTCTGTTTTTATGTCGATGTTGTACATTCATCACATTCTCTATCGTTTTACAACATTCACAACAGATTCTAATCTTATTTTACTGGAGCTGTTTGATCATGCATCACTCAGATAAATCTTTATTTACCTCATGGGAAGTGTGCTTCAAAAGCAATGCATGTTGGATAATGCTTCAGTAGATAAAGTTTGTTTTGACTATATGTGTATCAAGCAACACTCACCATGATCTCGTGCTAAAACCGGGATGTTCTGGCAGGTGGGAAACCTGTTTATTCTTGGTACAGTATGTACACATAGAAAATGGTGTTCTAAAGAAAAAATTAACTGCTGCTAGCAATATTAATATGATAATGATATATGTGTCGTCAAAACAAATTTTATACATTATGTATATTAAACAACATGTAACACTTAAATTTACTCGATTTTTTTTTTGCCAGACAATTTTCATTCCATTGAGGTCTTTCTTGTTTTTGCGTGCATTTTGTTATCACTTTGCCTTTTTTTTTTTTTTTTTACTTGAATATCTGTAACTAACCCAGACAGATCAATATGCAACCTGAACCTTTTATCAGTGCTACTGATGAGGAATCTTAACAATTCTGCAGTTCAAGCACATTTTGTATAAAGTATATGGATTTTGGATTGTAGACGCTCTGAACTATTGATTCTTTGCTTTGTAATATTAAACAGTTTCAAACTATGTGTACATTTCCCCATTTCATTGGCAGTTTCCTCAGTGTCCAATAAAACTTAAAATAAAAAAAGTTCCTGCAAAGTGAAAGGTTACATTGTGAACATGAAACATTATTTTATGGGTTTTTAGATGTCGACATTGGGCAGCCCAGGAAATCTCTGTGAACCTGAGACAATCAATAATATTTCTTCTAATGTACACTATAGACTCATTAATGTGGACTCTGCATGTTTTCCCCCATTCCAGGAATACATCTTTCGCCTAGAGCCTGGTAAAGTGGACTCTGGGAAAGGAAAATGTCCATTCGATCCCAAATTAAACAGTGTGTCTACGCTAATCAGTAAGGACCTTAGCCATACCTGATCATCTTTTTTCAGTTCTCTGGCCTGCATTCATAGTTCTCTTTACTCGTTTACTCTAGATCAACTCGCACAAGTGAGCACATTAATTTATGCTTTCCCTGTGGGATCCAGTTCTAATGTCTTTAATGGTTGTGTATCCATTTCTGCCTCCTCTTTCTCTGTTGGTCTCGGTGTCTCTTTGGACAGATGGTCAGCTCTACGCTGGAGTGTACATCGATTTTATGGGAACGGACTCTGCTATTTTCCGTACACTAGGGAAACACACGGCCATGAGGACTGACCAGTACAACTCTCGCTGGCTCAATGGTATGCACACTGAGACATACACCAGAGGATGATGGGGCATACTATTGTCCTGAACATGATGTGTTTTGCTTAATCTTTTCTCAGATTCAGAGCATATTTTATGTGGTGCATTATACTGTATACAGTATGGTCACAGAAGCACCAAGATACATGTTTTCATATGTTCAGTACCACTACAGAAAGATTTAATATAAGTGTCACAAATAGAAATACACACATTGAGAGGTCAGACCAGTTCTTGTTCATCTTGACCAGTTCATAAGCACGTAGCCAAAAGCACATATGCATTGAATCTGCAAAATATGAACTACAGTATAATCATATTCGGTACATTCTCAGCTACATTCCAGCTTGCACACACTGTACTTATATGATATCGCATGTCTCTCTGATGATGTGATTGTGGCATATTT
The DNA here is from genome assembly GCA_030522415.1 of Channallabes apus. Classification (NCBI taxonomy): domain Eukaryota; kingdom Metazoa; phylum Chordata; class Actinopteri; order Siluriformes; family Clariidae; genus Channallabes; species Channallabes apus. The sequence continues at coordinate 25,140,700 of CM060112.1, forward strand.
ATTAAACTTTGAATTACCTATATATGGTTTTGCCGAAAGTGAAATTTTCCAAAATGTTTTTCACTACTTTTTTTCTTGTGTTTTTTTTTTCTTCATGTTTATGTTTCTCAGATCCCACGTTTGTCCATGCGCAGCTCATACCAGATAGCGCAGAGAAAAATGACGACAAGCTATACTTCTTCTTTCGAGAGAAGGCCTCGGAGATGGGTCAGACCCCCATGACTCAATCCAGAATTGGCAGGATCTGTTTGGTGAGATACACATACATACACATATCATGTACAGGCACATTTTGCATATTGGCGACTTTTTGGAAATATGTACTGTAGATATTGAAGGAAATTCCACAAATTTCATTTCCTGAATCAGCTGATCACATGTACAGTACAGTGCTTCACTGCTGTATAATGAGTCTGAAAGTGATAGTTTTCCATGGTCATGTTTAATCAGCCATATTGTAATAATGATTCTTATTCTTATTACCACAAATCCATTCTTTTCTGCTTGAATGTGTGTAACGTGTGGGTAGTTGTTGGCTGCCAGTCACCGGGCATTGCCATGTCTCATTATTGGAGTTGGCGGCCGTCCATAGCAGATGGGTCTAAGCAGTGCTCAGAGGCAATGTTTACAACCATACCCCACCCCACCCATGCAGCCTACTCATATACTACACTGAGTGTGAGAGATTCCTATATAAAACCCTTTGTCTTGTTTTTCCCCTTAGCTGAAACACAAACGTCTGATTTGTCTTTGGTTTGGGGTGCCTGGGTCTAGTTTGGGGTTGCGCTAATAAAGCCCTTGTCCTGGTTTTTGCATTTTACAAATGGACAAAATTGACTCAGATACTGTATGTGGTTGTATTATGAGAATATTGACAAACACAGAGATATAATACGCTATAGAAAAGTCTGCATTACTTTCACATGCACACACAGTGGGGTCTGAAAGTCCACTAGTGAATATGGGGTATTACATTTTTTACTGTAAATACTATTCATAATTTTTTTTTAATCCCAGATTTTGAATGTAATCTCAGACTTTAGGACCCTATTGTATTTGTGAAATAATATGGTTTACGTTAATTTAAATCTGTAAGACTTTAAGTACTACTAAAAACACAAACTGCTATTATACCAGACAATATTGCATACGCATGTAGTTCATTCAGCCTCTGAAACATGAAGAGTGACAATATTTAAGAGAGAATACACAAGCAAAGCACACAAAAGTACTTAACATTGCATGAGACACTAGCGCTGAACCAGTGGTGTCAAAAGTATTAACATTCATTACTTTAGTAGAAGTATAGATACTAGAGAAGTAGACTATAGACTAGACTATACTTTAGAAGTTGAAGTATCAACCCAAGCTTTTTACTTAAGTAAAAGTTTAAAAGTACTGGTTTCAAAACTACTTAAAGTATAAAAGTAAAAGTACCGTGAGGGGTGACAAAAGCATTAAGGTCTCACTTTCTGATCATGCGATGGGAGGGGGGGGGCGTTCTTTTCATGCGACCAGTGGGGGGAGGGACGTTGTGCGCGTTCTTATCATGTGACCGGGGGGGGGGGGGGCGTTCTGATCATAAAAATAGAGTAACGAGGCTATTTTTAAAATGTAAGGAGTAGAAAGTACAGATAATTGCTTAAAAATGTAAGGAGTAGAAGTAAAAAGTCGGCTGAAAAATAATTACTCCAGTATAGATACCCAAAATTTCTACTTAAGTAAGGTAACGAAGTATTTGTACTTCGTTACTTGACACCTCTGCGCTGAACACACATCTGACAACGTCACAACATTTTAAGATTCTACATTAAGGACTGCCACATATATTTTAACTTGTAGCTTACATATGTTACCTTTTCTGTTTTCAAAGAATGATGACGGAGGTCACTGCTGTTTGGTTAACAAGTGGAGCACCTTCCTGAAGGCTCGGCTAATCTGCTCTGTAACCGGGGCTGATGGCATTGAGACCCATTTCGACGAACTCCGTAAGTATTTTTTGTTTGTTGTATTAAAGAAACTGTTTGGATCTTGAATCAGTTGCTCTTGTTTCTAGGTTTTTAAGTTTATAATTATTTTTAATTATAATATGTTTTGTATTCTAGATAACCAAGTCCGATTCTAAAAAGGATGGGGTTACAGTGAAGACAAAACACATCCCATATCTAATCACATCACCTTCCAAAGGCTTTATAAACATTTATGTACTCAGTGTTCATGGTGTAGAAGAGAGATGCTCTATGATTAGCGAAACTTCATATCAATGATATAGTGGTATACAATATTGTTTATTTAATTAATAAAATATTTAATGAATGAAAACTGCAAATGTTGCTTTGGTGAGAAAGCATGTCTCAGCAGAGGGTTAACACGGGTTGTTAAGGCCAAAGTGGGTTGACACAAATCCTACTGTGCCATAAGACTTGGAGTGTCACTCCTCATGCCACGCTGCTACAGTACATCCACCTTAGTGCAAATAGCAGCTGTGTGGGGGGGGGAAAGGGCTCACAGCCATCAAATTAGGAATACGTCCATGTTAAACCAAGAACTCGTTTGATTTCAAGCTTTTAGATTTTCCTTTAAACAGTCTATCCTCCTCTGAGTTAAATCACACATCTCTCTCGTTTGGGTTTTTCTGTTTCTTTTTTTCACTCATTTTCACATTGTCATTGTTGTGATAGTCATCATCCTACAGGATTACGTTTCTGATGATTCCTGGAATGGTGCTTTCCCAGTTAACGAGGTGTTTCACGCCTTTTTATATCAGTGGCAAACTGCTTTAGCAAAATCTCACTAGTCACTGCTGAACTATATATACTGTATATATAATGTTCTCCCCGTGCTTGGTGGGTTTCCTCCGGGTACTCTGGTTTCCTCCCACAGTCCATTTGGCATTCCCAAATTGCCCTTAGTGTGTGAATGAGTTTGTTTGTGTGCCCTGTGATGGATTGGCACCCTGTCCAGGGTGTCCCCCGCCTTGTGCCCTAAGTGTCCTTGGGATAGGCTCTAGGCCCCCCGCGGCCCTGAATACAGGATAAAGTGGTATAGATGATGCGTATATATATATATATATATATATATATATATATATATATATATATATACAGTGGTGTGAAAAACTATTTGCCCCCTTCCTGATTTCTTATTCTTTTGCATGTTTGTCACACAAAATGTTTCTGATCATCAAACACATTTAACTATTAGTCAAAGATAACACAAGTAAACACAAAATGCAGTTTTTAAATGAGGGGTTTTATTATTTAGGGAGAAAAAAAATCCAAACCTACATGGCCCTGTGTGAAAAAGTAATTGCCCCCTGAACCTAATAACCGGTTGGGCCACCCTTAGCAGCAATAACTGCAATCAAGCGTTTGCGATAACTTGCAACGAGTCTTTTACAGCGCTCTGGAGGAATTTTGACCCACTCATCTTTGCAGAATTGTTGTAATTCAGCTTTATTTGAGGGTTTTCTAGCATGAACCGCCTTTTTAAGGTCATGCCACAACATCTCAATAGGATTCAGGTCAGGACTTTGACTAGGCCACTCCAAAGTCTTCATTTTGTTTTTCTTCAGCCATTCAGAGGTGGATTTGCTGGTGTGTTTTGGGTCATTGTCCTGCTGCAGCACCCAAGATCGCTTCAGCTTCAGTTGACGAACAGATGGCCGGACATTCTCCTTCAGGATTTTTTGGTAGACAGTAGAATTCATGGTTCCATCTATCACAGCAAGCCTTCCAGGCCCTGAAGCAGCAAAACAACCCCAGACCATCACACTACCACCACCATATTTTACTGTTGGTATGATGTTCTTTTTCTGAAATGCTGTGTTACTTTTACGCCAGATGTAACGGGACACGCACCTTCCAAAAAGTTCAACTTTTGTCTCGTCGGTCCACAAGGTATTTTACCAAAAGTCTTGGCAATCATTGAGATGTTTTTTAGCAAAGTTGAGACGAGCCTTAATGTTCTTTTTGCTTAAAAGTGGTTTGCGCCTTGGAAATCTGCCATGCAGGCCGTTTTTGCCCAGTCTCTTTCTTATGGTGGAGTTGTGAACACTGACCTTAATTGAGGCAAGTGAGGCCTGCAGTTCTTTAGATGTTGTCCTGGGGTCTTTTGTGGCCTCTCGGATGAGTCGTCTCTGCGCTCTTGGGGTAATTTTGGTCAGCCGGCCACTCCTGGGAAGGTTCACCACTGTTCCATGTTTTTGCCATTTGTGGATAATGGCTCTCACTGTGGTTCGCTGGACTCCCAAAGCTTTAGAAATGGCTTTATAACCTTTACCAGACTGATAGATCTCAATTACTTTTGTTCTCATTTGTTCCTGAATTTCTTTGGATCTTGGCATGATGTCTAGCTTTTGAGGTGCTTTTGGTCTACTTCTCTGTGTCAGGTAGCTCCTATTTAAGTGATTTCTTGATTGAAACAGGTGTGGCAGTAATCAGGCCTGGGGGTGACTACAGAAATTGAACTCAGGTGTGATAAACCACAGTTAAGTTATTTTTTAACAAGGGGGGCAATCACTTTTTCACACAGGGCCATGTAGATTTGGAGGTTTTTTTTCTCCCTTAATAACGTAAACCTTCATTTAAAAACTGCATTTTGTGTTCAATTATGTTATCTTTGACTAATAGTTAACGGTTTTTGATGAGCAGAAACATTTAAGTGTGACAAACATGCAAAAGAATAAGAAATCAGGAAGGGGGCAAATAGTTTTTCACACCACTGTATATATATATATATATATATATATATATATATATATAAAACAGTCTATCAATGTTTGAGTTCTGCTCTAATTCATTTTCCAGTATGAATTATGAGCTCATTTGTGTAAAGCATTCAAGTTGGATGGATTGACTGCTATAGCTCTCCAGAGTCTGCCATTTGGAAATAGTCATTTCTGTTCTTTTTCTCTTTTCGTGCTCCTTTTTTTCTTTCAAGTTAAGTACTGGAAGTAAAATATCAGGCCAAATGGGTTTCCAGTGTCAGAAAGGAAGTCTCTGGAGTGATCTGTATTCAGTTAGAAAGTAAACCCATAAGAGTAGAGTACACTACAGAAAGCCTTCACATAGACCTTCTTTATATACTTTTATGTGTAAATGCCATTTGTGTTTCATCCGTGAATGTGTATATGACTGTGTGTATCTGTGAATGTATTACTTAGCCAGGCTTGCCAGAAGGTAAGGGAGTCTTGCCCAGCTTTTGATTGACAGGGTGAAACAGAATTAGGCAATAAATCCAGCAGAAACAAGCCGTCTTCCTCTCTTTAGCCACAATTGAATCCAAATGTGTGAACCATGGATTTATTTTTTTTATCGCTTCTGCAGGCTCTCAGACTGGTGAAGCAGTCGCTCCAGGCCCGGTTCATTTCAGTTATCACATTCCATGCCGACTTTTCTCTTCCTCCTCCCTCATCTTGGCCTCTAGCTTTCCTCCTTGCTCGTGTTTATTCTATTTCTGTGATTGTGTGGAAGGAATTCACTCCTGAAAGGACCGTTTGACCTCATGTTTTCCCATGTCGTCTCGGGGCCGGTGAGGATTTTAGGGCTGTTTGCTTTTCTGAGGGATGCGTTCGCATGAGTACTGCTTCAGATAATGAACCTGGAGCTTTCGATGTGGTCCAGGCTTCTGATTCATTTGTGTCTGATTATCTGTGAGACACAGTGTACGGTTGTGTCCTCTTTTAGCCTGATGGAATGTCTTAATCCTCTGACACTTCTTTTTGTCCTTCTGTTTGGTTCCTTAGTCTAGTTTCTAGTGTTTGATTGTCCCAACACCTTTAGCCATGCTAGTCAGACGTGTACTGCGACACATAATTAGTGACATTTAAAATGTCAGAGGTTGCATAATTAACATACAGTGACGTACGTATACATCATAAGCAATGGAATCAAAAAATACAACCTCAATAAAGTGACTGAATTTGGGATTTTTTTGTTGACCCCAACTTTCTAGATATTACCTGCCCACCCTCTCTCTCTGTCTCTCTATCTTTCTCTCTTAGAGTTACTGTCCTTCTCACCTTCTCTGACATTTTACGGTCTTATTGTACTCAAGCACATCCAGCGGTGTGTGTGTGTGTGTGTGTGCTTCTCCCTCTTGTCGTGTTAACCTTTTAACCTGAGAACTTTTTCATTTTGGCTCAGGACACTCTCTGTGGTCTTCTGGGGTTAATTTACTGCCTCCATGTGTATAGAAGAGTTGTGGAGAAAATCTATGAACTTTATGAGAACTTTATAGGATTTCTTATACTATACATTTGTTTCTCCCCTGCAGAGACGGTTGTCAGTATTAGTCCATCTCTGAGCTAATTCTAACTAATCCTGTGCATTTCTTTTTTTCAGGGGATGTGTTTATTCAGAAGACTCAAGACACCAAGAATCCGGTCATCTATGGAGTCTTCTCAGTGTCTGGGTATGTATCACTGACTGGACTGTAGCATAATGTCTTAGCTTGTAATAACGCCATTCAGTGATCAGACCTACAGTATCAGATCGGCAGGAGAGTGTGAACTGTATTTTCTTTCATGTCTAAGCTGCCAGGACTGCAGATTTTCTATGAATGTTTCCAGTCTAATATGGTTTGGCAGACTTCAGACGATAGAGGAAGGCCTATAAGGGAACGGCGCACCTGTCAACATGAGGACGAGAAAGAGAATATTTGGATCAGTATATCACAGCAATCAGTGTAATGAATGACGTTGGAATTCAGCACAGACGCCGAGGCCTCCAACCCGAACAGCAGGCAGTTTTAGCAAGGCTCACGTACAAAATTTATAAATATACAGCGGATAGCAGGGATCAGTCTGCCAGAGTTTATTTTCAAGTCTTTCCGTTTCAGATTAAATCAGTGATGCCTCTAGGCTTTGTCTAAGCTTTGTAAAGCCAAACGTACACTGCTACATGGTAATGAAAAATGTGTTGTCTTTCTGCTGCGGGGCAGGAGTGCTTTCACAGCTCGCTTTGTCTCCCCTCACTCGCTCTCTCTCTCTCTCTCTCTCTCTCTCTCTCTCACACACACACACACTGTTTATTCCATAATGATCATGTGTACCTTTATGCATTTGTATGCACAAGACCACAAAAGAATGTGCATGAGAGCACAAATTCCTGTAAATAAACCTTTAGCAGCATGAAATGATTGTTTGTAATGAGTTATTACCTCTTCCTTCTCCAGGTCAGTGTTTAAGGGGTCAGCCATATGTGTATATTCCATGGCCGACGTGCGTATGGTCTTTAACGGCCCCTTTGCCCACAAGGAAGGTCCGAACTACCAGTGGATAGCCTACCAGGGGAAAATCCCTTACCCACGACCTGGGACAGTAAGTAGCTTTCTTTTTCTCTCTCTGGATCTTTGGATCTCTTTTGCATGCACACAGAGACATTTCGAAACACAGAGACAAACCCAAATATATGTTTTTAATACAACTTTCCAGTCCAGAGGAACAGCTTGCCAACTGTTATAGGGGAAATCCAATTATTTCTTCTTTTCTCATTAGGTTTGTGCTTTTTTAAAGCACAAGTTGTTTTCTATTTTGTTTATACATCATCCATTATACTGTATGTCCCTGCACATTGTATATTACATTATGTCGTTGTTGTTTATCTCACATAATTGATATTTGACTATTTTTTGACCATGCTGTTTAATTTTGCACATGATCTTTAACAAGAATACATTAGCGGACATACCCGTGAGAAATTTTGGTTTGAGGGCAGGCTGGGAACATAGAGGGAAGCGTATTCACGAATTTCCGAATGCATCATCAGGGCGTAGCATGAGCGGCAATTGCAAAAGGCCAGAGCAAATCCAAGCATATGTTAATATGCAGGCGAATTTTAGAGAGAAAGCCTCTGGGTGTAGTGTTGATTGATTTCACTCTCAAAACAATTTACTACCGAGATTTTTTTTTTTAGGGCTGAGAGACCTGTATTCTCATGGGAGATCATCACAGTATGAGAATGAGTGAGTCTTGTTAGGCTTTATGATCAGTCTATCCGTAAGTCTGGGTATGGACAGCAGTGATCCAAATCGACAGTTCCTCTGTGTATTACAAATGAAAAACAGATCCATTTTGTTAAATCTAAGCATATAAGGCTTACGAAAGCATCTGTAAGCATCTGGACAGTGTTCTGCAATTCAGCAGATGTTCTGCGTTATACTTGCCTTCACTGTTTGTCTCATTTTTAATGTTGTTTTCTAAAGATTCTTCCTGTATTCCACATCATTTGTGCAATTTAGTTTTTCTGAAACTTCCTTTACAGATACATAAAATACCTACTGTATCTTTTTTTAATGTATGCTGTAGAAGTAGGACACACACACGCCTTACTAGCCAATCCACTAAGTGTTTGTCCTCTTGATTCCAGTGTCCAGGAGGGACATTCACCCCTAACATGAAATCCACTAAGGATTACCCCGATGAGGTGATCAACTTCATGCGGAACCACCCCACCATGTACAATGCTGTGTATCCAGTGCACAAGCGCCCCCTGGTGGTCCGTACCAACGTCGATTACGAGTTCACCACAATCACTGTGGACCAAGTTGCAGCAGCAGACGGCAGTTACGAGGTGCTGTTCTTAGGAACAGGTAAGACAACTGGATAAGTAATTATGAGAAGTACCACATAAAATATTGTAAGTCACAAATAAGCTATTATTGTTAGTTAGTACAAGCACGTGTAATTACCGTCCTCTTTATGTGGCAGCAGGACAATGCATAAAAACATGCAATTACAAGTCAAGAGCTTGAGTTAGTGTTCAATATCACAATGGGGTAAAATGTGTTCTCGCTGACATCAGAATGAGGGGAAATGTGATCTTTCACCATGGCTTACTTGTTGGTGCCAGACAGGCTGCTCTGGGTATTATAGAAACTGCTGATCTGTGAATTTCATTTTGATGAGACAGGTTAAGGGAAAAGAGCCAGACTAGTTGAAGCTGACAGGAAGTCTACCGTGACTCAAATGAGAACTCTTTTTAGCTACGTTGAGGAGGAAAGCATTTTAGAAGGCATTACGTACATGTCAAACGTTGAAGCAGATGGGTTCAATCAAGTCCAAATCAGGTTCCCCTCCTGTCAGCCAAGGACAGACCGAGGCTACAGTGGGCACAGGATCACTTACACTATTAGTTGAAAATGAAGGACTAATGTCGAGACATTTCCATCGACAGATCTAACACTCACCCTTTTCTGATATTTGATGTGAACTTTAGCTAATGCTTTTGCCCTCTATCTAAATGTTGACATACATTGTGTTGCTGCCACATTATTGGTTGATTGAATAACTGCAAAAATGACAAGGTGTTTAATAAAGTGGCCAGACACTCTATTTGGACTTAAGGTAGACTGATTATAAGTAGAATAATTAATCTGCTATAAAATATAAAATATAAAATAGAATAGTTTAATATTTTGTTATTACAATAGATAGAAACAATAAAAATTAAATGTTTGACTCAGAACTTGAACCAATCTGTCTAAAATAATATCTAAAATTGTGTATATATGTCATTAAGCCTATAAATAATGAGTGTTGCTCTGTACACAGACAGAGGCACTGTGCAGAAAGTCATTGTTCTTCCTCGAGATGACCTACAGACTGAGGAACTAGTTCTGGAGGAAGTGGAGGTCTTTCGGGTAGGTAATCTCCTCTTACATTCAGTAGATACCCTGGATTATATTTTAAGATTGCCGAAAATATTAGATTATAACATTATTACTTCATATTGCAGCTTCCAACACCAATAACAACGATGAAGATTTCTCCAAAACGAGTAAGTATTAACTTTAAGATAAATTTTTAAGCATTAATTTTAAGATTAGTTAAAATTAAACAGTTTCATTTGCTCTATATATTATGTAATTTTTTTTTACTAGCCAAAATTTGACTGCACACTGAAAAAACTCGTATACACTGATCAGCCTTAACATTAGCACCCAAACAATATTGATCATCAACTATACACCAGCAAACCGGTGACACGATCATGGGCACCCAAGACTCACCCCTGGTCCGATCCCTAAATAATCCCTAAGTCAATGCTGGCCACGATAGAGAATCACCAGGACACCCAGAGCACCATAGTTCACCATGCACAAAGCCCAGCAGGTAAAGAGCCCAAGGCCGCAGCCCAGCCGAGACCCAGACGCCACACTCCCCAGATCCCAATCTGATTGAGCACTTATAGAATGCACTGGATAAACGAATCCCATCCACTGACTACCCGCCCTGCATTCACATTGTAATGATCAAATGAAGATGCAGATGAGGCAGTAGTGGAGATAAACATAAACAGCAAGCGAACAAAAGATTCTGCACCAGTAACTAATCTGTTTGTGTGTGTTTTGATTTCTACAGCAACAACTGTATGTGAGTTCAGCAGTGGGAATGACTCATCTGGCATTACACAGATGTGACGTGTATGGAGAAGGGTGTGCAGACTGCTGCCTCGCTCGAGATCCTTACTGCGCTTGGGATGGCAAGTCCTGCTCCCGTTACTCCACTAACCACAAGAGGTGAGGGGTGTGAGTGAGTATATGTTGGGTGTGTGCAAAAATGTAAGACTCACTAAAAGTGACTGACTGTCCTATACTACAGTGTTGCTCTTTCAAGGGTTTTTTCTTATATATATATATATGTAATAGTTTCAACTTTGCTGGAATACACAACATTTTTTTTCTTATAAGTAAAAGTATAATAATAAGTCACAATAATGCCATTGTAGGATGCTCAGCATCTTTAATTCTGAAAGAGAATGTTAACATTTCTGACCGCGTGTGGCACCGATGCTCTGCTCCACCAGGCGCAGTCGAAGGCAAGATGTGAAGTATGGCAACCCGATCCGACAATGCAGAGGCTACAACTCCAATGGTGAGAAGTGAATTAGAGGCAACAGAATGATTTACACAGTGTTGTAAAAATGTAGCTTTCCTTACATACTGAGGTTTAATGAGCTTTTATTTACAGCTAATAGAAACACTCTAGAGACACTACAGTACGGAGTGGAGGGAAGCACAGCATTTCTGGAGTGCCAGGCCAGGTCTCCTCATGTGTCCATCAAATGGCATTTTCAGAAGGAGAACAGTGACAGAAGACGAGAGGTTTGTAGCTTTTCCTCATCATACAGTATACCACTGCTTTACCATGGTTATGGTTTTGTCACCTTAAAGCTTCTAAGAGCTGGTTTTGTCTCCATTAGTCTCATGCATTTTAAAATGTTCTCACGGCCAAAGTGTACAAGAAGGGCTAATGCTTGTAGCTTTGTTCCCCCAACATATTTCATATGAGAAAAAGCATAGACACATAAATCATACACATTTTGCATACATGCTGGTGATGCTGTTTTTTTTTTATTGTATTTTATACAATACAATTTTTAGTGTATTTTATTACTATCATTTCACAAATCATATTAGGAAGAGTGGGTTCCTGCATACTTGACGTAATTCTTATTGGTTGTGTTTAATAACAGAAAGGTGAGGCTTTTGTTTTATATCATTTGTTGCATCGGAACATATTTACTTTTGGTTGTGCACAATAACAGAGCACAGTTACTGTACGAGAGTAAAAACTACAGTACCTTTGATTCTATACTTGCCTGCTACACTAATGCACTTATCCCAGCATTTCACTCGTGTTCGGATACCATCAAGGTAAAAAAAATTTAAATACACTGGAGCCATGATCGGACTGTCTGCTTCACGTCTGAATCGTTGGCCTCCCAGGAACTCCTTCACTGGCTCAAACAAGTGGAAGCAGCTTCAAATGAGGACACTCTGAGCTAAGTTCCTACAATTGGGAGTAATAGTGTGTACAGTTCATGCAGACAGAGGCATCACTTCTGCAAGTAGCAGACAAAATGTCAACTTTAAATGATCAGGTATTCCATTCATGTTAACTGGTGTTTACCGGAAGCGATGTAGTGGGCTCCGCCACCTCAGCCAAGATCATCGTTCCCAGATGTACAGCCTACGTTAAATGTTTAACAGCAACTAAGTGCCTCATCACCGTACCGTGTTACAGTATATAAATGTCTTATAAAGATATCAATCAGTTTTTCGCCTTCATCAACAAGATATTTTTTTATTATTATTTTTTTTTATCGGTTAGATTATTGCTAGATTGAAAAAGTGCTTGAAGTAGTATTTAACATTTGAAAGCACTCCATTCTGCGAAAAACATGCAGAATTCAGACCACCTTGCAACCACTTGCGTTTGTAATAGACATAAGTTACTCATTGGCAGTTGGGTAAATACATCAAATACAGTATGATCACAAATAAAACATGTTTTATTGTCAAAATAACTTACTGTAGTCCTATAATGCATATTTTTTAATGATATCATAAAATGTTGTTAGGCTTGTAAAGGCTGCTACCTAAACCTATTTTTAATTATTAATACTGTAATATTAAATAGCTACGTTTTCTCACTGTTTCCGTCAGATCCGTTCAGATGGTCGCGTGGTGCACACGGATCAGGGCCTGCTCGTGCGCTCCCTGCAGCTCTCAGACGCTGGCACTTACCAGTGCACTGCCACAGAGAAGAACTTCAAGCACACGCTGGTGAAGCTGCAGCTGCTTGTGCTGTCAGTGCGCACTGTCAACAACATCCAAATGGAGACCGGAGCCTCTATACCTGCCATGCCTGCTGTCCCCCTACAGACCAGTGCCTGGACACCGAGTGCTGAGCAGTACAAAGACCTGCTAACCATCCTGAGCCAACCTGAGATGGGCTTAATCAACCAGTACTGCCAGGACTACTGGCAAATCGCTGAGCAGGACAAGAAAGACCCGTATGAAGCGAAGGAGCAGCGCAAACCGCGTAACCGGAGACACCACGAGACCCAGAGGAGCTCAGCCGAGACATGAGGAGGAGGCTGAGGAAGCAGGAACGGGAAAAGGAACAGAGACACATAAAGGACATGCATCCACAAGACTGAAGAAAAAGAAAAAAAAAACTCCATCTTGTTACATAATGAAAATAAATTAAAGTACAGAGTGACCGATGGACTAAATGGACACATTAGAGCAGCGAGAGTAGGCAGTATTTATTGTAGTTTGTACATAGTTAGCCTCTGTGGATACCTTTGTACTGAGAGCACAAAAAGAGAAAAACAAAACAGTTTTTTGTGTATATGATTCTTCTGTGCAGATATTTTATTATTGTTATTCTTCGTATCGCATATAGTGTTCTTGTCCTAATGAACTGTGTGACTGTATTATGGGGGAAGGAAAAAGCACAGTTACATGCTGTATATACTGTGTGGATAAACACTCACTGCGCCTCATTTGTAGGCGCTCTTAATAGGCCACCTGGTAATATACAACAAGACTATAACACCAGTGGTTTTACTCAGCAAGCAGTTTCCATGGATACGAGCTGTATTCCTAATCAGTCACACTTTGTGTATGCTTTAGCTCGCGCTAGATAATGCGCTACAATACCCTTAGACTGAAGTGGGACAGACGGGGGTGGGGGGGGCGGGGTCAGTTTATTGACCCAATAAGAAATGAACAGCTCCTTGTGATTGTGTTTATTCAAATTAAAAATCATTTTCAGAATTACATTTTAATTGTCACGTACCCATCCACACACAGTATGATATGCAGTGAAATGCTTTTCTATCAGCATTGATCTGAATGTTGCATTGTACATACATAAACAGAATAAACACTTGGTTTGATGAACAAATTGCAATTAATTACAGGAAAGCCTTTTTTCCTTAAGTGGCTTGAATAAGTCTTTACCCCTTGGAACTTTTCTACCTTTAGTAATGTTACAATATAGAACTGAAATAAATCTAATTGAGATTAAATGTCAAATTTAAGCATGCAGATGAAATTATTTTATTATAGTTGATGGCCCTGAAAACATTATCCTATTTCGACCATTTTTATTTATTTATTTTTTAAGTTCAGTTATGATTCTCAATGATCTTGTTTTAGATCATGGATTCTAAATTCATTTCTTTGGCCAGATCACAATCTTTATCTACACCCTTGCTTGAGCTGTTCTTGTAAATGTTTGAATGTGTCTATGTATTCAGACTTAATTATAATTACAACTCTGAATACTTGGCTGAGGAAATAAAAATGACTTGACTAGGATAAGCCTGTACCACTGTATACAGTTGATTACATCATCTAAGCCCTACACATGAGGTTTAAACCATCAGCTTTATCTCTTTGTAATGATCTTGATCTTCCATGTCTATATGACTACATGTGCAAAGTAGAAAAGGTTGGGATAAAACCAGACCTGTGAGTCACTCGGTCAGGTTCTAACCCAAAAGGAAATCACACGTAGAAACCATATGCTTTTACTCATGTTAAGATATTATTTGTAAATAGTACATAAAATTATTGCACGCACAAGGACAAAATACACTAATTTACAGAATGCATAGGATTTTCAAACCAGGACGTTGTTCCTTTATTTCTAAATTAATACATATTTTAAAAAGTATACCATATTGTGATAACCTTGTACATCTTTGTAATAGAAAAGTATCAAGGAAAGCACTTTTATCCACCTTAACCAGTCATTTAGACTATCGTCCCAGAGTTTTAGAAGAATTGTTCTCATTTTTGCATGAAATGTTTTTGTACTGTACAGATTTATTAGTTAAAAACCAAGTTATGTTGTTGTGTAGATGTTTATGGATGGTCTTTTATGTAAAAATCACTTTATGTGAAAACCACGAATGAGCATAGAGATCGATTTAAAGAAACCGAGAACTACTTTATGCACACAAGACAAGGTGTTGGGAAGCTAAGTGGACTTCATTCTCATGTCTCTCTTGCCTGTCTTGTGTAACTGCTTGACATGTTGTAAAGCAGGCTGCTTCAAATGACTGTTGTACAATGTAGGGGGTTCTATTTGTAATACATTATATACCACTGTGGTTTGTCTTTCATTTTGTCTTTTCTAATATTTTCTGTGTATAAAATGCTATTGGAAATAGATGTACTTCAATGTTATGGTACTGACTTTACTGTGCTTTTTTCCTTTATTGTTGTTGTTGACTAAATAAAGTTCTATATTTTATAACAAAAAAAACATTTAAAGCCTGCAATTCGTATATACTCAGTTAGGTCCATTTCATTAGATTTCTTTATTTATTTTACAAAATGCATATGTGATCATTAATAATATTAACAGACACTAGTGGCGACACAGTGGTGTAGTGGTTAGCGCTGTCGCCTAGCATCTCTAGGGTCCGGGTTCAATTCCTGCCCAGGTTTGATTCCCACCTCTGTGTGCATGGAGTTTGCATGTTCTCCCTGTGCTTGGTGGGTTTCCTCCTGGTTCTCAGATTTACTCCCACAGTTCAAAGACCTGCAGATTAGGATAATTGGCATTCCCTAATTGCTCGTAGTGTATGAGTGTATGCATGTGTGTGTGATAGGTTGGCACCCTGACCAGGTCGTACCCCGCATCATGCCCTAAGGTTCCTGGAATCCAGGTTCTAGGCCCCTCGCGACTCTGTATACAGGATTAAGCAGTATAGAAGATAAGTGAGAACAGATACAGAAGTTTTGAAAATAACTTTAAATACATACAAAACAATTGCAGGTCAAAGGTCTGTATCCCACAAAAAGAAAAGGAAATGCTTATCTATAAAGTTGTATTATGCTTTTATAATAAATAGTAACTCAAATAATCACAATAATGATGGAATGTTTCAATGATTATTAAAATTTGATTAAAATATTTGTTTAGTTACAATGATTTGTATAATTAGACAAATTCCCACAAAAGTAATGAGATAAAAAATAATAATAATAATAATAAAAAATGGGGGATGGGGGGGGGGCAAATGTTTCATTTCATTTACACTACAGTGGTGTAGTGGTTAGCACTGTGGCCTCGCACCTCCAGGCTTGGGGTTTGATTCCCGCCTCGGGTCTGTGAATGTTCTCCATGTGCTTGGTGGGTTTCCTCCAGGTAATCCAGTTTCCTCCCAGAGTCCACAGAGTAACATGCAGGTTAGGTTAACTGGTGTTCTCAAATTGCCGGTTGACCCTGCGCCCCATGATAAGCAATATAGAAGATGAATGAATGAATAAATGTTTCTGAAAGGTTTATTAGTCACATGACTAGGGCTCTGCTCAAATTCTGCCAAGAACATCTGTAAAGTGGCTCTAAATACTTTTTTAATCAAAGAAGAGATCACAAAGTAAAACAGGCAAATCATGTGACTTTTACAGGTAAATAAAAAATTTTCAATACTTTCGTTTGTTTTCAAATATTTCAAAGCAGACCATTTTTAACCTTATGTCTGCACGGTATTTATTTTGTCCCAAAAAAAATCTTTTCAAACATAAAATAAGACAAAAAGTTAAGTCGCAGTATAATACAAGATATATAATACATTTAAATCTTCTCAGAAATTTGGTGGTTTGAGTATACCATCTGTAAATGCTCTTAGCCTGGTCCCAAATTTTATTAAAATAATTTTTGCGGTATAGTAAATGAATGAATGAATGAATGAATATTTAATCGCTTCTATTTTTTTTTAACGAAACGTTTAGAACCGTTTGCTCTGTTTTCAGCGCCATCTTGTGGTCGTATTTGCTCAATGCATGCAGTTTTTAAATAATTTTCTCCTGATCTAAATTCAGGAATGTTTCAGGTTGTAGAGCGGTTATGGTCCTTGCGGAACTTTAAAAAAAAAAAAAAACAACACTTTGCTATATCGGTTTATCGGTGTGTGTTCTTATAATATTCTGGTAATATTCTTGTATTGATTTAAGGTGTTTATTATTATTAGCTTGTTAAATTATCCATCCTGTAGTTATGGTTCAACATGTTGTCAGAGGCAACCATGATGTAGGGCTTAAACTATGGAACTCCAAAGTGTTCAAAATTAAATAAATAAATAGGACATTATGAAATTAATAACTCTATGAATAAATAAGACACATATATGTAATATGAGAATGATATTGTGAAATAATGGAACATATTTTGAAAAATAAAGCTTATTATTGTGAAATATATTTACTTATTATTATGAAATAATATTTCATGGTCATTATTTTTCCCAATAACAGATTATTGCAGAGGCATTTTATTTAATTCCTGCTGTTTATATTTCAAAATTTAATTTTTTCAAAGTCAGTTTTTGTCATGCACACTCGACCCGTGACCGGCACTAGGACCCGGAAATAATGCGGTCACGAACCAGGAAGTATAAAAGGAGTAAACAAACGATAGTACAACGCTCAGTCATTGAGTTCGCCGATGTCGATTCGGAATCGTTCACCAAACCGTGAGTACTCACTATCTTGGTATTGCTTCCTGATTGAGTGTGTGTTTATAGGATTAGATTGTGTCTTTCCCTTGCTCTCCTTTTATGAGAGTCCTTAGAACAAATAGCGTGATTATCCTGCTTACTCGTGTTCTTCTGCGTTTGGGTTTACCATTCACGCAACAAAGGGCTAACCGCTAAGCTACGTCTTCTGGTCATCTCAGGTTAGTTCGTGACAGAATGACTGAGCCTTCCGCGGTAAACCCAGCGGATCATGCGCACCTCTGCGATGTGGTAGATCAGCATGCCGCGCTTATCGATAAGCTAACCGGAGAGATCGCTAATCTGAGCCGGGGCCTCCAAGACATCGCAGCCTTGCGCCGCGAGGTTGCGGTGCTCCGGCAGGAGAACGCGGATCTCTGCGCGGCTGTCGCTAGCGCGGCTAGCAGGCCTCCCGTCGCGGCGGCCGCGGCCCCGCAACCTCCTCCCCCCCCTCCTACTGATGTTTTCCTCTCTCTACCAGACAAATGGAATGGCACGGACGGGAGATGTGATGTGTTTCTGACAGCGCTTGATCTGGTGTTCGAGTTCAATTCCACCAAGTACTCCACCGATCGGCTACGCATCGCTCTCCTGCTCTCATTGCTATCAGGGCAGGCAGCTGAGTGGGCCACGGCAGTTCTCAAATCGGATTCTGATACCGCCCACTCTTATAATGAATTCACCCGCCAACTCAGATTGACTTTTGAACACCCAGCGGGCGAGGTGGAGACCGACACCAAACTCTACCACCTGCGGCAGGGAGGATCGTCCGTGAGCCGGTACACCGCGGAATTCCGAAGCCTCGCTGTGCAGACCAGCTGGGGAGATGCCGCCCTCCGGACATCTTTCTACGAGGGACTGGTTTCACGTATTAAGGACGAGCTCGCCGGGCGAGAACTTCCCGCCACTCTCGAAGGACTGATCCAGCTTGCCCTGCGGATCGATCAGCGCCTTCTGTCTCGCCTGAAGCCAGCCCCAAGGACCCTGCCGCCTGCACCCACCTTCTCCTACATCACCCCACAACCACCTGCAGCCTTCACCAGCACCAGTATGGGACCAGTCGGATCTCCACCTCCTGCCGTGGTTGACACGGGAGCCGGGGAACCCATGCGCTTAGGACGCACCTCCCTGACCGTAGCCGAACGTGAACGCCGGTTCCGAGAAGGGCTGCGCGCCTATTGTGGGTCGGCGGCACACCACCGGGCGATCTGCCCACTGAACCGGAGGAGAGACTCACCGGGCCAGATCCAACTCTCCACCACCACCAATTCCACCATCTCGCGACTAACGGTTCAGGTAATCCTCCAAATTGGCCACAAACGGGTCAGAAGTACCGCGTTTATCGATTCCGGTGCCGCAGGTAACTTCATTGACTCTACTTATGCCAAAGAAGTGGGGATAAAGATCGAGGCGTTATCCCAGCCGATTCGCATCACATTGGTCGACGGTCGGCCCCTTTCATCCAGCGCCATCACTCACCAAACCCAGCTCATCACCCTCCAAATCGACCAGCACCAAGAACAGCTCCAGTTACACCTCACCCCCATCGCCTCACCTCCCATCATCCTCGGCTATCCATGGCTGCTCCGACACGACCCCGTCATCTCGTGGACCCAAAACTGGATCCTCCAGTGGGGGCCGACCTGCAGCGAACTTTGCCTACAGGCTGGGACGTGTTCCAAGGAGTCCGAGGCCCCCGATGTCGACACCAACGCTATCCCCGTCGCCTATCGGGACATGGCTGAAGTTTTCTGCAAGAGACGGGCCGCCTACCTCCCACCTCATCGTCCTTGTGACCTGGCCATAGAACTCCAGCCGGGTTCCGTACCCCCCCGCGGCCATCTCTACTCACTATCCACCTCGGAGGTGATGAAAGAGTATGTCACCAATGCCCTCCGTCATGGAACCATCCGGCCATCCACATCGCCTGCCGCCGCGGGGTTCTTCTTCGTCAAGAAGAAAGGGGGCGAACTTCGCCCATGTGTCGACTATCGGGGGCTAAACAACATCACCATTAAAAACCGACACACGCTACCACTCACCAACTCAGCCCTGGACACCCTCTCTGGTGCCACCGTGTTTACAAAGTTGGACCTCCGGAGCGCCTACAATTTGGTGCGCATCAGAGAGGGTGATGAGTGGAAGACTGCTTTCATCACACCCACGGGACATTATGAGAGCCTGGTCATCCCATTTGGACTCTGCAATGCACCCTCGGCCTTCCAGCAGTTCATAAATGACGTCCTCCGGGACATGCTGGGCCGATGGGTGTTTGTCTACCTGGACGACATTTTGATTTACTCCCACAACACCGAAGAACATATTCAACATGTACGTGCCGTTTTAAAGAGATTGCTCACTCACCAACTGTACTGCAAGCTGGAAAAATGTGCTTTTCACAAGCACTCCACCACGTTCCTGGGTTTTATCATCTCGTCCCAGGGTGTGGCCATGGACCCGCAGAAGCTAGAGGTTGTACGTCACTGGCCCCTACCCAGGACACTCAAGCAGCTTCAACGGTTTCTCGGGTTTGCGAATTTCTATCGTCGCTTTATCCGGGGATACAGTACAGTTGCCGCTCCATTAACCACATTGACCAGGCTCTCATCTCATCAGTTTCTACTCACCCCATCTGCCCTCGCCGCCTTCAAAGAACTCTGTCACCGATTCACCACCGCTCCCATCCTTCTACACCTGGATGCCAACAAACCCTTCGTTGTGGAGGTGGACGCGTCGGATGTTGGTCGCCGGCGCCGTTCTCTCTCAGCGAGGTCCAGACCAGAAACTGCACCCCTGCAGTTTCTTCTCCAAAAAATTTTATCCCACTCAGCAGCGATACGGGGTAGGGGACCGCGAGCTGTTGGGCATAAAGTGGGCTTTGGAGGAATGGCGTCACTGGCTCCAGGGCGCCAGTGAGCCGTTCATCGTCTGGACCAATCACCAGAACCTAATCACCATCAAGAATTTGAAGCAGCTCAATCCACGACAGGCACGGTGAGCACTATTTTTCGAACAATATAACTTCCATCTGTCATACCGCCCGGGGTCGAAGAACATCAAGGCAGATGCCCTATCACGTCAGTATGAGGACGACTTCCCCCGGGTGGACCCCGTGCCTGTCATTCCTCCATCTCGTATCATCGCACCCCTCCACTGGGATTTGGAAACTAGGGTCCGCCAGGCACAGGCTACGGAGACTGAAACGGCAGGCGTGCCGCCTGGACGACTCTACGTGCCACAACAGCTAAGGACAGAGGTTCTCCAGTGGGGTCACTCGTCCACCATCGCCGGACACCCAGGAACTCAACGAACCCTCAAGTTCATCAGACGGGCCTTCTGGTGGCCCTCCATCCGCAAGGACACCATCGAGTTCGTTCGTTCGTTCGGTGTGCGCCAGGGCCAAGGACACAAACCAACCTGCACCCGGAGAGCTCCAACCACTCCCAGTTCCCCGCCGGCCCTGGACGCACATTGCCCTGGATTTCATCACGGGCCTGACGGCATCATAAGGAAAGAACACCATCCTAACCATAGTGGATCGGTTCTCTAAAGCCGTGCACCTGGTGGCCCTAACCGGACTCCCATCAGCAAAAAACACAGCCGAGCTGATACTGGAACACGTAGTCCGACTGCATGGGTTCCCAAAGGACATCGTCTCGGACAGGGGGCCCCAGTTCACCGCCCGGTTCTGGAAGGCCTTCTGCCGTCTGATCAATTCCACCTGTAGTCTCTCATCAGGGTACCATCCCCAGACTAATGGTCAGACGGAACGGACCAACCAACAACTGGAGCGCTACCTGAGGTGCTTTGTTTCAGATCGCCAGCGCTCCTGGGCCCGCTACCTCAAATGGGCCGAACTCTCCCACAACCTCCACGTCTCCTCAGCCACCAACCTAAGCCCATTTGAGGTTTGCCATGGTTTCCAACCATGTTGGAAACCAGGTTCCAACCAGGTTGACGTACCATCGGCCCAACAGTTGGTCCGTAGGTGTCGGCGGCTGTGGCACCAGGCCAATCTCGCCATCCAACGTGCCAACATTAGCTACGCCACCCAACATCGCCGTCGACACCCCCCGGGACGTTTGTACCACATAGGTGACAAGGTATGGCTGTCCACCAGAAACCTTCATCTTCACACCGAATCACGAAAGCTATCACCCAGATTCATTGGACCATACCGCATCACTCTACGGATTAACCCTGTCACCTACTGGCTCCAGCTGCCTGCGGCGCTCCGGATCCACCCTGTATTCCACACATCTCAGCTAAAACCCTTCATCACTTCACCCATGATTCCACCCACCCCCCCTGCTCCTCCCCCCCAAATCATTGACGGCGGTCCCGCCTACACCATGCGACAGATCCTCGATTCGCGCCCTCGGGGCAGAGGTACCCAGTACCTGGTCGATTGGGAGGGCTACGGCCCCGAGGAGCGGTCTTGGGTCCCAGCACGGTTCATCCTCGATCCCGAGCTCATTCGGGACTACCGTCACAGGGTATCCTCCACCCCAGGACCATCTGGAGCCGGTCCTGGACAGGGGGGTACTGTCATGCACACTCGACCCGTGACCGGCACTAGGACCCGGAAATAATGCGGTCACGAACCAGGAAGTATAAAAGGAGTAAACAAACGATAGTACAACGCTCAATCATTGAGTTCGCCCGATGTCGTTTCGGAATCGTTCATCAAACCGTGAGTACTCACTATCTTGGTATTGCTTCCTGATTGAGTGTGTGTTTATAGGACGCGGGTTAGATTGTGTCTTTCCCTTGCTCTCCTTTTATGAGAGTCCTTAGAACAAATAGCGTGATTATCCTGCCTACTCGTGTTCTTCCGCATTTGGGTTTACCATTCAAAGGGCTAACCGCTAAGCTACGTCTTCTGGTCATCTCAGGTTAGTTCGTGACAGTTTTTATTTAAAAATCCCGTTTTTCACGATGGCCTATTTATTTCATAATGCGATTTTTCAGCAGAATGAGTCGTTCTGTCAATCAGCGCCAGTGGGTTGGACCTGCACGCATATTGGCCGATCCTTTAACATCGATTAGTTTCCCTGGATACCTGTCCGCGGACTGGCCGTCTGGAGTACCGGCCGTTTTCCCGGGGGCTGCTGGTCAATGTGGCCGGCCCAGTCAGTACGTACGTTTATTTTAAAAATGACGGAAACTATAATATTGCATCTCTTTTTTTACGCAGATAGATGAGTGCGTTAATCGTACGCAGTGGCGGTTTTAGGGTAGGGCGAAGTGGGCAGCCGCCCAGGGCGGCATTTTTTTTATGTCACGTGGGGGGCGGCACACGAACCTGGAGTAAAAAATAATAATCTGTGCCGCTAAGTTTTCTATTCTCTGTGATACCTGCGCCCGCGCCGCCCCTGAATGAGCCGCACAGAAGCTGAGCGAGCGGAAAGGACCGGGGGGTGAGCATAGAGGAGAGCGGATTACGGGGGGCGGGAGCGGAGAGGGGAGGGGAGGGGATGACGGAGGGGGGCTGGGGGGCGCAGAGTACAGTTCACCTCTCCCAAATGAAGCGGACAAAAAGGGGGCTAAATTATGTCTACCTGACTTTCTTACAAATAACGCACATTTCATTCAAAATATTATAAACACACCAATAATTTGCACTTTTTTCATTTATTTAATTGTGTGAAATGGCAAATAAAAATAGATAATAAAAATGATTATGCTATGGAGGTGAATTGGTTTAGTCTTGACTTCTAGTCGTGAGTGACAGCGTTGGGGGAAATCTGTTGATTGTCGAATCGTCGATTATAAAGTATAAGCACAGCGATGGAGAGAAAAAGGCCAAAGCTGTCAGGGGCTCAATTTTGAAAAAAAGAAAGAAAAGAAGATGAGGAGAAACGGGCAAAAGATAAAGGTATTCACCAATGTTCTCTCTGTATGATTAAGTTATTCATGTCATCATGTTAATTAGTGGTATAACATTAACTCTTAGGTTTGTTAGCCTGCTTGCTTATGATGCTTGCTATGCTTACCTTGCTAAAAACACACACACACACACACACACACACACACACACACACACACAATAAAAGCCTAATTTACAAACCATCAAAGAAATTCTAATGGTTTCTATTAAATACCACAAAATGTAACCACAAAATTATGCTTTGCAGCAAGACTGTTGCAAGTACAGTTATTTATTTCCATTGTTTATTATGTTAATGTTTGCTATATAGCCAATATATTTACTATATATTTACAGTATACTGTAAATAGCCAGTTTAATTTACATATGTGTAGATAGTTTAAAAGACATTTTCCATTTGCTATAACTCTGTTACGTGACAAAGCATATAATTTGAGGCAGTAAATTAACCAAGGAGCTAATTGTTCCTCCCTTAGATTAGATTATATTAATTAATAAAGTGTCTAATGACTGCCATCAAAAACCTTGAGCCTCTTTGAGCTTATCACTTTTATGCACGATAAGGATCTATCTGTAATCTACCCCAACTTTTGGACTGCTCTCAGGATTGCACTTACATTGCCAGTGTCGCCCAGGGAGCAATTCAGTGTAGAACCGCCACTGATCGTACGGGCGCCGCCGATAAAAAGTGCGTGTGTTTTTTTACTATGTTGTATATCACATTATGTACAGTATGTACAGTATGTTGCCCTTTATGAGCTGCTGTGTCCGCTGAGGAGGTGTGTGTGTGCGTGTGAGGAGGAGAGAACAGAGCAGGAGCTCAGCTGTGCTGCTCCCCCGAAACGCTCTATTGTTTTAACCTTTTCTTAACTTTTACTGTATGTTTTGTATTATAATTTTGTGACGCTGAAAAAGGCTGATAAAGGTTTTGTGCTGAACGCTATTGTTGGCTCTGAGCTCTTTTTCCCGGCTATCCGGCCCAAAGCGGCACAGTTTGTGTGCATGTGAATGTATTGTAATCCTATTCCATATGTGTTCTGAAACCACGCCCCCTTTCACCTTTAATTTACAGAGGGAGAGAGATGGATCCTTTCTCGATACAGCAAATAATTAATAATTGCCATGGATGTAAATAAAAAAACAGGTGTTGGTTCATTTTAACTGGAATGTTGGGTTAATTCTACCTCACAAATACATGTAGGTTATTATTTTCATGTTTTACAGTGAATCTGTAAAAAAAAAAAAAAAAACTACCCATGTCTATTAAACAGATAAATTACTTTGATATACTGGTTTATTACAAAACTTCCAAGTTTTACAAACCATACATATATGCAATAAACAAAATCCTATTAAATGTTCATAGCAAAAACATTTATTTTTCAAAAGCACAAGAACAGATAATCAACAGTGACATCATTACTATACTATTACTCACAGAGGCAGAATGGAGTAATTGCACAAATAGACTAAGGCAGCTTCTACAGAGCAGGATCTCTCTGTGACTTCAGATATCTTTTCTGCAGAACAAAACTATCCAGCTCTGGTCTCATTTTAACATACAAACACTGTCTATGACTTTTCAGGTAGGCCTCGCTATTTCATAGCAACATTACAAAAAGTCCTATGCAGGTCCTTCTCAAAAAATTTGCATATTGTGATGAAGTTCATTATTTTCTGTAATGTACTGATAAACATTAGACTTTCATATATTTTAGATTCATTATACACAACTGAAGTAGTTCAAGCCTTTTATTGTTTTAATATTGATGATTGTGGCATACAGCTCATGAAAATCCAAAATCTCAAAAAATTTGCATTTCATGAAAAGGTTCTCTAAACGAGCTATTAACCTAATCATCTGAATCAACTAATTAACTCTAAACACCTGCAAAAGATTCCTGAGGCTTTTAAAAACTCCCAGCCTGGTTCATTACTCAAAACCGCAATCATGGGTAAGACTGCCGACCTGACTGCTGTTCAGAAGGCCATCATTGACACCCTCAAGCAAGAGGGTAAGACATAGAAAGAAATTTCTGAACGAATAGGCTGTTCCCAGAGTGCTGTATCAAGGCACCTCAGTGGGAAGTCTGTAGTAAGGAAAAAGTGTGGCAGAAAACGCTGCACAACGAGAAGACCGGGCCCTGAGGAAGATTGTGGAGAAGGACCGATTCCAGACCTTGGGGGACCTGAGGTAACAGTGGACTGTGTCTGGAGTAGAAACATCCAGAGCCACCGTGTACAGGGGTGTGCAAGAAATGTACAGTACAAGCTACAGGTTGCAAATTTTGCATGTCATTCGGAAATCAAGGTGCTAGAGTCTGGAGGAAGACTGGGGAGAGGGAAATGCCAAAATGCCTGAAGTCCAGTGTCAAGTACCCACAGCCAGTGATGGTCTGGGGTGCCATGTCAGCTGCTGGTGTTGGTCCACTGTGTTTTATCAAGGGCAGGATCAATGCAGCTAGCTATCAGGAGATTTTGGAGCACTTCATGCTTCCATCTGCTGAAAAGCTTGTAAATGGTTTACTGATCATGGTATTACTGTGCTCAATTGGCCTGCCAACTCTCCTGACCTGAACCACATAGAGAATCTGTGGGATATTGTGAAGAGAAAGTTGAGAGACACAAGAATCTGCAAAAGGATTCCCGACCAAGTATTTAGTGCATAACTGAACATAATTATTTGAAGGTTGACTTTTTTTGTATTAAAAACACATTTCTTTTATTGGTCGGATGAAATATGCAAATTTTTTGAGATAGGGATTTTGGGTTTTCATGAGCTGTATGCCACAATCATCAATATTAAAACAATAAAAGGCTTGAACTACTTCAGTTGTGTGTAATGAATCTAAAATATATGAAAGTCTGATGTTTATCAGTACATTACAGAAAATAATGAACTTCATCACAATATGCTAATTTTTTTAGAAGGACCTGTACAGGAGCACACTGCTTTGGATAGTTAATGTCAAAAATATAAAATGCCTTGAAGCACACATCAACTGCCCCAAGTAGTGTGCATTGAACCAGAGCCTGTCACACCAGAATGACGAATGCCTGAGAGCATCGCTGGTCAATATCTCCCAACGTCAGGATGTAGGGGTACGGCCTTGACACTTCAGCCTGCTGGAGGTA
This sequence comes from Channallabes apus, assembly GCA_030522415.1. Lineage (NCBI taxonomy): Eukaryota > Metazoa > Chordata > Actinopteri > Siluriformes > Clariidae > Channallabes > Channallabes apus. The sequence goes on from CM060112.1 coordinate 25,167,028, forward strand.
TTCCACCATGTTGGTTACAACCTTAGAAAGAAAAAAAATGAAAGAAACATTTTGTTGAATAGCAAAGATTAAACTGAATAAGGCTGAATCCCATTTCTATTTTCTACCCCTTCCCCTTCCCCTTCCCCTACCCCTTCCCCTTCCCCTTGTCCCTTGAAACGAAGTGGAAAGGGGAAGGGTTTAAATTTTTCCCCTAAGAAATGGGACACCACTACAACAGTTATACGTCATCATACGTTGTCACTAGTTCCTAATGTTACGTTAAAGGACATGCGCCGATGTTTATCACACATTGCAATAAGAGAGAGATTACTCACTCCCAAAGTTTTTTCGCGCCGTATTTCATCCCTATACATAATATAAATTATAAAAATATATAAAAATAAAATATATATTTGTAATATCGTGCAATCGGTGCTAGCCGCTAGCAAACTTTAGCGATTTTTTTGCAAACATTTCTTTACAGAACATCACCATAAACACAAACACAAGACTAGAGGTAATATACATATAATGAAAACTTGTCATAAAAATCTTTATTTATGGCAAAAATTTACATTTATGGGTCTGTTTGCTCGAGTGAGCCGCCATGTTGAAAATTTCGCTTAGCCCTTCGTTTGAAGTGAGGTCCTGAAAAATCTTCGTTTGGAGGGCTATCTGGCCCTTCCCCTTCCCCCTACCCCTCCAACCAAAAGAGAAATGAGACACCCCTACCCCTTCACGTGAACGCGCCAAACGGAGGGGTAGGGCTATGTGAAGGGGTAAGGGGTAGAAATGGGATTCAGCCTAAGACTATCAATTTAGTGTGAAATAGGATTGATACTAAATAAAAAATGACAAAGCTGTCCATTAAGATAGGACATAGGTAACCTGAAACAAAAACATGGAGACATACTACCAAAAATAAAACAGCAGAATAAGCATGGCTTTTAGGATAAATATGATTATTTTTGTTTATGTCAGACTAGTTGATCTTGTGGTCTGCGTTGATTTTAAGCTAATTATCGAAGAAATGTCATAGCTGGTGTCATACTGGCACATTACAATCACCCTAATATTAATACTTCCATCTAATACTGTAGTTATCTGTACAGCTGTGGTACTTTTCCTGTAGTTGGAAAAGCCTAAGACTATCAATTTAGTGTGAAATAGGATTGATACTAAATAAAAAATGACAAAGCTGTCCATTAAGATAGGACATAGGTAACCTGAAACAAAAACATGGAGACAGCTACTACCAAAAATAAAACAGCAGAATAAGCATGGCTTTTAGGATAAATATGATTATTTTTGTTTATGTCAGACTAGTTGATCTTGTGGTCTGCGTTGATTTTAAGCTAATTATCGAAGAAATGTCATAGCTGGTGTCATACTGGCACATTACAATCACCCTAATATTAATACTTCCATCTAATACTGTAGTTATCTGTACAGCTGTGGTACTTTTCCTGTAGTTGGCGCGCTGACTGATAGGTTAATTTAGCCTGAGTCACAAACAACTTTGGTTAAAGAGGGCGACCTGGTTAGCTTACATGCAATTACTGATGATTACATTTGCTAATGGGGAAAGGTGTAAAATAGTTATAACTCGGGAGAATTTTGACTGCGGAGTAAATTACTAGCTAGTGAAAAACGGGAGTGTTAGCAGGTACAGTGTGCATATTTGTGAGAAGGTCAGTGTTTTGTAACACCCCAGCATTTAATTGTCTCAAGCAGTGAGATTTTCTAATGCTAGCAACTTAACTAAATGCCTGCGTCATGCTAGCGCAACAGTTAACAGTTTAACGTTCATTCATCACTTCACCATCTTCGTAACCCTGCAAACATTCTACAGTGAAAACTAAAAAGCTCAGACATCTTAGCCGTTTCTTTCATACACAGGTGGGGTATTTTGGCTAACTATAGCGTCTATTCTCAGCTAAATTATCATCCAGTACCTCAGACAAGCCTGAAAGTTTGTGTGTAACTGTAACACGGTAACAGTAATAAATGTTACATATAGTAATAATTTTTCAGTCATATGTGAATTAGGTGAGTGAACATGTGTATACAGACCTTGTATTTAACGTCATTTTCCCTTAAATGCCCGAGGAGGATGAACCATCATCAGCGGTGTGGGAGCTCAACTGCCACCTACTGCATAGAACACGTATTGCACCATTAGACCTAAATCGATACTTCATGCGCTATTACTTACATCTGAATAAAGGAGCAACCAATCACACAGCTGGCTCCGCCCTATCGCTCTTGATTGACAGAACGACTCATTCTGCTGAAAAGCCGCATTATGAAATAAATAGGCCATCGTGAAAAACGGGATTTTGAAATAAAAACTGTATGAATTAAATAAAATGCTTCTGCAATAATCTCTGTTATTGGGAAAAATAATGACCATGAAATATTATTTCATAATAATAAGTAAATATATTTCACAATAATTAGCTTATTTTCAAAATATGTGCCATTATTTCACAATATCATTATCATATTACATATATGTGTCTTATTTATTCATAGAGTTATTTATTTCATAATGTCCTATTTATTTATTTAATTTTGAACACTTTGGAGTTCCATAGTGCTGTGGTCATTTGAGACCAAAATTTACCCCTTTGCATTAACTCAACTCACCAATTTTGCAGGAAGAAACCCTAAGAACACCATCCCTACAGTTAAGCATGAAGGTACTGTAGATACATCATGCTTTTGGTCTGTTTATCTGCTAAAGGTACAGGATGACTTTGCCGCATTGAGGGACCTATGGACGGGGCCATGTATTTGAGGAGAACCTCGTGAGGATGGGTCATCTTCCAGTTGCTCTAACATCTGTGGTCATGAAGTCATTTGAAAGGCTGGTGTTGGCCTATCTGAAGGACATCACAGGATCCTTACTGGACCCCCTGCAGTTTGCTTATAGAGCAAACAGGTCTGTGGATGATGCAGTCAATATGGCACTGCACTTCATCCTTCAACATCTGGACAATCCAGGAGCTTATGCAAGGGTCTTATTCATAGACTTTTCATGAGCTTTTAATACGGTCATCCCAGTACTGATTCAGACCAAACTAACTCAGCTTTCTGTTCCTAGCTCTGTCACTGGATCACCAGCTGTCTGACAGACAGGCAGCAGCTAGTGAGACTGGGGAAATTCATGTCCAACAGCCACACCACCAATACTGGAGCCCCTCAGGGATGCGTTCTCTCCCCACTGCTCTTCTCCCTCTACACCAACGACTGCACCTCTAAAGACCCCACTGTCAAGCTCCTGAAATTTGCAGATGACACCACAATCATTGGCCTTATCCAGGACGGTGACGAGTCTGCATACAGAAGGGAGGTCAAGCAGTTGGCTGTCTGGTGCAGTCACAACAACCTAGAGCTGAACAAGCTCAGAACAGTGGAGATGATCGTGGACTTCAGGAGAAACCCACCTGCACTTCCCCCACTCACCATCATGGACAGCACTGTGACAGCAGTGGAGTCATTCTGGTTCCTGGGCACGACCATCTCTCAGGACCTGAAGTGGGACATTCACATTGACTCCATTGTTAAAAAGGCCTATCAGAGGTTGCATTTCCTTCACTAGCCGAAATAATTCAATCTGCCACAGGAGCTGCTCACACAGTTCTACTCAGCCGTCATTGAATCCGTCCTGTGCACTTCAATAACTGTCTGGTTTAGCTCAGCTACGAAAGCAGACTCCAGAAGACTACAAAGGACGGTTCGGACTGCTTAAATAATTATTCTAATTGCTAATAATAATTATTCTAATTGCTAATAATCACTAATTTTCAAGATAATACTGATTTCATCTCATATTACACACTCATTTCAAGATAGTAGATGAGGAAACTTTGTGAATATTCCTGGAGGAGCAGAGGAGCAAGGATTCTAATAAAAACATCTCCCAGAGATGCAGGTCGCACATGTTGTGAACTGTTGAACTCTGCATGTATTTATTAATTGATAAACCTTAATTGATCATAAACTTTATTTTGCATGCTCAAGGGTGGGTTCCCCAAAAAATATGTTTATTTTTGCAACAAGGGGCCAAACTAGGATTTTTTTCGCCCTTGAATCCCTTAAATAAAATGAAAACTGTAAATTGGTAATTAAAGGATAACAAAATTATCCTTATGAAATATAAATTTAGTGCTGCTACACTACTGAATAAGGCTGCACAGCCGATGGACTCTTCACTTGGCAAAATAGAAGTTCAAAAAAAAAAAGGGAGGAGAGTGCAAAGCATTTCCAAAGAACTGCCGTGAACTGGATGTACCTGTGCTTCTTCTCCCTGATAAATCTTTATGTACACTGTGTAAGTTTAGAGTTGACTCAAAGGAGTACTCCAAAAGAGGGCAAGAGGATTTCATACATAAAGGGTAAACAACTGGTCTGTAAACCAAATGTCCACTTGGGTTTTAATGATATGGACTTTCTGACATGGTCTTTGCATCACAGGTTTAAAAACGCTTCAGAGTCTGTTGATGAGGAAGAAGGGATCAAGAAAACAGCAAAAATGGAAGGTGAGTGGAAAAAAATTAATAATAATAATAATAATAATAATATTTTCATTGATCTTAATAGTTGGCTCATCCTGGTCAGAGTCGCGGTAAAGGGTTTGGAACAGTGGGGGTTGACGATCCACTTTTGGGAAATCGAAGAAACCCACTCGGACAATAATGCTCACTGGAGCTGTGAGAAGGGAACAGAATTGTGTTACAGAATTATTACACGAATACCGATAGTATTTTCATTAGATGTGCATTGGAGGCTGTCAAATAGACACTCATCTATCCATTCAAGAAATTAAGATGAAATTCATTGTGCTTCAGGAGAACATAGTATACACACACCTGAAAACCTGTAAAGTTACTTTCATCTCATACATTGCTCTATTGTACAGTATAAGCTGTGGGGAATTTACTAGACTTTTGTTCTACCAAAGAAACTTCTCAAGAAATAATCTGGGCAAAATGAATATGATAATACGATAATTACTAAAAAAAAAAAGTTAAAATCAAATAAAATCCCATGTGACATCCATCATGTAAGATCCATCCATCATGTTTGACTATTATTTTGGTTTAAGCAAGTAGAAATGATTTGTGTCAAGAATGGCCTAAGCACTCAAGAGCTGATGGCTTTGCCAAAACTGAGAATATATTTTAATAAGTGCGTCATATTACTGTGCAGAAGTCTTAGCAACTGTACATGCAAAGAAATGCTGTAAAGCAAAGATACGTTCAGACAATAAAATGGAACATTTCTTCTTTAAAATAAATACTATTACATGAAGAGAAATAAACTAAATAAAACTATTTGGTGTGTGTGACCAAGACTTTAAAAACTATTGAGCAGTCTCAGGTACACGGGTATATTGTACTGGTATATTGTACTGAGCATCTGAGAGAAATTACCATAGTTCTTTTGGGGACTCTGAATATTGGTATGTTATTTTTGTTGTTATTGGAGTCAGAATACAGACTTAGGCACAGCGCAGTTTCGCTGGAACAGCCTAAAGGTAAGAAGTTAGAGGTACTGTAAGAACAGCACAGCTTGAAAATCCTGGTATATACTTTAGGTCAAGACTGTAACCACTGCTATTAGTTCATTTAGAGGCAGAATGTGTAATTATTAAGTGTAATTCTGGAGTCTGTAATTAAGTGTTTATTCATTGCTGTTACTGCTTGTCACACCTTCTCATTGTAATAGTCAAAATGTCAGATGCCACCTCAGTCAAATTCCACTGTTCTTGCAGGTGTGGCACAGGAGTTAAAGAAATCAGTGCCTAAAGAAGGCTACAAGTAATTGTATTAGTTTAGGTGTTCTTTACACTACATAAGTGGGAAATATCTTTGTCAGTTTCTGTATTTCTATGCACATTTCAGATCACTTTCAGTGGGTTACCTATTAACAAGATGGATAAAAGTGACAGGAGCAAAAAAACAAAATAATGCCTAATAATAAGCCATGAGCAATTATTAGAAAATGGAACACATACAAGACTACTGATAGCCTCCTCGATCTGGGGCAACAGGCAAGATCTCACCCCATGGGGTCAAAATGATCACAAGAACTGTGTGCAAAAATCCCAGAACCACACGGGAGATCTAGTGAATGACCTGCAGAGAGCTGGGACCAAAGTAACAAAGGCTACCATCAGTAACACACTGTGCAACCAAGGACTCAAATACTGCAGTGCCAGACCTGTCCCCCTGCTTAAGCCAGTACATGTCCAGGCCCGTCTGATGTTTGCTAGACAGCATTTGGATGTTCCAGAAGAGGATTGGGAGAATGTCATATGGTCAGATGAAACCGAAATAGAACTTTTTGGTAAAAACTCAACTTGTCGTGTTTGGAGGAGAAAGAACACTGAGTTGCATCCAAAGAACACCATACCTACTGGGAAGCATGGGGGTGGAAACATCATGCTTTGGGGCTGTTTTTCTGCAAAGGGTCCAGGACGACTGATCCATGTAAAGGAAATAATGAATGGAGCCATGTATCATGAGATTTTGAGTGAAAACCTCCTTCCATCAGCAAGGGCATTGAAGATGAAACGTGGCTGGGGCTTTCAGCATGACAATGATCCCAAACACACCACCCGGGCAATGAAGGAGAGTCTTCGTAAGAAGCATTTCAAGATCCTGGAGTGAACTGGCGAGTCTTCAGATCTCAACCCCATAGAAAAATCTTTGGAGAGAGTTGCAAGTCCGTGTTGCCCAGCGACAGCCCAAAAACATCAACAGGAATGGGCCAAAATACCAGCAACAGTGTGTGAAAACCTTGTGAAGACATTTTGTCTCTCATAGTATAAAGGTATACCTACTGTATGATGAAAATTACAGGCCTCTCTCATCTTTTTAAGTGGGAGAACTTGCACAATTGGTGGCTGACTAAATACTTGGTAGCTCAGTGGTTAAGACATTGGACTATGGTTCAGAAGATCCCAGGTTCAAACCCCACAACTACCAAGTTGCCACTGTTGGGCCCTTGAGCAAGGCCCTTAACCCTCAACTGCTCAGATGTGTAATGAGATAAAAATGTCTGCCGAATGCCTAAATGTAAATTCCAGAGGGTCAATCTAGACTCACCAAACCACATGATCTTTATGCTTTATAGCAAACTGAAGTCTTTTTTTAAGTGGTTTTCAAGTAGATATTCACAGCTGTTTAGTTACTGTTCTGAATTCTCGTTGGATTATGCATGTGGTCTTACTTTGACTATTAAACATATCTGCGATTTCTACTTTCAATTTTGTTACAACTTTACAAAGTGTTAAGTGCAAACATGATCGTTCATATTTTTTTTTCTGACCACATTTCTTTCACAAATTAGATGCAATATCCTTGGTTTAGCAATATCCTTTCAAGTTTTAATAATGCATTAAAGAGACCTTAATATAATTCCAGTAATATTAATGTTTTCTTTGCTTGATGGAGGACAATAATTTGGTCCTTCTGAAACAGAGACTTTATTTTGACCAGGCAGTGTAGATGTGACATAGATGTGACATACAGTATAGGAGAATGGCTTCATTTTAGACACTAGTTCCTCTCATGGTTTCTCCCTCATGTCATCTCAGTGTTCCCACTGTTACCTTTGGCTTGTTTATTGAAGCCAAAGAAAATTTACCTTTAGCTTGAGGAGCAAAATCTACACCCAGATTTCTGTTAAGCTGGTGGGTTACAGTGGCTATTGTTCAGGCCACTGTTCAACAAAAATCATATTAAACTGAATTGACAAAGCCTGCTGATGAACCATTTTAGATTTAAATTATGTTTTTCCTTTCTGTTCCTTAGGTACATCAATGACAATGAAAAATGAATCTCTGAATGAAACCAGCTGCACTGAATTCAAATACCTAGCATACACCATCACCTATACTATAATGGTTCCAGTTGGATTCTTCACTAATTTGGTTGCTCTGTTTGTGTTCCTGTGGAAGACAAAGAAGAAGACTGCCAACATTGTGTTCATGATCAACCTAGCTATTTCTGATGTTTCCTTCACCTTGACATTGCCCTTCCGCCTGATTTACTACTTTAGGGAATGTCATTGGGATTTTGGGGATGTGCTATGTCGCTGGTGTGTATTCTCTTTCTATGTGAATCTCTATACCAGCGTGCTATTTCTCACTGGTCTAAGCGTACTGCGCTATGTGGCTGTGGTTTACCCCGTTCGAAATAGGACCCTGGTGACTACGCGCCGGGCCAGTTTGGCATGTTTTTGCATCTGGGTGATCGTAGCAGTCATGTCTGTTCCTTCCCTGTTGACAGGGACTTCTAAGATTAATAATAAAACAAGCTGTTTTGAAATAAAAAACACTAAGGACTGGAAACAAGTGGAAAAGCTCAATTATGTGGGACTGATCTTTGGGTTCTTGATTCCATTCATCATCATGCTGAGCTGCTATGGGCGCATCATCCAAAAACTATTTGCAAGACCGAAGATACAGAAGGAAAATAATGCCCAGCGCCGGCGCTCTCTGTGCCTAATCGTTGTGATTCTCACCACCTTCCTGCTGCGCTTTGCACCATACCATATAGTCCGAACACTTCATCTGCGTGCCGCTGCATCAGAGAAAACCGAGCAGGAAGCGTACTTGCTCAAGATTTTGGTCATCACTCTGTGCATGGCTGCAACTAACAGCTGTCTGAACCCCCTCCTATTCTTCCGAACCCGCCTTAGGGTTCAACAGACAACCGGCTCTTTAAGTGACAGTTTGCGCCTGTCACAATATTCAGAAGGCCAAAGGAAAGGAAGCAAGAAGAAGAAGTATCCATCTAGGGACAATGTCCTGGGACCAGAGAAACAGCTGGAAGTGAACTAGAAACGGAAATAACAAACTATATTATACTTTCAACACACCTCATCCCCAAGAAAGAAAGCTGTGATGATGATGATCAGGTTCTCTGTAAATCGTAAGATCAGACATCTGAAATGAATAACACTGAAGTGCACTTCACTATTTTCTGAGTCTTTTTCTTTAAGAATAAAAAAATATATTTTGTATCCAGTACAACAATAAATGAAGGAATATTTAATGAGACTGACAATGCATTTTTGCTGTTCTTACTCTATATCCTCAAATATACTTATCCTTCTAAGCACCTTTCAGTCACATAATAGAAAATATTTTTCAAAAACAGTGGTATTAATGATGCTACCAGAGGAACCAATTAATAAAGATTGTCCTATTTATTTTCTTCTAATGAGTGGAGACTTATTAGAAAATATTTTTTCCAATTCTTGGCAAAATTTAAAAGAAATTAAATAATGTAACAGGCACATCCCACCTATTACTGCTGAAAGCTCACATTGCGATTTAAACTGCGATTTTAACTATTAAATGCACCATTTACTTTTTAAACTTATTTACATTGACTAAAAGCAAATAATGGTACTATAAGTTATTGCATGAAGACACCTTAAATTTCCTGGTCTTTTGTGTTTATTATTTTCTGAAATCCCTCTTTCACAACATGACCACCGTGACCTTCACTAGGTAATATGTAACAGAATCTGGGATTTCTTGTCTCTTTGACATTTTTTCATATGGCATAATGCCTGTAAAATTTTCATATTAATTATGTATATTGATATTAAAAAGCACCAAATTAACCTTTCCTTCTCACCAAAACCACACCCCTTTTTTAAACCATTGCATTGATGAAAGAACCCAGATAGCACACTACTGAAAGGCCAACACTAGGTCAACGGCAGTGTATACATCGGGCCAATGTTGGCATCAGTGGTTGGCCCAATGTAATTTTGTCCATTGGCGGGGCCAAACATAGGTTGGCCCAACGTTGGTTCAGTAGTTAATGGTAAAGTTGGAAATTGGAAATAAAATGTTCATCATTACCAATAATAAAAAACATATTTATATGAGAAATGTATTTATTAATTTGATTTGTGATGAAATGATTACACACTAAGAAAGTATTTGGAACCATTATGATAATAAACTACAAAATAAACACCTAGTACAACCACTTTCTCTCTCAGCAAGGTGGATGAAAATAAATGCATACAAAAATTTACTTTTTATATGAAATATGTTCTTCAAGATACAGTGGAACCTTGGATTATGAGCATAATTCGTTCTGGAAGTGTGCTTGTATATAAAAACACTCCTAAATCAAAGTGAATATCCCCCATAAGAAATAATGAAAACTCAAATTAGTTTGGGTCATTCCACAACCCAAACTATATATATATATATATATATATATATATATATATATATATATATATATATATATATATTTCATTAGTTAGTGAGGGCACTCAAGTGGCATTAGAGAAGTTTCTCTCTGTTTATTTTCCAGATAAAACATGTTTATATATATTTTCCAGATAAAACATGTTTTATATATATATATATATATATATATATATATATATAATATATGTCTTGTGGATTGGTCTTATTTGATGAACTGGTTTACCTAGTTTCTTTCCATTGTCATCTAATGTTGAGTCACTGATTAGTAATTCCACTTTACGTACACTTCCATCTTGACTTGGGTACACAGCAGTAGCCTTTGCCAGTTTCCAGATGTTTCTGGGTGTTGTATCATCCTGAATGATTACTATGTCGTTGACCTTCGCGTTTCTGTTTGTCTTATGCCACGTTTGTCTTTGCTGTAGGCTTAAGAGATATTCTTTCTTCCATCTCTGCCAAAATTCCTAAGGTAGAGGTCCTCCTTCACAAAGTTTCCTGGTGGATTATCGACGATTTCATTGTCAAAAAAAGGTTGGGTGTAAGTGGCTAAGGTCCAGTAGGATCATTGAGTAAGAGTGTTGTTATAGGCCGGGTGTTTACGACTGCCATCACCTCATACAGATAGGTTCGTAAGGATGAACTGTCAAGTGTCTTCGATGACTGATCCAGGATAGATGTCAACACACTTCTGATGGTTCGGATTTGCCTTTCCCAGGCTCCACCCATATGACTAGTGACTAACAAATTCACAGCCTAGTTGTTTTAGGCATTCCTGGTCCATTCCTTTTACTGCTTCCAAAAACTCACGTCTTGCTCCAACAAAATTGGTGCCTTGGTCTGATTGTAATTCCTGAGCTGCCAGTGATCCAGAGTCCCTCTGCCCTCCGGACCTGTCTGATCCATCCTGGTGCCCCGTTTCTGGTTGGAGGTCTCGTCACATGGATGCCCCGTGTGTCTCTTTGGGATGCGTCTGGTGTCTGGGGATGATTCTATCTACTTAGAAGATAGTTCTGGCCTCGACTGGTGTTGTCAGCTGTTTCTCTGAGGACTTGACAATTCGATAGTTCAGGACTGGAACTTTCTACAAGTCTATCTGAGTCTCCAATAACTACTGGACTCCATTTTACATCAACTATTATAACATCAATTAACATCAACTATTATAGCTGAACCTAACACTTAACACTGTATAAATGCAGATCATTTCCTGCTATCTGTTTCACCCAGATGAGGATGGGTTCCCTGTTGAGTCTGGTTCCTCTCAAGGTTTCTTCCTATTACTGTACCATCTCAGGGAGTTTTTCCTTGCCACTGTCGCCCTCGGGCTTGCTCACCAGGGACTATCTGAACATTTTGATTCATACACATTCACATTCCATACAAACTTAAATAATTCTTTTGATTGTGTAAAGCTGTTTGAGACAATGTCAATTGTTAAAAGCGCTATACAAATAAAACTGAATTGAATAGAATTGAATTGAATCAGTTGATAAATCATCAAGCGACTCTGTGTATTGCACGAGAGCACAAACATGTGAACAGCAGTCCATAGCGTTTCAGTTCTTTTCTTCCCTCCTTAATATAGAACGGGCCAAAACAATCCATCCCACAGTATGTAAAGGGAAGAGTTGTTTCCATTCTTTCACTAGGTACAGTAGGTTTGCCATCAATTGTTCTTCTGTTCGACGTCTAAATTTCCTGCATCTGACACAGTTGTAGATAAATTATGATGCTGCTTGACTACAGCCAAGAATCCATATGCCATTAGATCTCAGTTCATTGATGGTCATGCCACGCCCTTGATGTCTCACTTGCTGATGATAATGATCAATCAGTAACTTGGTGATATGGCTGGTCTTTGGTAGTATAACTGGATGCTTGACATGTGGATGCAGAGTTGCATGTTCTAATCTACCTCCTACTCTGAGGATGCCCTTATGGTCCAGGAAAGGATTGAGTCGATACAATCTGCTTGTCATCTTTAGTTATTAACTCCTATCGGGACTGAAGTTCTTTGACTTCTTTGGAAAAGACTAACCCTTGAACAATGGCAATAACTGTGTGTTCAGCTTCTTTTTTTTCTTCCAGACATGTAGCCTCATTGTTTCTCTTTATTGAGCCTTTAAACTCCTTTACAAATCTGGTAAGTCTTGCAATAGCTTTAACTAGTTTTGTCCAGCTGGAGAATTTCGGGAAACATTCTGCCAGAGAATTCGCTGTTGTTAAGGTGAGGCTTACAAAACACTTGCGTACTTCTGGGTCTTCTGTATCAAGCTCTCCCACCTTAACCTCTGCAGAAGGAAGTGAATCTCGCCAGAGAAAACTTGGACCACTAAACCAGCTGGAAGCAATGATCTCTTTAGCTTTGAGTCCTCGAGACGCATGGTTGGCGGGGTTGTCTTCTGATGCAACATATCAACATTGTGTTAGGGTAGTACTTTCCTTGATGTGTTGAATACGATTCGCCACAAAAACGTGAAAACGCCTTGCATCATTGTTTATATATCCTGTGGTGGAAATTCTGAAAACAATATAAAGACAAGTAATTCATACACTGGGTAAGAGCAAAGTAACAAAGGTTTTATTTCAAACTTCTGCAGAAGGACCAGTCTCATACAGCAAACAGTTGCAGCATAGAGAAAAGGTGATCTCTTTCTCTAGCTGACCTATTTTATACACAAACATCTCTGCTAACATAATCAACGCCCCGTACGTGAAGTTCCTGCATTCAAACTCATGACTCTTTATCTGACCCAGACCAGATGTCTATACCTTATCATTTATTCATGGACAACTACAATCAGGTTGTTTCTATTCTGTTCTTGGCCTTGTGTCTCTAAGCTTCGACAAACAAGTTCAAACTTCTAAGGTCTACGTTACTCACTTACTACAAGAATCAAATAGGATTAATACATAATTAAAATATGATTTTTCCATTACAATCCTAAGACGACTTGCGAATCCATCCAGAAGAACTCTTGCATAATTTTCAGCTCTAGTTCTCCCTTGAGCATATTACTTATGCGCACAGCTACTACTGCTGCAGACAACTCCAGCCTTGGCACAGTAGTTACCTTAGTGGGTGCTACCCTGGACTTTGCAATGACAAGTGAACAGTGAATTCGTCCTGTTTTACTGATTGCTCTTAAGTAGGTACAGACACCATATCCTACAACACTTGCGTCTGTAAAATGGTGGAGTTCATATCTCTGAACTTCTTGAAAATCTGCTGGAAGATAGCAGCGATCAATCTTGACATGAGCAAGATCCTTTAAACCTAGAAGCCAGGACTCCCACCGTGATTGGAGCTCATTTGAAAGTGGTGCATTCAAGATTCAAGATTCAAGATTCTTTATTTGTCACATGCATAGTTATACAAGTACAACACGCAGTGAAATGTATCCTGAACCGCTCCTACTTTGTGCAAATAACAAGAAACAAAAGAAATAATCTATAAATAGAAATAGAAATTTAAAAAAAAAAAAAAAAAATTAAAAAGGGTGCAAATGTAAACATAATAATAAAATGTGTATCTGAGCAGGATAAAGATGTTAGTGCAAGTGATGCTTACAGTCCAGACTAAAGTGCAGTGTGCAGTGTGGAATGTCAGCACAGCAGTGTGTGGGTGAACTGTTACCAGTCTTATGAACGGGAGAGTGGCCCATCATGGTTGAGGAGTCTAATCGCCTGTGGATAAAAACTCCTCCTGAGTCTCTCCGTTTTGGCCATAATGACCCGGAACCTTCTGCCTGAATGCAGAAGTTTGAACAGTCCGTTATTGGGGTGCGACAAGTCCTTAATGATACGAGCTGCCCTGGTTTTACATCTCCTGGTGTAGATGTCCTGCATGGAGGGGAGAGTTAACCTGCAGCAGCGTTCAGCTGCCCGGATCACTCTCTGGAGGGCTTTCCTGTCCTGTACACAGCTATTCCCAAACCAGGATGAAATGTTCTGTGTTAGGATGCTCTCAACAGCACCCGAGTAGAAAGCCTTAAGGACAGCAGGGGAAACCCCAAACTTCCTCAACTGCCTCAGGTGGTACAGACGCTGCTTTGCCCTTTTCGTCTGAGCACAGATATGCTCAGTCCAAGTCAGATCCTCGGAGATGTGGACGCCCAAGTACTTGAAGCTGCTCACTCTCTCCACTGGAGCTCCATTGATGATGAGGGGTTTGTGGTCCAGTTGTCCCCTTCTGAAGTCCACCACCAGCTCCTTCGTCTTACTGACGTTCAGTCGGAGGCAGTTTTCTTCACACCATAGTGCCAGATTCTCCACTTCATCTATGTAGGCCGACTCATCGTTGTTGGAGATGAAGCCCAGCACCACCGTATCGTCAGCAAACTTAACGATGGTGTTGGAGTCGAACATGGCCACACAGTCTGAAGTGTAGAGAGAGTATAGCAGTGGAGAGAGAACACATCCCTGTGGAGCACCTGTGTTGATGGTGATGCTGCTGGAGAAGCACTTGCCCACTCTCACCGCTTGAGATCTGTCCGAGAGGAAGTCCAACACCCAGGCACACAAGCGTTTGTTAAGTCCTAGATCTCTCAGCTTTGTGAACAGTCTGTTAGGCACTATTGTGTTGAAAGCAGAGCTGTAATCTATAAAAAGCAATCTCACATAGTTACCTTGCTTCTTGTCCACGTGGCTGAGAGTGGTGTGCAGAACATGGGAGATGGCATCCTCTGTGGATCTGTTGGGGCGGTAGGCGAACTGAAGTGGATCTATGGAGCTGGGGATGGAGGAGGAGATGATGTTTTTTAGCAGACCCTCAAATACCTTCATGACCATCGATGTCAGTGCAACAGGCCGGTAGTCATTCAGGCATGAGGGTTTGTTGGTCTTGGGCACGGGGACAATGGTGGATCTCTTGAAACACGCCGGGACCACAGACTTCGCCAGGGACTCATTAAAGATACAGGTGAACACACCTGACAGCTGGTCAGCGCAGCAGCGCAGCAGGCGCCCAGAGATGCCATCTGGACCCGCCGCTTTCCTGGTGTTCACCCTCCTCAGCGCCGTGCGAACGTCGTGCTCTGCGATGCTGATGACGCAATCCTCGCTGATGACGTCATCACTCTCAGTCAGCAGGCTGCTAGCATTAGCCGCCTGGCTAACCTCGAACCGGGCGAAGAATGCGTTCAGCTCGTTGGCGAATGCAGAGTCGGCGACGATCGTCGTGGTGTCTTTGGCAACCTTGTAGTCCGTGATTGTGCGTAATCCGTGCCACATGCGGCGTGTGTCACCCTGATGGAAGTGTGATTCAGTTCGCTGTCTGAACCGCCCCTTAGCTTCCCTCACCGCTCGCCTGACGCTATAAGAAGCCGCTTTGTCTCATCCCAGTCTGTCTTGTCACGACACAGTCGCTGTAGTATTTGCTTGCTAAGCAGAACAAAAGGGGCCACCAAGCCAAGTGGGTCGTAGACAGAGGCCACAGTTGACAAACACTCCTCGTCTGGAAAGAGGACGCTCACTCACGACTACTCGAAACTAGAGATTGTCTGAAGCTACCCTCCAATTAACTCCTTGAGCTCTTTCAATAGGTTGCTCGCTCAGTACTAGGTCTTTGTTTCTTACTGTCTCCTGACAATCCTCTTTAGGAAGAGAGTCAAGAACTTGTGGGCTATTGGAAACAAACTTGTGCAGTCGCAATTTCCCAGTACTGCAAAGGTGTTTCGTCTCATGGACTAATCTAATAGCCTCTTCTTCTGAGTGGAAACTGATAAGACCATCATCCACATAAAAGTTTCTTTCGATGAATCTTATAGTTGCTTCGCTAAACTGGCCTTGACCTTATGCCGCAATGGACTTAAGTGAAAGTCTCCATTGTCCCACCACAGGAAACGGAGGTAGTCTTGATCTTCATCTCTGACTCTAAACTGGTGAAACATACGTTCTATGTCGCACATCACTGCCACTGGACCCTTGCGAAATCGACACAAGACACCTATCAGAGTGTTCGTCAACTCTGACCCTGTGAGCAGGTGGTCATTCAATGACACTCCTCTATATTTTGATGAGCAATCAAAAACCACTCCTATTTTTCCAGGTTTTTGGGGGTGGTACACCCCATGGTGTGGAATGTACCAAGCAGGACTTCTGTTCAGTTCCTCAAGTGGGACCTTTTCCGCATCTCTACGTTCTATTGTCTCATTCATGCATTTTTTATAGTCATTACGATATTGTTTGTCCCTTTCAAGTCTTTTCTTGAGACATTGAAGTCTGTGTTCTGCACAGTTCTTATTATTTCCCAGCAAAGGCCTGTCCTCTTTAAATGGCAAAGGTAGCTCACAATGTCCATCTGCTTTCATCTTTACTCCTTCTTCCATTATAGAAATAAAGCGCTGATCCTCTTGGGAGAAGTGATAATCCTTCATCTTTCTTTCACTGAAATCAGACTCAAGAACTTTAAGCACATCTGGTGGTGTGATTACTTCCTTGACTTGAGTGCGACAAATGTAATGGACTTTATTTGACAACTGATCTGATGACTGGCTGGGTGACACCTCCTTGACAATAATTCTGTGGCTGCTTCCCATAGCATCACCATAGTCAATACAAGGGTCAGCACCACCAACTATTATCCAGTCCAAGTCTGTTCTTTGTGCGAATGGCGCATTGTCTTTTCCTGACACAATTTCTCTAGGTAATAGTGCTTGTGAGCAGTTGTAACCTATGAGTAGTCCAACATCACATTCTATAAGAGGGGCAATCTCTTCGGCCAGGTGCTCTAGGTGAAGCCATGCTCTTGCTGTCTTAGGAGTAGAGATGTGATTTAAATTAGCAGGAATAAGCTCTCTTGTATAGGTTACAGGAAGAGGAATTCTCTTTGAGGAATAGAAGCCTCTGATTTGCAGCCCAGACAACCTTTCGCTGGGAATGACTGCCTCTCTGGTTGACAGTGTAGAAAGCTTTAACTGTACATATCTCTTGTCAGCATCCAGAGCATCTGCCTTTTCTTAAAGAATGAATGTGATGTCACTCTGACTGTCTAAAAGGGCATATAGCAGAATTTCGTGTTCTGGGTTGTTTGTTGTGGACAACCAAACTGGACTGATTGTAGATGTAAGGTCACTGCCGTTATTTTGGACTACAGTAATCCCTCGTTTATCGCGGGGGTTACGTTCCGAAAATGACCCGCGATAAGTGAAATCCGCGAAATAGAAAACTTTATTTATTTTTTTACAATTAGCAACTATTACATGTATACAAATACAGTGACTCACGTGTAGGCCGTTTCACTGCTCTTCAGACTGGGCCGCTGCATCCTGACTGCGTTCTGCAGTGTTCTCTTCTTCTGAAGCCCGCGGTGCAGGTGTGTTTTTTCGGGAGAAGAACATAGTGATAGGCAGCTGTTGTCGCTCTTTTTTCTTCTTTGCAAAAAGATCCTTGTACACCGACATGCCACCATCGATTACGTTGGAGAACTGTAATGAACGGCTCATCAAAGGGTCCCATTCCTCAGCTACTCGCTTAAGTTCAGTGGCCATTCGCACCATGGTTGCACATAAAGCTGTTTTATGTACGTACACATAACTGCACGAGACGACAAAATGATAACACAATTCGTAGCATGTTTTGATACAAGAAGCGGGAGTGAGTTTTTAGCGAATCAGAATGCAGAACACAATGCACCAAAAAAAAAAAAAAAAAAAAAATGCATTATGAAAATCCGCGAAATAGCGAATCCGCGATAAGTGAACCGCGAAGTGGCGAGGGATCACTGTATACGGTGGGATATTGTCTCGTTCGGTGCTTCTTTACTTTGTTTGATTTCCTTTGTGTCCTTTATGTTTTTTCTAATTTTTCCATCCCATTCCTCATGTAAACATGTTGGATGGTTTCCTTTGCATGTTTCACAAACACTTATTTTTCCACATTTCTTTGATTGGTGTCCAGGGTTAAGGCATCCAAAACATAATCCCCTTGTTTGTACGAACTTGACTCGTTCCATTAGTGACTTGTCCATGAACTGTCGACATGTGTGAATGTTGTGATATAATTTTTCACAGAAGATGCATTTCCTTATATTTGGTTTCTCTTCTGCAGCACTTGTCAGCAATTTAGTTCCAACACCTTGAATCTTTATCGGCTTAACCTTCTCTAAGTCACTTCCCTTAAGTGCATGGAGTGACGTTACTGGGTTGCACGCTATTTTGGCTTCTCTTGTAACGAAGTCAACAAAGTTACTGAATGTTGGAAAGGAACCATGCTGCTCTTCAACCTCAATAACCCTCCTATTCCGTCTTGCTGTCAGCCAATCAGGAAGCTTACTTAGCATTTTCTGAATTTCGCTGCAATCATTTAGCACTTCAAGACTCTTTATTTGTAGCATAGCAGCTTCACAGCCTCTAAGAAAGTCAGAGAATTCTAGGAACTCAGCACTATCCCTTGTCCCAATCTTTGGCCATGATGTTAGCTTATCTCTAAAGGCCTTGGCGATCACAAATGACCTTCCATATCTTTCCTCCAGAGTGTCCCATGCAGCATAGTATGCTGCGTCCGTACCCAGTAAGAAGTAACTCTCGACAGCTCTTCTTGCTGGTCCACCAACATATCTGCGCAGATAGTAAATCTTTTCATTCACTGGAATGTTTTTCCTGTCTATTAGTTTCTGAAAGGACATTTTCCAATCTTTGTACCTGAGAGGGTCTCCATTGAAAACAGCAGACTCTGGTACTGGTAGACGGCTTATGTTAACGAAGTCTGCGAACGCTCTAGCCAATACTGTGGTGCTATCTTCTTGAGCGCCATTGGAGTTGTTTTCTTGCTCATACACTTTCAGTTGTGCTTTGGCTGCATTCATTTTTCATTCACTTTACAGTTTCAAGCCGTTCTAGCTCTCTTCGCTTCTGCTGTAATGCCTTTAGTCTTTTAGCATTTTCTGCTTCTTGTATTGCTAACCTTTGTTGGTTTTCTACTTCAAGGTTTTCAAGCTCACTTCTTTCATGAACCATTTCCTCCATAACCCTAAAAGTCGCTTCAGTTGCAGCTAACTCAGCTGCTGCTTCTTGTTTCTTTATAGACAACCTGCTTGAGCTCGAACATGTGCTTCCTGAACTCTTAGATCTTTGGGATACTGATGAGGTGAACAATGAACCAGCTTTACTCCAGTGAATTAATCTTGTTGCTGGATCCTTTACATTTCCTTCTCCTGCAAGGTATTCTTGAGCTAGTTGTATAAGCCTTTGAGAGACAGAATCACATGTATCCACTCTTCGTCGAGTGTCTCCGTCAGGAGTTACATGACTGCGCAGCTGGTCATAGGCTTGTTTAACTTCTGTTGATGTGTATTGGATGTGGACAACGTGATCGTGTAATGTTGCTCTTACAGGTTCTTCAAGTGCCATTTTAACTTGTTTAGCAGCAGCTTTCCATTCATCATAGTTTGCCTTAAAGCGAATTTGAAGCTTATTCACCTTTTTCTTAATGCAGTGATTGTCCCTTTTCAGTGAGTTTCCTAACTCTTTGGCTTTTCCTCAAGCTCCCTTCTTTAGTGGCTTAACATATGCCTGGCTCATGTGGGCTTGTGTGCGAAATTTCATCATCAGGCCTTACTTGGAACTGTAACCCCACAGCTTCAGTATCATAGTCTTCTTGATCAGCCATAGTAACACTATTCTAGTGTACGTTAGTCTTGTGTGCTACTGTACTGTTACTTCAGTGAAATTTTACTTAAGTACAAGTAAAGTTACCATTATAAAAATCTACTCAAGTAAAAAGTAGCTCATAAAAAATTTACTCAGAGTAAAAGTTACCGAGTTAACTGATGAAATAATGAGTTCCCTTTCAAGGCTACACTCAATGCTGCGTAGAACGCTATGGGAACTATCTTGTCGCATTGCCGGCTGTGAAGCATGTGTGCAAAAACGCCATTATCTGGCTATACATGTATATAACCTCGGTCAGGTGACGTCATCTGATTAGATTCAGGTGGAGGTTATAAATACCGGAGAGCCGGCAACAAAACCTCAGATCATTTGTCTTCATGCTGACTTGTGATCGCGTGTGTGCAGCAAGCATTTAAAAAAAAAAAAAAAGCCATTCTAAACAGAGAGAAGAAAAAAACAATAAAACTCACCAGATATAATGGCCGAGTTTAGTGTTTCATGCCCATGCGGTAACCGTCTTTCTCAAGACGATAGTCATAGCCTCTGTTTTGAATGTTTGGGTGAAAGCCATGCTCTCCTTGGACTTGAAGGAGAGTGTGAGCACTGTGATAATCTCCAGAAGAAGGTGCTACGAGCGCGTCTCGCGTTCTTTAGGGAGCCACGAGCCGCTCTGCACTCCTGGGGCTCACAGGTTGATTTGGCCGAGGCACGAGAGACGGAGCCCCTCCTTTCTCTCGCCTCTTCCCCGGATCACGCTCTCTCTCCCTCCACTTCGCGAGCGCACTTCGGTGCTTCTCGGGAGTGTTTGGGAGAGACTCACTCTCTTGCTTCTTTTGATATGGATGTAGCTACAGTACCTCAGAACGATCCTCTAGGGATGATAAAGAGTATGAGGAGTTAATTGAGGTTATAACACGCGCAGTCAAACGTTTACACATTGACTGGCCACAGGAGCAAGCTCACACAAAACGGTCCAAACTAGATGACAGATTTCTGTCGGGTGGCCAGGAGATGGCGCTACTGAATGATCTGAGCATGAGCGGCAATATGAATCAGGAAGCGTTCATAGAATTACGCCGGGCTACTGATCTGTCCCTGCGTGCGACGAAACAGACTGCCCGTGCTATTGGCCGTTCTATGGCCTCCCTGGTGTCTGCAGAGAGGCACCTCTGGCTAAATCTAACTGGCATTAAGGACAAAGATCGGGCATTCCTTCTCGATGCTCCCATCTCACCCTCAGGCCTATTTGGCGAAGCAGTTAATACTGTCGCCACCAGATTTAGAGAGGCCAGTCTTTATGAACAAGCTTTTGGGAAGTTTCTCCTACGCCGTGCCCAGGTGTCGAGGCCATCGGCCACCCAACCTCGACCCGATCTGAATCTCGCTAGACGAGAGGCGCAGAAGGAAAGCGTCA
Organism: Channallabes apus; assembly: GCA_030522415.1. Classification (NCBI taxonomy): domain Eukaryota; kingdom Metazoa; phylum Chordata; class Actinopteri; order Siluriformes; family Clariidae; genus Channallabes; species Channallabes apus. The sequence goes on from CM060112.1 coordinate 25,188,287, forward strand.
GTAGCCGCGCACCCCCCCGTAAGGACTGGGGTACGGCTCGGCGCCCCCCTCAGGCCGCCCCCAAAAAAATAGACCGCTCTGTCTTCTTCACGAAGAAGCGTTCCTGAGAGCAGAGCTCAGGACCGTGGGGGTGACACCCCTGGGGACGGGCATATAGGAGCATGCCCCCCCCGGGCACCCCCAGGAGATCGATGTTCAGTTTCCGCCACCTTTAGTGTTTCGGACAACACCGGTCTCCAACGACATGTTAGTCCTTCGGTCGCATGCTGCTATATTCCAGGACACCGAACCACTAACACCCCCCAGCCCAGTAGAAGTACTTGCACCCCTTTCGGAGAAGCTGGCAGCGTGGAAGCTACTGCCAGGCATATCCCCCTGGGTTTTAAAGACTGTAGAGAAGGGATACAGGATCCAGTTTGCATATAGCCCTCTGTGTTTCAACGGCATGGTCTCCACTTCCGTGATACCGGAAAGGGCGCATTTTCTGAGTTCCGAACTCCAGAAATTACTGCAGAAGGGAGCCATAGAACAGGTTCCTCCTCCAGATATGGAGTCAGGTTACTACAGTCGGTACTTCCTGGTCCCCAAAAAGGACGGGGGTCTGCGTCCAATTCTGGATCTTCGCGGTTTGAACCGCTATCTCAAAAAATGCAACTTCAAAATGTTGACCATAAAAACTATTGTTTCACAAATCCAACCACAGGATTGGTTTGTGACAGTAGATTTAAAGGACGCATATTTCCACATAGAAATTTTGCCACAGCACAGAAAGTTCCTGAGGTTCGCTTTTGGGGGAAAAGCCTACCAATTTCGGGTTCTTCCATTCGGTCTAGCCCTATCACCCCGCACATACACAAAATGCATGGATGCAGTTCTGGCTCCCTTGAGACTCCAGGGCATCCGCATTCTGAATTACATAGACGACTAGCTAATCCTGGCCCAGTCTCAGCAGCTAGCACTTGGGATGTCGTCCTAGCTCATCTTCATTCGCTGGGATTGAGACTCAACGCCACGAAAAGCGTTCTCTTTCCGGCACAGGTGACAACCTACTTGGGCGTCAGGTGGAATTCGATCGCTATGCAGGCACATCTGTCTCCTGCTCGCGTCGAATCCATAAACAACGCTCTGAAGGAACTCAGACTGGACCAAGAAGTGACTGTACATCACTTACAAAAATGTTTAGGCCTCATGGCAGCTGCATCCATGGTGATACCTTTGGGTCTCCTGCACATGAGAGCTTTTCACCTGTGGTTAAGAGCCAGAGGAGTTCACACGAGAACAAATCCCCGAAGGCGGATAAGGGTTACGTGCAAAGGACTTCGTACCCTTTCTATGTGGTTCAGACCCCGGTTTCTCGCCTTGGGTCCCACTCTAGGTCCGTCTTGTCGTCGCAAAATGCTAACGACAGACGCTTCCCTTACCGGCTAGGGCGCGGTCTTGGATGGCCCAAGGGGTCTGGAGAGGCTCCATCTTTGCTCGTCTTGCAGAACACTCGTAAACCGCGTTACTCGTAATCCGAGGTCTCGCGGTACATGCATTATATATATAATGTTCCACTGTAATCAGCATGCCTTCCGCAAGACCTAGTGGATGAAAATCTGAAATAATGACTGGTGAAAGAAGGTTTCCTAAAGTGATTACTGATAGAGGATGGTAGCAAAATTTGGAATGATAAGATGAAATGTTTTCATGGCTATTATTTTACTATTGAATGGATTATCAAAGGTTTACACCATCCCTCTCATTCTGATTGAAAATTAATTCTAATCAGGTTGGTCTGATCAGAATTAATAATGTATTTACATGTGCTTAAATTATGCATTTTTATTCTGATTGGACTGCTATTCCAATTATTAACTTAGAACTCCAGCGGCACGGAAGCACATCAGTAATTAATGACTGATTTTAAAGAAAATTTCATTTCAGCTCCCTGCTTAGCTTGTCTGCAATGCCTGTGTTTGTCTTTAAGCCTGTGTTTCTCCATAGGGCTTATCTCCTGTGTAACAGGTATTAGAGCCTGTGTCATCATTAAGCTTGTGTTTCGCCATCAAGCTAATGTCCTATGTGTCTCGCCATAGTGCCTTGGTGATGTATAATGCCGGATATGATGTGAAAGTGTTCGTTTTGTTTCTTTGTTATATGTTTTATGTTATCTTATTAAAAGACTCTTTTGGTTAAAAAACCCCTCTGTGCCTATGCTGGCCTTTTATGCCCATGGCAACACCATCAGCCATTACCACCCACTCATGACACTACTTGACCAGTGGTGTCAAAGTATTCACATTCATTACTTGAGTAGAAGTATAGATAGTAGGGTTTAAAAAGACTTCTTTAGAAGTTGAAGTATCAACTCAAGCTTTTTACTCAATTAAAAGTGTAAAAGTGCTGGTTTAAAAACTACTTAAAGTATAAAAGTAAAAGTAGCGTAAGGGAGGGGGGGGGAGCATTAAGGATAAAAGTTTAGGCTGTGCAACTAACACCTCATAAAAGAAAAATGTGTTTTTTGTTGTTGTATTTTTTAACGGCCATAGTGATTTGGGATACTGCAATGCAAATACATTAAAGAACCATGTATGTGTACTACTGAGCATTAACAGGTTTTATGGAGAAGATATGATAACTAGTTGCCTATAAGTATTTTAATGGTGCAAAAAGTCCAACTCCAGAGGCATGTCACGGTAACCTTTATTGGAATGTAAATGTACATACAAGCTTAGCTGTGGGAATCTGTGAGGGCAACATACACTGAAAAAAATTTGGAGTAGGATTTACTCAAAAAATGTTAGGAAAGTTTTTTCACTTAGAAAATGTGAGTAATTTCAATAGAATTTCCAAGTAAAAACTAAACACAAAGAACTGTAGCTTTAATTAGAAAATCTCAGTAAAGTAAAGTTTACTTGGAATTTCCTAGTAAACTGTATTGACTGTTTCTTTATATATTTTACTCAAGGAATGCTTATAAATGTTTTTTTTTACACAATAATCCTAGTTATCTTATTTTAAATGGAGTAACCTTTACTTTAAATATTATTTTAACATTTGATGTTGTTTATGTATTTAAATGGTGGTCAATAAAATAACACTGATACATTTTACTTGAAATCTTTTATTTCTTTGAGATTCCTTAACAGATGAGAGCATGAAAAAAAAGTAGTAAAACTGCATTTGTTTGATAAATGGTACACTATAGTGCATTTTACTCCAGTAAACTTTTTTTTAGAACAACCACAGTGCATTAAAGTGCATAAACATTTAAACATATAAAACCTTTAAATATAACATGAACATGAACAATCTCAGTTGCAGATATAAAATACAAAAGTATAAAAGTGCAAATAATGTTAAACTAGTAGCTGCCTTTCTTGCAAAAAACAAAACAAAACAAAAAAACACAGTAAAACAGCATAAGTGCAATAAGTGCAAGTACTGTAGTGCCCAACTAGATTACAAGCTTTCTATGTAAAGAGTTAACCTTTGGAGAAAACTTTAAAGCATCTAGCCCAAGAAAGATTTTCTGGAACACTTCAAATGTGTTTCTCAGCTTTGGGGGATAGCTCAAATTTAGGGAGTAAATGCAGCCCATGAGTAAAATACATGCATTTGTGAGATTTTTACATCCCAGCAGCACCTCAGTACCCTCGATGACAATGATGACATCAGATATACTGGCATCTTCCTCTTCTACAGATCTGCTCAGTACAATGATTTTCATGACATGACGGGCGAAAGTATCCTTAATCATGTCTCTGCTGACATCCTGTGAAATATACAAATCAGAGCAAAGTGGTTAAAATACTGTACAGTATCACCTTATCAATTTCTATATATAGCTATCATACCCAATAGTAGAGGTAAACAATATAAATAAAGTTCAATGTAATATTTGCCTTGTACAAGTGCATTTTAAAAACTAACGTTAATCCTGTGTGATTAAGACGCGAAAAACAGGGTGATTATTAAATTTCGGCAGCTCGAACTTTACTGGGACAGAATGCTAGAACACGACAGGGCAATGCCTCGAGCTAAGTTTGCACGGATGTTAAAACTCATTTTTACAATAATCGTCTGACAAGATTAAGGTCATATGTGACCTTCTAGATTTTTCTCTCTCTGACCCGGTTTATCCCACCCTTCATCAGCACACGCACTCAGGACTTGGATGATGTTGCAATTTATTGCATTTCATTAGCACATTAGCACATGGCAAAACCAGGTACATCAAAACGGAAATAAAAGTATCAAAATACCACAGATATTGAACAAAAATAAACTTGACAGATGAATCAATACCTATGCTGTTGAATACCTTTCAAACAGTGCCTGACATTTCTTGTGAAATTATATTTTTTACTTTTATTGTGGAGCTACAACAGATTGCAACTTCTGCAGACTGTTCGAACACAGTGGGAAACAGCGCCTCTGGCGTAACCAATAGGAAGCGCATTCACATTAACGTAGGATTTACTTACAGAACTCATATTTATATCTGTGTAACATTTATAGTTAACTCTGTCAACTATATTAATAGCTTCATTTAGTAATGTTTTAACTCTGTTTAACAAAACTAAGATTAAGTTTTAACGTTATCCAAACATCTGTTAACACTGTTAACATGAACACTTTTAGCACTTGTGCCTCGATAAAAAAAAGAAACGGTAGGCACAAACCACTGGGGCTGCAGATAGCTTAATGACTCTACACTTTTCTGCAAATATATTTCAATTAATTACTTAGCATATTAATAACTTACCGTGGTAAAATTCACATTAGCCGTGGTGAAATCTCTCTTCCTTTCCTCTGTGCGCGCCGCTTCAAACTTCGGAGCCAAAGCGGAAGTACGTCACGAGTCTGCGTGCACGTAGTCCATTACCTTGCCGAACTGAGTACATTTTACTTTAAGTTGTTCAGTTTTGGTGTGATTTGATTAGATGGCAAACACTAAGTAAATATTACTGAGGAGATTGTATTTAAATTTACATATGTATTTTAGTATAATAAATTACAAAGAAACTGCAAGTAATGTACTGAATTAAACATGACATTTTTAAGTAAAAAGACAAAATAGTATTTGTTTGTAAAACATACTTAAATAATGTTACCATTATTTACAAGGTCAAAAAATCACTTTTTACAGTGTACAAGAAAATGAGTGTACCCAGGGCAGGCAACAATTACCCTTTTATGATCGTCTACAATAAACATTAGTGCTGTCAGAATGAATGATTAATCCAAGTAATTAATACAAAAGGAATTATATATACCATTCCTGTTACCTTCCTGGTGCTGTTACCTTCCTCGCTCGTGCTTGTTTGTGACATTTCGCTTGAATCTTGAGTCTCTATCACGGACATCTGCGTCTACTTATCACAACCTTATCAACCGAAAACGGTATTTTATTCAAACGTCCTTGCTGGAGTGTGTGACGTGATGTCATGTGCAGGTGCGATGGATCGCGTACCAACCAATAGGGTGTCGGACTGGTATGTTTATACTTCTTATCCAACCACATCAAATTCGCTCCATCCGGATGGCGTGATTTTTTTTTTTTAATAACATGCTGAAATAAAATAGGAGTAATGAGGGTATTTTTAATATGTAAGGAGTAGAAAGTACAGATTATTGCGTGAAAATGTAAGGAGTAGGAGTAAAAAGTCGGCTGAAAAATAATTACTCCAGTAAAGTATATACCCCAAATTTCTACTTAAGCATGGTAATGAAGTATTTGTACTTTGTTACTTGACACCTCTGTACGTGACACAGGAGGTGGTGTGAGTGTGCGTTTCAAAGAGTGCCTATTGCACAATATTTCTTACATATTTGTATATGATATAAATATATGATTTATTTTATCTATGGCGTTATATTCATTCCACAATCCTGAGCGCATAGTTTTGAAATTCTGAGAGCAGACAAAGCGCTCTATCTGCGTGCAGTGTCTCCTCTGCGTGCTCCACAGACCGGTTCTGTGAGTGCAGTGCCTCACCTGCGCGCTCAACGTGTTTTCCGCATTTTCAGAAAGAACCATAAAATGCGTAGTTTGTGCCAACTCGTGAACCTGGCAGACCGTTTAAGCATCTATAAAGCGTGGAGACTCTAGAAACAAAACACGTTTGGCTTACATTTTACTGCAAATCCACTCTCTTTTCGATTAGGTTTTACTTCGCTTGTGTGTGTTTGTCAACAATTCATAAAAGTCTAATCAATTATAAATCTGCCTAGACAGTATTGTTTGTCATTTCTTTACATGTTTGTTTGAGATTAAGTGTTTTATAGTTGTAATTTGTAAACAAGGTTTAGCGTGTGTGTTTTACAGCACTTTCCTTGAAAAGTTTTAGATTAATTATTTACATAAACAATATTTATGATTTTATTTTGTTTAGTTATTAATTATAAAAAATATATTTTAGAATAAGTGTTTTTAATAATTTTTGTCTGAAAGTGAGTGACAACAATTTATTATTTTTTTTAATCTATTGGATTTTCTATTATTTTAATTGTTTTTGGTCAGTTGTGTGTAGTTGGGCAAAATAAAATAAAATGTGTTTTATCATATTGCCTGGGTTGTGTTAAGAGGATATGACGCACTATATTGCATAATCATTAAGCCTTGTGGCGAAGCACTCGGGCATGAAAAGGTTTAGCAAAATTTTTTATTCCGATTACGCCACCCTGGTTAATGGCCAGGGACCCCAATTAAGTAGATCTCGTCTAAAGGCACACAGGTCAGTTCACAAGATAAGGCAAGAGACTAGGATAGCCAAAAATATATATAATGTTTTATTACAAAGACTCTTAAAACAATTTAATTACAAGAAAATAGAAGAAAAAAAAATACAGTACACTCGTGAGCAACCTGAACATCCGGAGCCTCAGGTGCAGGAACCAAGGCCGGGCGGCAGGGCCTAAGTGCACAATCGGCCTACTGTACACAGAACAGCAGCCACACTGGTGACTCACACACACACACACCCACACATGCTCGTATTCCACACACTTAAAGACAAAAACTAGAATTCCACCGCTGCCATAAGCACCCGGCTACTGTAACAAAGAGAATCTGATTACAGTAAGCAAGTACAGTCACACACATATCAATGGACAAAGGTTGCCCACCCTCACAGCTGGCCCAGGAATACAAGACATTAACCAAAACAGAAAGAAAGGAAATAAAATTAATTCACAAAAGAAAAGCAACAAGAAAATCTCATTGGCCGAAGGCCACTAAGATCTTTCCCATGGTTTCATCCTCCTCTCTACACACACATCTGACATATAACCACCCAGTACTCACTCGCATTCATTCACAAAAACACGGGGGGAAAGGTGCGGCAACACACACACAGTGATTTACAACCCAGAGGCTGTGTTCTGTTCTGGATGTGAAGACACACAACAGTGGCTAGGGGGGCGGGACACGTAACCTCAAGAAACTGGGCTGATCCACGATAGGACAATCAATTAGAACACAGCCAACCAGAAACAGGTAGGAAGAGTTTGACTTATCCTGCCACAATATAATCATTAAAACACAGTGATGCAAAAAACTGCTCTGAGCTTTAAGGGTTAATGGAATATTAGAGCCCATGTAAATGCACTTATTGATTCGTTTCCTGAAATAGCATGGCTCTTCATGATTTATGACATAATCACTTGGTTGCCAGGTTATAATGTACATAAACATAACAGCCATTGTCCTAACATTGTAAAAAGCCAGGATAAAAAGTATCATTTATATATAAATGTTCTACAGTATATATGCCTCTTGACGGTAATAAAAAAGTGAAGAAAAAATTGGTGTTCAGTGCAGCCTAAAAAATGTATACTATTATGGCTAAATCAGATCTCATTAGTTATGTCTTTTTATTGACATACTACTGCACATGCAATATATTTTATACACTGAACGTTTCAGTATAACCAGCAAATTTCAACCAGAAAACTTGCTACGCTGCTTCTCTGTGCTTTCAAAAAGGCATGTAGGGTTATGGATTAATGTACAGTATTTTACATTTGTTAAATGGTGAATTTGCACTAACTTAAAATTATCTCTCGTATCTTCTACAGACATAAAGTTAAATAAATTATTTGCATGTCTTCGGAATTACAGCAGGGTTCAAAAGTCTGAGACTTAACTGCATATTGCATATAAATGTATTGCATTGATACTGGAGCTGGGTCCAACAGTCTGAGACCTCATTTAACATTATGATTTTTGTTTCTCATTTTACATTTTTTTAAACACTGGGTTAAGAACATTCTTTGAACCACCACTACTACTACTATAATAATAATAATAATAATAACAACAACAACAACAACAGAATTGTTGCCAAATTGTCATAAGGAAATTATTCAACGTGTAAAATGCCTGGTCACGTGACGCTGCTCTTCCCGGCAGAAACGAAAGTGAAAGTCGGCGCCTGTTTTCTGACAGCTCTTTCATTGAAAGCTGAGCTGAATATAACTCAACCATGGAGCAAACTGATATAGACGAAGGCTTATATTCACGGCAGCTGTGAGTATCCTATAATTATATTCACGTGATATACAGGAAACAGTTTTATAAAGAAATATTTGACTTCTAATTGATATCGTCCTTGATGACACTTAGGATCACGTGATTCACGAATCTGTTCTTCTTTGAATGACTTGTATGAAGTGAGAGAGAGCACATCAAAGCCGCAAAATTACAATCTTTCCTTACATCGATTTTCAAATCTGACAATTATGATGATCAAGCTGTGATTCTTAAGTATTTACTGAGGTTGAGTAGCTGGAGCTGGTTAAAGCAGATGCTTTTTTTTCTGATCTGAGGTCAGCTGAATGTTAAAATCTGCTCTTCTGCACCGTCTATACAGGTATGTCCTGGGCCACGATGCCATGCGGCGTATGGGAGAGGCAAATGTGCTTATATGTGGGATGAGAGGTCTCGGGGTGGAGGTGGCCAAGAATGTCATTCTAGCTGGAGTAGGATCAGTCACCATCCAAGACAAGGGGAAGACGGAATGGGGAGATCTGTCCTCTCAGGTAGTGATGTTCCACAATCAAGCATATTATCTAAGACCAGGGAAACTGAATACACATAGGGTTTCACTGCAAAGCAAGATAAAAAATGATGTAAAAAAAAAAACGCCTAGTGCCTGATTTCTTTGAGTTACAAAAGGGGTTTTATAACTATAATATTCAATCTCATGCATAATAGTTGAGGTGGCACAGATGGGTAGTGATTCGATTCCCACCTGTGTGTGTGGAGTTTGCAACCTATTTCATGTTGGTTCCCTCTGGATACTCCTGTTTCTTTCCACAGTCTTTTTAAGTCAGATTTTAAGATCAGATTAATTGGCATTTCCAAATTGCCCCGTTGTGTGTGTGTGTGTGTGTGTGTGTGTGTGTGTGTGTGTGTGTGTGTGTGTGTGTGCTGCGACCATGTACACAGGATAAAGCAGTATAGAAGATGAAAATGAAGATGCATAGTAATTGTGTGTGAGTCATTTGGAACAAGGAAAAAAGTTTTAAGTTTTGTTGGACACAAAACCCTTTTATTACCAGGATTTTTGACGATTGAGGAAAAACACAAAAAACAATAAAAAAAAATAAAAGTTCCATTTACATCATGGATACCTCAGCCACTTCAGTAGATGTTGTCCATGTCTTATTTTAAAGTTCTTTAATATCTTTTTAATGCATTTTTCTTTTTAGTTTATTAATGGTAGTCACTAGTCTGCCCAGTCAGTAGACTAACTCTACTGATCATGTGACAGAAAGGAGAGATGCAAGTGGCTTTTGAGAATGGTCTCCTTTTTCCTATGAAATGAGGTTATTCATGGTAGGGTTTTGCCAAAAAACATTCAAAGAATATGAACCTAGAAATTATTTGGGGGAAAAATGTTGCTTATAGTCAGCTTTGTGTGCCTCAGAAAAAATATCTGACAGGGTGAGTAAAAATATGAGAATGGAATTTATTGCATTTTGCAATAAAGTCCAGAGTCTAGGTAGAGTGTGTTTGAGTGATAAATTCTAGTACAAGTCCTATTTATAAACCAATTAATTCTTGCTAGTTGCTTTAACTGCATATGTATTATTATTATTATTATTATTATTATTCTCTGTAGTTTTACCTGAAAGAAAGTGACCTTGGGGAGAACCGGGCAATATGTTCTGCAAGACATCTTGCTCGCTTAAATAGCCATGTTCGACTTTCTACGCACACTGAACATCTAAACGAGGACTTCCTGGACAAATTCCAGGTAGGTGGGATCTTGCAATAGACAAGATGATTAGTATTAAATTAGTACTGCAGATGCCAGAGAGTTCCAGTCTTACAGATTTGTATGATTACAAATTATACTTATTAAATTAAAATTACAATAGAAAAGACAGCACTGTCGCCTTGCACCTCCAGGGTCTGGGCTCGATTCCCGTCTCTGTGTGCATGGAGTTTGCATGTTCTCCCCGTGCTTGGTGGGTTTCCTCCGGGTACTCCGGTTTCCTCCCACAGTCCAAAGATATGCAGGTTAGGCTAATTGGCGTTCCCAAATTGCCCCGTAGTGTGTGATTGGGGGTGTGAGTGTGTGTATGTGTGCGTGCCCTGCTATGGATTGGCACCCTGTCCAGGGTGTACCCCGCCTAGTGCCCGAAGTCTCCTGGGATAGGCTCCAGGTCCCCCGCGACCCTGAACACAGGATTAAGCGGTATAGAAAATGAATGAATGAATGAATGAATAGAAAAGACCCTGAATGTCTTGAGGTACTAGGCCTCTATAGACTCTAACTACAATATTTACTAATTACTAATTAGTGTAGCTGAGGAAGCAAAAATTGTTCTGGCTCATTATAGTGGTCATACAAAACCCTTCACTTGTACATATAAGCACATAAATCTGCAGTGAATCATATACAGTATGTCCAATTTTTATTCAAAATGGCTATAGGTGGTGGTTCTCACAGATTCATCATTGGAAGAGCAACTTTCATTGGCTGCATTCTGCCACTCCAACAAAATTAAATTTATTTTGGCTGATACCAAAGGACTTTGTGGGTAAGAATAACATTCCCATTCACATTTCCAATAATCAAGACTGACTGAAGAATTCTTTTTTTAAATATAAGAATACATACATCTATATTATTCATGTTTTGGTAGTGGTCATTTAATACTGTATGTAGTCAGCACGGGGCCTTGCACCTCCATGTCCCGGGATTGATTCCCGTGTCAGGCCTGTGTGCATGTTGAGTTTCATCCAGGTTTTCACCAACAGTCCAACGACATGCAGGTCAGGCTAAGTGGCTTCCTGTTGACCGGATATCCTACCATGATCATAGAAATGGGAATAAATACAACGGCCACCATTGGCCAGATGGATGGATTTAATTAAAAAACTGTATTCATTTAAGCATAGGATGACTGGGGATAATTTAAGAGTTTGTGTTAATTCAAGTATTATGATTAATTGTAGACAGTTGTTCTGTGACTTTGGAGAAAACTTTCTGGTCAAAGACACAGATGGAGAGCCGCTAAGTGTCTCCTTGATTGCCCATGTCTCCAAGGTAAAGGAACAATTTTCATTTTTCTCCACTGACACTGCCATATCTGGATCTGAGCGTTACCTGTTTAGATACCTAAAAGTGAAAGAAATTATAATGCATCTTAGGCAGCAGTTTATATGAAGTGTAGATGTACAGTTTGAGATGTACCGTTTGATGTTGTTATTGTTGTTATGTCATATGTTACGGTCCCCTCTAGTCTAGGGGTGGAAGAGAAGTAACAAAATTAATTGAGATAGCAACTTTCATCTAAAAACCTGAATACAATGTTAAATTTGCTTTTCCCCTGTCCCAACACTCCAAAAAGATCACACTCTCAAATGCAAAACAAAAGATTTTATTTACAAACTCAAATATCCAAAACAGGGAGCAAAACAAACTTCAGGAGGGAACAAGGCCAAAATAAAACATAATAGTTCTAACTTAGTTTTAAAGAAAATTAGTTAACCTCACAAAAGAAAATACCAAATAAACAGAAGTCTTACCTGGCTCCCTTACTAAATTAACACAGGAGAAAAAGATGATACAAAAATAAATGGCATCCTCCTCCCTACTGCTCCAGATAAAATAAGTAAACAAAAGAACTCAATTTCAAGAAAAGATTAGGAACAGGGCTGTAGCAATGACAACTGGTGAAGCAAGACTTAGCACAGGCTAACACCTTAGCACAAACAACAAACAGCATTAGCAATAGCACACAAGCTAAAGTCTAAGGCAGGAGAAAACAATAGTCTCTGGAGAGCTGGTCAGAAAGCAGGAGGGCACCCTCTCCTAAGCTACTCTGCTCTACTCTGTCCACAATACTCCCTCCTCGCGTCCTTCAGGTGTCTGTAGCCTTTAACTCCACAAGGCTCTCCTCGTTAGCCAATGTGGATCCAGCGGTGATTGGTGCAATTAGGCACAGGTGACCTACACCAAGCTGGTAGTGTGGTAGACGAGAAAACAAAAGGAGAGGAAAAAAAACACCAAAATACTGTAGCATGACAATTCATGTTTACAATATAATATAAACATAAAATAAATACGTCAGAGGACGTAACACCCCCATCACCAACTTACAACCAATGGATTGTAAATTATTATATCATCAGACACAGTATTACTCTCAGTCACCATCATCAAACTCACAAGCCCTGGACAGTGCATCTGCAACCACATTTTCCACTCCTTTCTTGTGGTGGATATCAAGGTTGTATTCTTGAAGGAACAATGACCAACGCATCAAACGTTGATTAAGATTGCACATTCGGGAGAGAAACACAAGAGGATTATGGTCTGTAAAAACAATGAGAGGTACACAACTTCCACCCACATAAACTTCAAAATGTTTAAGTGATAACACCAAGGCGAGAGCCTCTCTCAATAGTGCTGTAGTTTCTCTGACACTTGGAGAACTTCTTGGAGAAGTAACAAACAGGATGCTCGACACCTGCATCATCCTCCTGTAACAGGACAGCACCTGCACCTACAGCACTTGCATCGATTTGTAACTTAAATGGAAGAGAAAAGTTAGGGGCAGAGAGAATTGGAGCATTGCATAAAAGGTCTTTCACAGCAATAAAAGCATTCTCACACTGAGAAGTCCAAACAAACTTTCTCTCTGTGCTAAGCAAGTCAGTTAAGGGAGATACCACGGTTGCGAAGTTCTTGCAAAAACCTCGATAGTATCCAGCCATCCCCAAGAACCTACGTAACTGACGTTTAGTAAGGGGACTAGGAAACTCAGTAACAGCAATCACCTTAGCTGTCACAGGCCTTACACAGCCTTGGCCCACTTTCTTTCCAAGGTATGTTACCACAGCTTTAGCAAACTCACACTTTGCTAAGTTGAGTGTTAAGTTAGCACTACACAGTCTTTCAAACACTCTTTCCAAATTAGTGAGATGGTCTTCCCAATTACCAGAGTAAACCACAATGTCATCCAAATATGCTTCACAATTACACAGTCCGGACAAAACTTTCTGCATGAGCCTCTGGAATGTCACTGGGGCATTTCGCATGCCAAACGCCATACAGTTGTACTGTAGAAAATTGTCAGGGGTGACAAACGCAGAGATTTCACACGCTCGTGTAGTCAAAGGAACCTGCCAGTAACCCTTTAACAGGTCTAGCTTTGTCACATACTTTGCAGCACCAACATTATCTACACAGTCTTCCATTCTGGGTAACGGAAAGGAATCAGGTTTGGTGATACTGTTTACCTTCCTATAGTCCGTACAGAAACGAAACGTGGAATCAGGTTTAGGAACAAGTAAGCATGGTGAACTCCACGGACTTTGACTGTGAACAGCAAGATTGTTTTGAAGCAAGTAATCTACCTCACTTCTCATGATATCCCGCTTTACAGGATTCACTCGATAAGGATGTTGTTTAATAGGAGTAGAATTACCAACGTCAATATCATGGGACAACACCGTTGTTCTCCCAGGCAGATCAGAGAACAATGATGGGTATTTTCACAACAACTTCACAACTTCATTCAACTGATCTTTAGGTAAATATGATAGATGCAACTCTATATTACCCAAGATAATAGAATTGTTAAGACGTGCACCAGGTGATTGAGGTTCTTCCAACAACATTTCTTCAGCAACAACAGGAACATTGTTCAATGTAACACACGGTTTACACTTGTCAACAGACTTCATAGAGGCAGTCACATCCCTTAACACATAAGGTTTTAACATATTAATGTGGCACACTCTTGTCTTACGTCTGCGCTCAGGGGTAGCTATGACATAGTCTGTCTCACTAAGTTTCCGCTCAACTGTATAAGGTCCAGAAAACTTTGCTTGCAGCGGTGAGCCAGGAACAGGAAGAAAAACAAGAACAGATTCACCCGCTTGAAAACTGCGTTGAACTGCCTTTCTATCATAACGTTCTTTCATTTCACACTGTGATACTGCAAGATGAGACTTAGCCAAGCTACACGCTTTGTGTAAGCATTCACGAAAAGAACTCACATAATCAAGAACAGACATAGGGGCGCTCTCTTTACCCGTTAACTGCTCCTTCAACAACTTCAGAGGTCCGCGAACTGTATGAGCGAATACAAGTTCCGCAGGACTGAACCCTAAAGATTCTTGAACGGACCCTCTCACAGCAAACATGAGTAGCGGCAATCCATCTACCCAATCTTTACCAGTCTCAGTACAAAAAGTACGCAACAAAGTCTTCAACGTCTGATGAAAGCGTTCCAATACACCCTGTGATTCTGGATGATAAGCACTAGACAATGTGTGTGAAACTCCCAGCTCTTTTAACAGCTGCTCAAACACTTTAGAAGTGAAATTCGTGCCTTGGTCTGTCTGAATTACTCTCGGCAGGCCGAACGTAGTGCAAAACTTCACAATCTCTTTCAAAACTACCTGTGCTTTCAATGTACGCAATGGTACGGCTTCAGGGTAGCGAGTAGCAGCACACAAGTGTTAAAATATACTGGTGCCCATGTTTTGATTTAGGCAAAGGTCCTACACAGTCAATTATCAACCTCTCAAACGGTTCCCCAATGACAGGAATCGGGTGAAGTGGAGCTTTAGGAACAGTCTGATTAGGCTTTCCTGCACGTTGACAAACATCACATGACCTACAAAATCGTGAAACATCACCTTTCACACCAGGCCAATAAAAATGTTTCACAATTCGCTGAAATGTCTTCGTGACACCTAGATGACCAGCGAGAACATTTTCGTGCGCTAACCTCAACACATGAGATCGGTAAGTAGAAGGTAAAACTATTTGATATGCTATCTGCCAATCATCACTTTCTTTTGGCTGCCATTTACGCATTAAAATTTTATCATCCCAAAAATATCCCACCCTTGCCACCGCAAGGTCAGCACTTGCCACTGCACTGCTAATACAATTTGTTAGAGTGGGGTCTAACTTCTGGGCAGCACTCAAATTGTCCTTACCCACAACAGAGTCTTTCTCCAATGGAAACTTGGGCTTCTGCTCAGCAATCCCATCCTCCTTAACAGAACCTGCACTCTACCTGCTTAAGGGGTACACTCAGAAAAGAATCAGACAAGTCAATAACATCCTGAAAACTTTTTGATTGAGATCTTGTAACCACACAAGCTGGGAAAGCTAGTGGAAATGTTAGAGAGGTCTGGTATCTCAGAAATTACTGGCTTGCTTACGACAATAGGACTGGGAAAAACTGTACCACCTGCAAGATCATTTCCCAATATGATACTGACATTCTCAACGGGCAACTTCTTACAAACCCCCATCTGCACTTGGCCTGAAACTAGGTCTGACTTCAAGTTAACAGTGTGCAAAGGAATACTAATACATCCCATTTCGATACCACGCACTAGCGCGTTGGCACCTGCATACGATGCATCACAAAACTGTAGCACATCCTCCAATACGAGAGATTGGGCCGATCCAGTATCCCTTAACATCTGAACACCCCTAACTGTAGAGTCTCCTACAAGTGACACATAACCTGTCAGCATAAAAGGACTAAACGAGGAAATATCAGGTGTAACTGAATCAGGAACTGCCTGTACAGTCGCCGCACTCTTAGGTCTAGCCTTTTGCTTCCAAGCACTACACTCAGCAATCATGTGACCAGGATCAAGACAATAAAAACAAACCCTCCTCTTCTCTGTGCCCTTTAAAACTGCTTTTCCACCACCAGACATTTTGACTTTACCGTTAGGCGCAGTACGAATGACGGACTCCGTGGCGAAAGGCGCTTTAAATTGACGTACCGTAGAAAAGACAGTTCGGTGAGTAAGTGCGAATTCGTCAGCGAGCACAGCTGCATCAGTGATTTTAAATGAGCAAAAGGTATTAAAATGAACAACAACGTTCTCCGGTAAACAAGTTTTAAAATCTTCAAGTAAGATTAATTCTTGCAATTCCTCACGAGTGGTAATCTTACAAGCATGACACCATTTCTCAAACAGAAATTTCTTTTCCCTTGCAAACTCCACATGAGTCCGGTTGGGCTGCTTTAAACATGCCCTAAACTTCTGTCTATAGGCTTCCGGAACTAACTCATATGCTCTTAATACTACTGCTTTCACTACGTCATAATCTAATGACTCTTCAATCGACAAGGCAGCACACACCTCCTGCGCTTTACCTACTAGGTTACACTGCAGTAGTAAAGCCCACATATCTCTTGGCCAGTTTAACTTTGCAGCCACACGTTCAAATGCTACAAAGTAGGCATCTACCTCTGACTCACGGAAAGGCGGAACTAATTTAACATACCTACTAATGTCAAATTCAGGACCTGTTATTCCACTATCACCAGTAGAAGGCGTTCTAGCACGAGGAATAGGAACTGGACGACGACGCAAAGTTTCTACTTCTACCTCAAGCTTACGTAATTTCACATCACGATCAGCCTGAACTTCAAGAGCTTTTAATCGTAGCATTTGCGTCTCGTATTCTTGCTTTTTTAATGCAAGATCAAGCTCCTTTAATCTCAGTTATTTGCGGATCTAACGCTACACTCTTACCACTAGTAACTGAGTTAGAATCAATGTCTGCACCAACATCTTCCTCATCTCTCTGTTCTAAAGCTTTATCAGGAAAGATGCCAGCTTCCACCAATTTAACATGTAACTCCTCCTTAATCACCTGTTTCCTAGCAACTCTAGAAACAGCGATATTATAAAAGTCTGCTACCAAAAGAAGATCTACCTTTCTACAGTTATTAAACTCTTCCAAAGAAGGAGATAAGGTAAACTTCACTAAATCAAAGTCCATATTTCCACTAATATGACTATGACTCCTCCCCTACAAAAGTTTAAAGCAGCTACACAAACTTCATACTTTAGCAATATGGGAAACAATAATTGTGATTTTGTTAATACTCACAGGTGAATGAAACTCCAATTGTTAGTAATTGTAACGGACGGACGAGCCCCCAATTGTTACATTCCCCTCTAGTCTAGGGGTGGAAGAGAAGTAACAAAATTAATTGAGATAGCAACTTTCATCAAAAAACCTGAATACAATGTTAAATTTGCTTTTCCCCTGTCCCAACACTCCAAAAAGATCACACTCTCAAATGCAAAACAAAAGATTTTATTTACAAACTCAATTATCCAAAACAGCGAGCAAAACAAACTTCAGGAGGGAACAAGGCCAAAATAACAAACATAATAGTTCTAACTTAGTTTTAAAGAAAATTAGTTAACCTCACAAAAGAAAATACCAAATAAACAACAGAAGTCTTACCTGGCTCCCTTACTAAATTAACACAGGAGAAAAAGATGATACAAAAATAAATGGCATCCTCCTCCCTACTGCTCCAGATAAAATAAGTAAACAAAAGAACTCAATTTCAAGAAAAGATTAGGAACAGGGCTGTAGCAATGACAACTGGTGAAGCAAGACTTAGCACAGGCTAACACCTTAGCACAAACAACAAACAGCATTAGCAATAGCACACAAGCTAAAGTCTAAGGCAGGAGAAAACAATAGTCTCTGGAGAGCTGGTCAGAAAGCAGGAGGGCACCCTCTCCTAAGCTACTCTGCTCTACTCTGTCCACAATACTCCCTCCTCGCGTCCTTCAGGTGTCTGTAGCCTTTAACTCCACAAGGCTCTCCTCGTTAGCCAATGTGGATCCAGCGGTGATTGGTGCAATTAGGCACAGGTGACCTACACCAAGCTGGTAGTGTGGTAGACGAGAAAACAAAAGGAGAGAAAAAAAAACACCAAAATACTGTAGCATGACAATTCATGTTTACAATATAATATAAACATAAAATAAATACGTCAGAGGACGTAACACATACAACAATTATATAAGTTTTATAGGTATTACAAGGACCTGTTGATGTAACTGTATGTAAGATTAAAGTCTTTAATGTACCAACTACATTAAACTTTACGTTAAATTTAGAGCTGAACAAATGATAAACTTATCAAAATTGAGACAATTAGAAAGCAATGTGAACACCAACCTTATTATTCTTTTTGATCAAAAACTGTTTGATTTTATAAGTTTGTCTCTGGCAGTTTCCTAATAAGCAACTTTATTAAATAACTAATAAATGTATCACGGTGGTGGTGGTTTTGCAGGCAAGGCATAAGCGCAGGAGTTAAACAGGATAAACAAAACCGTGATACTAGTAGCATATCAAGACAGAACAGCTTTAACTCCACAGTTTAAACACAACAGTGCAGGCCCAGGTGAAAAGAAACAGATGCAAGACAAAGGATTCACTCAACATGTTGGCTTCTTATAGCTAAACTAATCAACCAGTCACCTCGGTTCAGGTGAGTGACCCCATCACCAGACCGAGGTGCATTCTGGGAAAAGAAGTTCAAAAAACACAAAGTCTCGGGGCGAAAGGCGCCCTCTAGGGGTTATCCATCCTTTAGTAGTAGGGCTTATGCATGAGGAAATCTGACCTTTTGTACAAAGCGGGTGATTAAATTAATGCATTTGTTCCATGCAGGGAAATCCAGGTATAGTCACATGCACAGACAACCAGAACGCCTTCTCAGATGGCATGCATATTGTTTTCTCTGGGGTTCAGGGCATGACAGAGCTCAACAGCTGTGGACCACTTGAAATTAAAGTGATAGGTGAGTAAAATGTAACAGGAATTGTGATTCTAATACTAAAAATAATAAGGGCTGGTTTTTATAATATTGCCTCTTATTTTTTTTTGTAGATGAATACTCCTTCAGTATTTGTGACACTTCAAATTTCTCAGAATATGAGAAGGGTGGAGTGGCAACTGAAGTTAAAGAAACGAAGACACTAAGTTTTGTGAGTTTGTTACAATAGCACGTAAAACTATGGTCCACTTCAAAATTTTAATCTATGCAGTTATTTAATTGTTATTTAAAGCATGAGGCAGCAGCACAATGCATGAGTTGCAGATCTCCATCAAACATTAGAATGGTGAAAATATGTGAAAACAAAAAAACATCCCGTGTATGTGAAGGGACTGTTGACCGAAGCACACTATTGGTTACAGAGATCATTGGAGAATAATAAGCGCTCGTTACACTTACATTTGCATTTATGGCATTTGGCAGAAGCTCTTATCCACAGCAAATTGGAGAAGTGCTTTGAAACGTGTCCAAGAATGCACAATACATCACAACACATTGAAGTGATAGGCTTTGGTGAGCCTGTTGTGAAAGCTGGGAATCTTTTTTGTTTGACACTGTAATTTGAGTCACTACATCCTTCCTGGATCCTTGAATCAATCTGCCCATTTTCCTCTGACCCCTCTCAACACAACAGAACTGTTGCTCACTCAATGTTTTGTGTTTTGACACAAACCTATGTTATCTCTAATGTATCTTGAAAATCCCGCCTGATCAGCAGTTTCTGAATTCAACTCATGTAGCACCAACAACCATGGCACAGTACAAGTCACAGAGATCACACTTTTTTATTTGATATAAACAATAAACTAAAGCTCTTACCTCTATCTACATGATTTGATACACTGTGCTGCTGCCACGTTGGAAAATTGGCTGATTGGATAACTGCATGAATGATCAGGTGTACAAGTGTTCCTATTAAAGTGGAAAGTAAATGTATGTGTACGTGTTGGACATGTCAGCTACCTCTAGATGCTGCTGTGGATAAAGTGATGCAGGATTCAGAGCTTCTGGTGTTGACTCATTATGAGAAGATTGAGAGACATAAATCTCTTCACCTGGGCTTTCGAGCATTGCAGGATTTCCAACAGAAGTACAGTCGACTGCCCAAACCTAGGAACCAGGTCAGTAACAGTCATATGGCATGTATTGTCTTGTAATATTCTTTTCTGTCATTGAAGCTTTTTTTATTGTTTGCACCATTTTATTGTTTGCACCAAAAAACTAGAATTACTCACTCATTCATCGTCTATACCGCTTTATCCTGTATCCAGGTCATGGGGGCCATCAGGAGATTGAGGGCAGTGCTAACCACTAAGCCACCGTGCTGCCAATTTAGAATTAATTATTTTCTTTATTTAGATTTAACATTTTTACTTTAATTCTTGAAAAGAGTACGCATTTCTACATTGGTGTGACTGATATGGTTTATGTTGGCACTGCCTTTAAATTTTAAACTTTTTATTTCTATGATTCATTGCACTTTTATTTCAAATTAGGTATATTAGTTGTCATTAATTCTACTAATTAAAAGACGCTTTTCTTCACATACAAAAAAAATATTGTATTGTGTCTAGCCAAAAATCTAGGATTAAGTAGTTGCTCCAACACTAAAAATCTCCTGAATTGTGTGTGTGTGTGTGTGTGTGTGTGTGTGCGTGTGTGTGCGTGTGTGTGTGTGTGTGTGTGTGCTAAATATGAAAATACAGTGGTGTGAAAAACTATTTGCCCCCTTCCTGATTTCTTATTCTTTTGCATGTTTGTCACACTTAAATGTTTCTGCTCATCAAAAACCGTTAACTATTAGTCAAAGATAACATAATTGAACACAAAATGCAGTTTTTAAATGAAGGTTTACCTTTTTAAGGGAGAAAAAAAACTCCAAATCTACATGGCCCTGTGTGAAAAAGTGATTGCCCCCCTTGTTAAAAAATTACTTAACTGTGGTTTATCACACCTGAGTTCAATTTCTGTAGTCACCCCCAGGCCTGATTACTGCCACACCTGTTTCGATCAAGAAATCACTTAAATAGGAGCTACCTGACACAGAGAAGTAGACCAAAAGCACCTCAAAAGCTAGACATCATGCCAAGATCCAAAGAAATTCAGGAACAAATGAGAACAAAAGTAATTGAGATCTATCAGTCTGGTAAAGGTTATAAAGCCATTTCTAAAGCTTTGGGACTCCAGCGAACCACAGTGAGAGCCATTATCCACAAATGGCAAAAACATGGAACAGTGGTGAACCTTCCCAGGAGTGGCCGGCCGACCAAAATTACCCCAAGAGCGCAGAGACAACTCATCCGAGAGGCCACAAAAGACCCCAGGACAACATCTAAAGAACTGCAGGCCTGACTTTCCTCAATTAAGGTCAGTGTTCACGACTCCACCAGAAAGAGACTGGGCAAAAATGGCCTGCATGGCAGATTTCCAAGGCGCAAACCACTTTTAAGCAAAAAGAACATTAAGGCTCGTCTCAATTTTGCTAAAAAACATATCAATGATTGCCAAGACTTTTGGGAAAATACCTTGTGGACCGACGAGACAAAAGTTGAACTTTTTGGAAGGTGCGTGTCCCGTTACATCTGGCGTAAAAGTAACACAGCATTTCAGAAAAAGAACATCATACCAACAGTAAAATATGGTGGTGGTAGTGTGATGGTCTGGGGTTGTTTTGCTGCTTCAGGACCTGGAAGGCTTGCTGTGATAGATGGAACCATGAATTCTACTGTCTACCAAAAAATCCTGAAGGAGAATGTCCGGCCATCTGTTCATCAACTCAAGCTGAAGCGATCTTGGGTGCTGCAGCAGGACAATGACCCAAAACACACCAGCAAATCCACCTCTGAATGGCAGAAGAAAAACAAAATGAAAACTTTGGAGTGGCCTAGTCAAAGTCCTGACCTGAATCCTATTGAGATGTTGTGGCATGAACTTAAAAAGGCTGTTCATGCTAGAAAACCCTCAAATAAAGCTGAATTACAACAATTCTGCAAAGATGAGTGAGCCAAAATTCCTCCAGAGCGCTGTAAAAGACTTTTTATCGCAAATGCTTGATTGCAGTTATTGCTGCTACGGGTGGCCCAACCAGTTATTAGGTTCAGGGGGCAATTACTTTTTCACACAGGGCCATGTAGGTTTGGATTTTTTTTTCTCCCTAAATAATAAAACCCCTCATTTAAAAACTGCATTTTGTGTTTACTTGTGTTATCTTTGACTAATAGTTAAATGTGTTTGATGATCAGAAACATTTTGTGTGACAAACATGCAAAAGAATAAGAAATCAGGAGGGGGGCAAATAGTTTTTCACACCACTGTATGTTTGGAAATCTTGGAGACAGTAAAGTCTCGCTTCTATAACTGAATTGATTATCACTGATGTAAGCTTATGCCAGTTGCATTTTAATATGACAATAATTTCCAGAACTTTTATTATTGTTTGTTGGGCAGTATTTATTGTCTAACATGGAATTAAAATTTGACTATAAAAATAATGCAGAAGAATTCATCAGGTCAAGTAACACAGTCACCTCCTTACTGCAATACAAGAGAAATTAAATTTATGAAATATCCATGATAACAATACCAAAATGTGTTGAATATAATAGGTTATTGTATATTTAAAAAGCTATGTACACTGTAAAATATCTGACCTAGGGTTTACTTTAAAAAATTATGGCAACAAAGTGACACCTAATATATTTAAGTAAATTTTACTACTATAATAATGAGTAAGAAACATAGAATAAATTAATTAAATGTAAATGAAATCAAGTCTTTTATTGTGTTGGATTTAATATTAACTGTCGAAAATATAATGTATTCAGCATAAATATTTTAAGCGAAATTAAATAATTTTAAGGAAAACATTTTTACGTTTACTTTAATATAAAAATTTATATCTGAGAGAAATCTGGAAGAGATTGATTTATATTTATTAAATATTTGAGACAAATTGACTGACATTAATTAAATATTTAAATGAACCTGATGCGGCGCGGTGGTGTAGTGGTTAGCGCTGTCGCCTTGCACCTCCAGGGTCTGGGTTCGATTCCCCGGCCAGGCTCGATTCCCGTCTCTGTGTGCATGGAGTTTGCATGTTCTCCCCGTACTTGGTGGGTTTCCTCCGGGTACTCCAGTTTCCTCTCACAGTCCAAAGATATGCAGGTTAGGCTAATTGGCGTTCCTAATGTGCCCGTAGTGTGTGATTGGGTGTGTGTGTATGTGTGTGTGCCCTGCGATGGATTGGCACCCTGTCCAGGGTGTACTCCGCCTAGTGCCCGAAGTCTCCTGGGATAGGCTCCAGGTCCCCCGCGACCCTGAACACAGGATTAAGCGGTATAGAAGATGAATGAATGAATGAACATGAACATTTATTTGCAGATTTACAAATTTACCACAATGGCAACATGACAGACTGTGGGGAAAAAAAGAACAAATTAAAAAAATTAAAAAACGCTTTGATTCCCATCGCAGCCGTGCGTTTCTTGCATCATAAAGAAACATACAATATTCTGTTACTACATGTGTCCCCTTTAATTTAATAATTTAGATTGAGCTCAATTCAAAACACAAAAGGTAAATATTTAAGTTAATTCCTCATCTCTAGAGCAACAGTTAACTGCTGCAGTTAGACACTCAGTGTCATGGTCAGCTAATCACTTGTTGAAGTGGGGGAGGGGAAGCTAACGCTAACACTCTGAAACATTGACTAGCCTGACTGCCTCTTTAAAGAATATTATATACTATATAACGCACATTGTAATAAAATTCACACATCGAACTAACTACCATGCTAAGCCTGACTTTTAGCCAAATAAAAACAGAGCAGACTGAGAGGACATCTTTACTTTAGAGCAGACTGAGAGGAAATAGCTTAGCTTGAGAGGAAATAGCTTAACTGAATTTAACCAAACAATAAAATTTGTATATTTCACAACTGTCTGTAAAAAAAGAAAAAAAAATTAACTGCTAAAAAATTATTTGTACATTCATATTACTAACTAAACAAATCTCACCTTGAGAAAAATGCAGGTCATGCAGCATGTGGCACCTTGTCTGGACGTAAACATTTAGGTGGAAATTGCATGGCAGTAGAACCTAGTCTCTAAATGAGTAAAATTTACTAAATTTCTTTAGTTGTGACATGGCCAGAAAAATGTAATTCAAATTTCCCAATTTTTTCCTTGCTGATTTAAACTGACAAAAAAATTACTTGAAATGGAATTAATAAATAATCAACATTTGTTTAAATCAACTTAATTTGACTCCAGAACTCAGTTAGTAAATTTTATTATGTACTTGTTACTAATATTAATTTAACAATTATTAATTAAGCCCAGTCGCACTTTTTACAGTGTATATCAGTAATAGCATCTTATTTTATTGTGTCGTTCTTCTAACCAGGCGGATGCTGAGATACTGATTGCCATGGCGAGGCAGCTCAGTGCAGCTGCACAATTTGACGAGTTTGATGAGCGAGTTGTGAGGAAGCTGTCTCTTTGTGCCCGGGGCGATTTGGCTCCCATCAATGCTTTCATTGGAGGACTGGCTGCACAAGAGGTGATGAAGGTAAGAAAGCTCAAGGCAACCGAGTACACTGTAAGACTGATGGTATCTGAAAGGGTTGCTTGTTCATTTTAACTGAAATGCAGTTATTGTCATTTCATTTTATTCACCTTGCTGTTCAACAGAAATGTTGATTATGAATATTTTTCAGGCTTGCAGCGGTAAGTTCACTCCGCTACATCAGTGGCTCTACTTTGATGCTCTGGAGTGCCTTCCTGAGCAGGAGGACAGTAATAGAGGCCTAACAGAAGAAGCCTGTGCTCCAGTAAGCAATAGTTCACTTTCTAATTCACACTGCTGAGGCCGGATATACCACAGTAATCTATTGTAATCAACTCCTATTGGACGTACGTATTACCCTTACAGAAAAATCACATACTTTTGATGTGATCATGTATTTCATATGTAATTAAATACATATGGGAAATCACATGAAGATGAATCTTTAAGTTTTGAAATTGTACATGATCAAGTGAACTTTTAACATCATGTACTAAATAAAGTTATACAGTATGTGCTAGATATGAAAACAGATAAATCGTGTGAAAAAAGAACATATGTTACATGTGAAAAGTTTGAAACAGGTCAGTTTTCTGTAAGGGTTTTAATAAAATGTGGCCTGTGTTTTTTTTTTTTTCTCGTTATTTGTTGTTTTTAATCAGTGGTAATATTTGATATAATTCCATCGCTATTATTTCCTTCACAGAGAAACAGTCGCTACGATGGACAGATCGCTGTGTTCGGCTATGATTTCCAAGAGAAATTGAAGAAACAGAGATACTTTCTGGTATACTTTGTTCTTCTTTTTCACCAAAAGAAAGCAACACTAACCTTCGACATTCAACTTGTACGAATCATAGCAGGAAGCAACTCAAGCTACAATAGTGTAGACCAGAGTGCATTTCCTGTTGAACAGTTAGCATACAGAATACTCCAGTTAAACACTCAGACCTTGCTTGGGAATTTAAATAAGTGTGTGGCAGGGGTGGCTCAGTTGTTAAGGTATTGGTCTAGGGTTTGGAAGGCCACAGGTTTAAACTCTTGATGAAGACCCTTAACCCTTAAATGCTTAGTTGTATAACAATATAAAAAAGTCACTCTGGAAAGGGGTGTCGGTGAAATACTGTAAATGTAATGTTAAATTATTGCATTAAATACCTTGTAGGACTTTTAAGTTCTGAATTAAATTAATACTCAATAAAACACATCTCAATCATTAGTCTTACTGAATGATCTCAATCATTCAGTAAAACTAACTTTACTTTAGTATATAGCCCTTCCCTGATTATGGACAATTATATCTTAAAGATTCTGCTAACATGGAAACATAATTAGAGTGGAATTCTGTAGACAAATTAATTGAATGTTTTTAAAATATATTTTAAACCAAACAGTATGTTTGTACCCAGTATAGGTTTAGTGTAATGCATGTTTGCAGTCGGGGAAAGACTGCTTATCCTGTAATGTTGTAATGTTCCCCTTCAAATTTACACATTTAACGTATTTGTCCCGTCAAATATAAACAAAAAGTACGTATCAATAAGCATTTTGCAAGTAAGCACTTTTGATATCAAATTATTATTTTTGATATTTTGACTGAACCTCATTATTTACATTGAAGATTACATTTAGACTACAGAATGCTTTGTATCCATTAGAAGAATATATCATGGCTTCTTTTTCAACTCTTTCAAAAAGAAAGGTGTTTTGAATTATATGTCTTATCTTATTTGGCTGAACACTGTACTTTGATTGTAATACTCATTTAAACCAAAACACTTGTGTAAAATCAGGTGGGTGCTGGTGCCATTGGCTGTGAGCTTCTGAAAAACTTTGCCCTGATTGGTCTTGGTGCTGGAGAGGGCGGGCACATCACAGTGACAGACATGGATTCCATTGAGAGGTCCAACCTGAATCGTCAATTTCTGTTTAGGTCAGAGGATATTGGGGTAAGGAAATAAGGAAAGGATTTTATTGTGTTCTATACAAGAATTGCATGAAGTACAATTTAACCGCAAAATACACAAGATACATTTATGGTGTTGTTGCATTAGTTAATCATACAGTACAATGAGCTTTTCATAAAAATTTGATGTACAGTCATGAGATGCTATTCATTTATTAGCCTTTATAAGATGATGGCTTATATTTACACCAGCTGCACTGAGAAACAATACTCCAAATCATATCTTTTTTTCTCTTCTCTTCTTCTGTCCTTCTCATGCAGAAACTGAAATCAGAGGTAGCAGCTGAGGCCGTGCTTAAAATAAATCCCAGCATGAATATCACATCTGACCAGAACCGTGTGTGTCAGGAGAGCGAGGGGATTTACACACACCAGTTCTACAGTAGCCTGGATGGAGTAGCAGCAGCTCTGGATAATTTGGATGCCAGTGAGTAATTCCAGCACCGGCACTGTTGTAGAGAAACACTGCATCTGTGTGTAGTTTGAGGAACAAACTGGTCTTGCTATTATGAATAACTGACAGAATGTGATCCATGCACTAGACTCAGTAAGTCATTAAGTATGTAAGTGAGATCATAATAAGGGAGTACAGCAATGGCATTTAGCATAACACAAAATCTGAATAATGCACCACTGCATGTATATCATTTTACTTCCAAAATGCATTTGACAGCATCAGATTGTAGTCCATCTTATATTCACCATCAACTGTATCTACCGGCTTCTGCTGAAGTTATGATATGAGTATATGAGTATATGAGTTCGGTACTGATTACTGACCCTGTATTTGTCTATTCTAAGGAGTGTATTTGGATGGGTGCTGCGTTCAGTACCAAAAACCCATGTTAGAGGGCGGGACTCTGGGTGGTAAAGGTCATACTCTGGTCGTGGTTCCTCACCTGACTGAATCCTATGGACCAGCAGGGTCTTCAGAACAGAAAGCTATTCCACTGTGCACACTGAAGCACTTCCCACATCGCATTGAACACACTCTGCAGGTAAAGCTCCCACATTACATCATTGTAATACACACTCACACAGCACTGGTCAGCTGACTGTATAGGAAAGAGAACAGGTTTAGTTTGGATTTCATGTCTCTGTTTTAAAGTTGGAGAACAATCAAACAGAATTTGATCATCTGGCCTAAATGAGTCTCAGAACATCTGTCAGATCCGTCAGAATTTACTGTCAAGTTTGACTTTAATTTTAATCCTAAACACCATAAGGCAAGGTGTCACTGAACCACGGCTCTACTGAAATCTCGAATCTGGTTGGTCAGCAGGTGCGTATTACTTTTCATCAATTCTGACAGCAGCACCGGCAGCAAGGCAAATTGCAGGTTTATATCAGTTATTTATTATATTTGATGTGGTAATGTCAAAATCATTAATAGTAAAGAATTAATAAAGTAATGAATCCTGTATCATTTCATGCTTATAGACACATAAACACATTTTAAAATATGTTTTTAACAAAGACGTGTATAATCATTAATATGTTACGGCTTGGAGAGTGCATCTTTAAAGCATGTTCTCCTCATGCTTGGGTTTTTTTCCTAGATACTCAAGTTACTTCCACTGTCCAGGGATATGCGATTTATGTTGATGGTGTTTCCAATTTGTTGGTAGGGTATAAATGGTCCCTGGGTTCCCTGGGATAGGCAACGGGCCCCCTACAACCCTACGTAGGATGAGCTGTTGTAGATGTATGAAGAGATATTCATTTAACAGTTATGGAAGGTGTCTACATGCTTTTAGTCTATAAGTAAGCAGCCAATAGAAAGTCTGCAGGGCAGGACATTCTAAGCTTACCAGTTTCTCCATAATGTGACAAACTGATGGTTTTTAGAATTAGTAGGACGCCCATAGGGGTGCACTTTTTAGAGCAGAAACTAAAAAAAAACAGGCTGCATGGGTGAAGTGATTGGTCCGCTTTTGGGAGAATGGGGTGCTATTATTTTTCTAAGGAATCAGAAAATATATATATTTTTTCCCAAATTTCCATTTTTACGATTCAGGACTGGGACGTCCATAATTTTCTCAATTTTGCATGCACTCCCATGAAACTTATATCACAATATTTATCCAATGGGTCCAATCCAGGTCCCACAAGTGATATGGAATATCAACCACAGATGAGTTATCAGGATTTGTTTGGGGCCCATGCCAAGCCGCTTTGCTCCCAAGTGGTTTTGGCTCTGATCGGAAAACAAGAAACGTCAAATCAAATTGCTCAAAAATGTTAATTATTCTGGAAAAATATAAAACATAAGTAAGCTTTTTAAAATCTGAATGTTTATACCAATATTCACTCAATTTTGCAAACACACCCACAAAACTTAAATCCAATCAGAGAGATAGATATTCAGGTCTTTTCAAACTTTAAATGGAGAACATTGGTCAAAATGTTGACAGTTTTGTTTTGGACCTGACTGATCTTTCCATAGGAATCCATTCATTTTGCATCCTGATTGATTTTCAGGGGGGGAAAAAAGGCCGACTGAATCACTTTGGAAAAACTGCCAACCTGAACGCAGTTTTTAAAACAAATCAAATGATGACTGCTGTAGGACTAATGGTTCACAAGATATCCAACAAATGATCAACACTATCTTTTGAGTGCAAGAGATCAAATTACATTGCCTATGTGAAAGGGCAGATTCATGCTTCTGAGTCAAGTCTACGCCATAGCTCTCATGTACCCTACGGTGTAACCTAACATGCACCTCCCAAGAAGTGTAACTACATGTCAAGGGTATCTAGTATCACATTTCTGGTTTCTCTTTCCATCTTTCACCTTCTCTCGTTTCTGCATTGTAGTAACTGTTGTTCAACATCTATTAGCTCTAAATCCAACACTGATTGTAGTACACCTAAAAACTCACCAAAGAGTGGTGAAGAGCCTCAGCGCAGTGGCATAGAAAGCCCACTGCCAGCTAGCAGTTTGTAATGCAAGTGTAATTGTACAGTAATTGTTGTGACACAGACACACCAGCGCAAAAATATAAATGCTCACAACATCATAAGCATAGCATAGGCTTGACTCAGAAGCATAACCCAGTCAGCTGTGCACTGACATGTGTTGCTGAGCAAAGCACGTCCTCTTCTCTCGCACACACACTTACTGATAGGTGAAGGCAACATAGATGCTGTTTTTACTGTTTTGCCCAGGAAAATCAATGCATCCACCTGTCCCTATTTCACAATTTCTGCAAGAATTGCCTCTAGATACTCTAGATATATTATTATTATTATTATTATTATTATTATTATTATTATTATTATTATTATTATTATTATTGCCTTAAAGAGTGAAAAAAGGAAACTGGTGAACTAAGTTGTTTCACATATATTCCATAACTTAACATTTCAATATAAACTTTTTAAATGCATTATTTGCTGTTCTATATTAATTTTAAAAATCAGTTTGGTGTGCTATAACAGGAATAAAACCCTTATAGGAAAAACCTTGCTTTGTGCCAGTTCATATCACATCACTCAATTACTCCATTATTGGAGCACACATAATTATGCTGTTTATCTTAAATTGCACATTCTACATGTAGCCCTTATGATGTATGATACAGTATGATGTCATTTATATTGACCAACTGTTATTTCAGTGGGCCAGAGAGCAGTTTGAGGGCTTTTTCAAGGATACCCCAGAAAATGTGAACCAGTATCTCAGGTATGTTGCTATTCACAGTTAAAGAGCTGGAAAAAAACCCCAGAAATGTCTAGAATTTTACTAGAGAAACTGCCCATCATTCTCACACATCGCACCTACACATTCCTATGCACATATGTATTAATGTTATTTTTGTTAATGTTGTGAATAACACTATGTGTGACCTCAGCTATATTTTTATCAACGAGTTTTGGCTTAGAACAAAAATGTAGATACACCGGTAAGAAATGACAACACACACACACACACACACACACACACACACACACAGATATCACACATATATGGCCACCACACACAGAGATATCTTGATAAAACCCTTAGCATGAGTTGAACCTGTTTCCTGACATCCTGTGGTAAATATTAACACAATCCAGATCTTCTTTCTGTTCTCACTTTACCAAAATGAGAGGGAAGTTTAGCAAGGAAGGAGTGCACACACTTGCACAGGAAAGGGTGGCTCATGGTGCATGCAGATAATGCAACGTGAATGCTGCAGTGTGTTTCCCTTAAAACCAACTACTTCCTGTTAACTGGCTCCATGAGTTACGTCAAAGTCTGCTTTAAATGTCAAAGCCTGCTTGTCAACTCACGTAAAGTCTTACATTGACTAGTGTATGGCAATAATCTATGCATTTCTGTAGTGGACACTAGAGGCCAGTTTTTTTTTTTAGCTCGTAATAGTAGTAGTAATGATGTGACTGTGTTTGCACTTTCAATTTAATTTTATGTTTATATTACTTCAAACAATGGAAATTGTCACAAAACAGCTTTAAAGAAATCAGGATGTATATTTAGAGCATACATGCCAGGAAGAACTGACTGTTGAGATGACATGAGGAAGCAACCAGACTCAAAAGGAAAGCCATCCTCTTCAGCTATACTCTTCTACAACTGTATACTATAAAGTCAAACAGTACTGAGTGTGTGGAAAAGATGCTCAGTGTAAACAAACTGCTAATCAGATCTGGGATAAGCATATCACAATCTTAAAAGAGAATAACTAATCCTAGTCTTGAACTCGTATAAGTCTGTGTTGTTATTGAACACCAGGCCTGATCTCACATATTGCTGTTATATATCCTCCTGTTGTAATATTTGACACCGTATCCCCTTGACAGCGATGCTGAATTTTGGTCTCGTACCATTGGCCGAGGCGAGGCTGAGGCCGTCGAGGTGCTGGAGGCAGTGTATGGAAGTCTTACGGACAGACCCCATGACTGGAAGGATTGTGTGACCTGGGCTCGTTTGCAGTGGGAGAACTTTTACAACAACGATATCGCACAGCTGCTCCATTGCTTCCCACCCAACCATGTATTCAGCACACACACACACACACACACACACACACACACAGACAACTGCAAATAAGTGAAGCATGTTGAGTGTGTGTATATTCGAGAAGTCGATGACAATGAACAGTTGGCTGCCAGTGCCTGGTTTAAGCTCGGTTTAAGACAGATGTGTTTAAATACAGTCCATAGTTTGTAATTCACCAACACACCCACTGGACCTGGTAATTAACAGGTTAGTTGAATCAGCTGTGTTTGAGCGGAAGAATCATCAAACTGTGCTGGACATACTGTATTATCTCCAGGCCTGGATTTCTATAGCCGTGGTTCAGGGTTTAATGTGAAACCTGCAGGGGGCGCTGTGGGCTATACAATAAACACAAACTCAGTTCAGGTCCTTGTAGCTCCTAATGAGCAGCAGTGGTGCTGTCCAAAATGGTTTACTGCACCAAGAACTGTTCCTCATAGTAGTATGCAACTCATAATAGCAGTAAATGAAGCTCACTTGCAGGTCCAGCTACCTTAAACTTGCATTCAGGAATTAAATTGTATGCAATGCTAGTTGAGAAATAAAGAGTTTATGTATAATAATATGAGTAAGTCACTCATCATCTATACCGCTTTATCATGTATACACAGGGGGTCTGGGGCCTATCCCAGGAAATAAGGCGAGGCACACCCTGGACGAGATGCCAACCCATTGCTGGGTACGCACATACAGTCAAGCCTGAAATTATTCATACCCCTGATTATTCAAATTCTGAGTTAAAGTTACTTTTATTCAACCAGCAAGTTTTTTTTGTTAATGGAAATGACACAGGCATCTCCCAAAAGATAATAAGACGACGTGCAAGAGGCATCATTGTGGAAAAAAATATTTCTCAGGTTTAATTTACATTTAATTAAAAAAAAATAGGAATTGCTGACCAGATTTTTGTGTTCTTTGTCTGTCTCATTTCTGGTCAAAAAAAACTTACTGGTTGAATTAAAGTAACTTTAAGTCAGGATTTGCCAGGCGTATGAATAATTTCAGGCTTCACTGTACATACACACTCACATGCTCATTTTAATTTTAATTTTTTTAATTTTATAGAACTTTATTAATCCCAGAGGGAAATTGCTCAATTTTCACATATCCCAATTAGGAAACTGGGGTCAGAGTGCAGGGTCAGCCAGCTTATGGAGCAGCGCCCCTGGAGCAGATAGGGTTAAGGGCCTTGCTCAAGGGCTCAACAGTGGCAACTTGGCGATGCTGGGGTTCGAACCCCCGACCTTCCGATCAGTAACCCAGTAACCCACAGCCTTAACCGACTGAGCCACCACTGCCCTTCACACACTACTGACAATTAGAAAATGCCAGTTAGCCTAATCTGCATGTCTTTGTACTGTGGGAGAAAACCGGAGTACCCGGAGGAAACCCAGCAAGCAAGGGCAAAACATGCAAACTCCAGGCATACAGAGCCCGAGGTGTGAATTGAACCAGGACACTGGTGCAAGGCAACTGTGCTAACCACTCAGCCACCGTGCCTCCATTGGAAATGAATGAATTTATTTATTTATTTATTTTCATTTTATGAAAAGCATGTGTAGTGTCCATTTTTCCAATTGTGTACACAATAAGAGACATAGTTGGGTCATGATAAAAACATGGGAAATAAAGCAAAAACCTGACAATTTCTTAGCTTATTAATTTACGCTCGCTCCCCCTCTCTTCTTATCATAACTGAAAACTTACAACAGTAGGCGTGTGTCGGTTTCAGCAACTTTCAGTTCATGTCATTATTCTGACCACATTTTGAGGAAGATGGTCTGGTCTGCAGCTCACTTCAAACAAATCTGCATCGTCAATGCTCATACGTGATTAGCAAATAAGTAAATTGTGACTATGTAAATAAGGGAATTGAATAGAGAAGTTGTAGGGACAGTTCCTTTAGTGATTTGTAATAGTCTTACATCATGATACAGTGCTGTCTATTCATGTACATAGAATTTGTATATCAGAGGTCAGATTCAGCAGCATATCTGCTCAGAACCGTTCACTGCAACGTTTTTATGAACACATTTTAATTAAATATCAGGTTAAATCATTATTTACTTTAGGATTGGATAAAAACCCATTCAGTACAGTGTGATGGTGCTAAAACAATACAAACTTAGGAAAATATGTTTAATTACCACACCTATACAAAAAAAGCCAATTCTATGACCCTAAGGAGGCAACAGAGTGCTGATGAGTTCACTGCCGTGTCTCATGTTGAATGGATCGGCCCCAGCACTGAATTTTCAGCTGAGACAATGTCAGATCAAAGGGATCTCCAGCAACTGACTCTCGTTTCTCTAAACAGACCCTCTCTGTTCTTTTATCACAGGACAAATTGTGTTAAACACTCACACACAGAGACACACAAACCTGATAAAATCATTATAGGGCCTGAGCAAAAGGTGTGTGGAGACAAGAGCTTTGCAGACCAATAGTCTCCGTTGTATATTTGATGCCATTGGCATGTGAATGTCTGCAGGCTCTGTCTCTATCTCCATTTACATTCAAGTCTGATTTTACTCTCGACACATTTAAGTTTTTATTTATTATTAATGGTTAGTGTGGTAGCAGGCACTTGGCTTAGAGGTTAGCACTATCCCTTTAGACCTCCATGGATTGGTGCTGCATCTCCCCTCTGTGTGGTCTGTGTGTGGAGCTTGTATGATCTCCCGGTGCTTGTTGGGTTTCCTCCAGTTTTTCCGCACAGTCCAAAGACATGCAGTATAGGTTAACTGACATTTCCAAATTGCCCCTAGTGTATGATTGGGTGTGTTAGTGTGTATGTGCCTGTTGGCACCTGTCCAGGGTGTACCCTACCTTGTGCCCTAAGTTCCCTGGGATTGGCTCCAGGCCCTCTGCAACTCTACACAGGATAAGTAAAATTGAAAATGTATGGGTTACCTGAAAATTATTACCTGACAATCTTCTTTACAATTGTCTAACCTGTTGTCTTTTTTTCAGGTAACTAGCTCCAATCTACCTTTCTGGATGGGAGCTAAAAGATGTCCTCATCCCTTGAAGTTTGACCCAACCAATGTAAGTGTGAGCTCTGTTTGTCCAGCATCTGGGGACTGGAACACATCCCCAGAGAAGAGGAATAACATATCTTTCTATTACCTGATAACTTGAAAAAGTACATTCGAAAGTCCATGCTGCAGTTCATTTGTAGACATCTCTGTACTTTTGCTTCGTTTTAAACAGCCATTTTATCCATACTGAGGTCATCATTATCATTTAATGACCTTTTGTCTGTTTGTCAGTGTTATCTGGGTTTTTTTTTTTTTTACCACTAATACAATTTGCATTCTATGGAAGTAGGCTGAGAACTGAAACTAATGTGTAATATCTGGTTATTATGTGGAACAGTTTTCTCGTGGCATTTCTGTAGAATCTATTTCAGATATCTCTGTTTGTGATATGACCAGTGTTGAATTGGATTTTTTTTCTTTTCTTTCGGGGGAAAACTATTTATCTGGGTTTGTCCTGAAACAAGCCAGAAAGCATAATGTAAATATTGTGTAAAGTTATAAAGAAAACTATTTTGAAAACATAAACTGTATAAAATAGTAAAGCTTTAATTCATTAAAGCAATATTAAAGCTACTCATATGATACAAAGTGGAGACAGGTTTAAAGGCAAAGGGGAGGACATCACCTTTAGGAATGATGCCTAAAAACATTTTTTCACGATTAAGCTGTATCATTACACAGTCCTGTCTTGAGCCACCTCTTATTTCTTCATCCAACCATCCATTCATCCATCTAGGAATCTTTGTAGTCCAATGGCAACAATTAGAGGCCAATGGTGACCACTGTATTTATTCCCATTTTGTACAAATGTGTTTTTACCTCTAGTCAACACACACTATAGGCAGTTTGGGACAGCCATGGGGGGTGGGAGGAACCCAGAGGAAACCCACCAAGAATGGGGAGAACATACAAATTCCAGTGACATGGAGGTACAAGGCGACAATGCTAACCACTAAGCCACCGTACCGCCTCATTTCTTTATAGTAAATGACATTTACTTATGTAGATTAAATGAAAGAAATGGGAAGAAATGTCTTAATAACAAAAGGCTGCTAATTGCCTAAAGATACAATTAAAAAATATAATGTATATGTAACAACCTGATCAGCAACGTCCTTTCCCCTCTAGTTGGTTCCTAAGAAATGAGGGGTGGCTAGAGACTCTTCGAGTGTAACAGTACTGTACATTAGTTAGATATAAAATTAATGTTCTGCTGTAATAAATAAAAAATCACTTTATTTTTTAAAGTATATTGAATTAAATTTTATTTGTATAGCGCTTTTAACAATTGTCATTGTCGCAAAGCAGCTTTACACAATCAAAAGAATTATTTATGTTTGTATGGAATGTGAATGAGTATGAATCAAAATGGTCAGATAGTCCTCGATGAGCAAGCTGAGGATGACAGTGGCAAGGGAAAAACTCCCTAAGATGGCAATAGGATGTAACCTTGACAGGAACCAGACTCAACTGGGAACCCATCCTCATTTGGGTGAAACAGAAAGCAGAAATTGATTTGCATTCATACTGTGTATAAGGTGGCAGGCAGTTCAGTATAACAGTTGATGTTAATTGATGTTAATATGGAGTCCAGGTAGTTATTGGAGGCTCAGGTAGACTCATAGGAAATTCCAGTCCTGAACTATCGAGCAACTGAAACCAAGTCAAGTCAAGTCAGAGAAACAGCTGGTAGAGGTGATGGTGCATGGTAGAGTGAAACCGTCCCCAGAAATTCGTGTGTCAGGAGCGACATGTGTAGCTCGATAGAGGGAGGGAATGAGAGAGTGGGAGAGAGAAGAGGAGTGGGGAGAACAGAAGAGGAGACCAGGGGTAGCTCAGTGGTTAAGGCATTGGACTACGGTTCGGAAGATCCCAGGTTCAAACCCCACAACCACCTAGTTGCCACTGTTGAGCCCTTGAGCAAGGCCCTTAACCCTCAACTGCTCAGATGTGTAATGAGATAAAAATGTAAGTCGCTCTGGATAAGAGCGTCTGCCAAATGCTTAAATGTAAATGTCTAAATGTAAAGGAGAGATAACTGTTAGGTATGGTCAAAGTCGTATAAGGTGAATTTATATTTAGTATAGAGTGCAAGAACTGACTAACTATAACAGCATAACTAAAAGGGAGAGCCAGAAGGAAACAGACATGAGGGCTCCCTCATGTAACGCAACCAATCACCTCACCATCAACAAACCTGAGTGATCACTGAAAGTGGGGAAGACAGCATACTAGTTCACCATAAAACTCTACGTCCATGAGTCCCCCTTTACCTAAGGCAAATCTATATACCAATATGCTTTATTAAATAAATAGGTTTTTAGCCTAGACTTACGTAAACACTGAGACTGTGTCTGAGTCCCGAATACTTTTTGGAAGGCTATTCCATAACTTTGTAAGAAAAAGCTCTGCCCCCTGCTGTAGTTTTCATAATACGAGGTACTGACAAGCAGCCTGCATCCTTTGATCGAAGTAGGCGTGGCGGATCGTAAGACACTAGCAGTTCGCTCAGATACTGCGGCGCTAGACCATTTAATGCTTTATATGTCAAAAGTAGTATTTTTAAATCAATGCGAAATTTTATGAAAGATAAGATACTGTAAAGGTGAAGTGTTTGTCTCTTCTGGTTCTAGTAAGGACTCTCGCTGCTGCAAGATTATTTTTGTTATTTTCTATAAGAGTGGAGAGATACGTTGATCTAGCTACACCAGTGGTTCTCAAACTTTTTCTGTCATTCCGCACTTAAGGGGGTGAGCGAATTTTCAAGCCCCACTTGTCGACAAAATAATAACGAAATCGGCCAAGTTTACTGTTTATTGAAATACCAATTTCTAAACCAATAAGATCAAACAACACCAAGTTAAAAACAGATAAAATACACGTGTAATTGTTATAAAAGGCTTATGTTGTCACTTATCATTGCATAATTGACCCCATGTTTATTAGCTGCTCAACAATCGTTTGTAGTTTTTTTGCACTGGCCAATTCTGTATGCAGCTTTGAATGAAGCCATTTGTGCTTTGCTGTCCACTGATTCAGATGTTACCGTGCGATTCTCCTGCTGTCTGTATTCTGCCAGCTTTCTTTGAAAGACGTCTAGTGGCTTATTAACGTGACTGGAGGTTGTTGTCTCTAAGTGTCTTCCTAATTTGTTGGGTCTCATGCGGTCTGCTGCCAGCGGTTTAAGACACAAAACACACGGGTCTCTCTTCTGCCTCCACAATCCCCACCATGAATCCAAGCGCAACATAGGCTTCATTAGGGGTGGGTGATATAACCAAAATCTTCTAACACAGGAGAAGCGATTTTCTACCTCGATAACGATCACAATCACAATTGCTATATCACAATATAGCAATTTGTATCTGAAAATACATAAATAAAAATTCAAACACAAAGAAACTGTTTTACATAATGTAATTTTATATAAACTGTGAATTGCTGAGGTTTGCAGCATTTTTTTTTTCTTTGGCCATAATCGATTGGATGTTTGGATTTCAGATGATAGAAAAGGTTTGATGTGTTTCCACCACTTGTTAAAACTGCACTTGCATAGCTTCCAAATCACGTTCATCTCATTCGTATCACTTTTCTTATACCCAAACCAATTCCACACCACAGACGATGCAGCTTTTTTCTTTACAATCTCCTCGTTCTTGGTTTTGTCACATGTAAGTAAACTCACTGCTGCTGCACCGTCTTCTTCCATTGTCGAAGTGTATGTGAAACACAAACACATCAAAAGTGGGACGAAACTGCGGCGCCCGATTGAACCAAATATCTGCGCAAATACAGCGCAGCGCGACTATCTGGATAGCGCAGTGATGATCTGGTTTCCGACCCGGTGGATCGCGCAGCGCCGGTCGAATCGCAAACCTGCGCAACCCACTGTGTTTTTATTTAAAAACAATTTAAAATGTCAGGACTGTTTAATATTGTTTCCACCTTGCCATGCCTGGTTTGTACGTGCGCATCCCAGCGGGGTAAAATGTATTTTGATGGTCAGCGCGGTTTATTTCTGTCAGAGTCGCGCAGCGCTGCCCAGTGGGTCGCGCAGGTCTGTGATTCGAGCAGCGCAGCTCAAGTTGGCCCGACATTAAACCGTTATTGTTCCACTATGGTACCACTTTTTCTCCCGGCCCACAACTGATGTTATTTTAAATTTACTTGTATTAATGATCCATTTATTTGTGTGTGATTGTAGTTTTTTCCTATTATTTTCGACAGGTGGGGCGAAATTTCCTCTCGTTCATTGCGCCCCACCTGTTATGTCTGTATTCCCCACTAGTGGGGCCCCACACTTTGAGAACCACTGAGCTACACTAAGAGCTTTTCTATAGTACAGGATGCTCTCCTTCCATGCTATTTGAAGTACTAACAATTTAGTTTGATGCCATTTAAGTTCTAATTTCCGAGCGGTCTGTTTTAAAGTGTGTGTGTGATCATTATACCAGGGTATATTTCTATATCAGATGCAGAATCCAACCT
Source organism: Channallabes apus (assembly GCA_030522415.1). Lineage (NCBI taxonomy): Eukaryota > Metazoa > Chordata > Actinopteri > Siluriformes > Clariidae > Channallabes > Channallabes apus. The sequence continues at coordinate 25,227,494 of CM060112.1, forward strand.
GCTTAGTATCACGCTCTGATTGAATTGTTTTGCTTCCCCCAACTGTAACATAATTATTTAGTTTGTGGCTGTCGTTCCTGCTGTGAAAGGTTTATTGAAGATTTATATGAAGAGTCTTGCTCTCTTACCTTCTAGACCACCCATATGGATTTTATTGTGGCCTCCGCTAACCTATACGGGCAGATTTATGGGATCAAGGGATCAACAGACCGTGACGACATGATGAAGATCCTGAAAGGAGTGCAAGTGTCTGTGTTCCACCCAAAATCGAGCGTGACGATTGCGGTGATGGACGAGGAACTGCAGGACAACATGGAAGAAAGAAAGGATGAAGGTGAGCAAGCAGGAAGATTGGATCTGAGATACATTAGGTGTCTTCCAAATGCAGAGTTAAAGGATGGACAGTGTATTGTTGTTGCTTTTGTTAAACTTAACTGTCACACTCCTTATGAGTAGAACCAGATTAGATCAGTGTAAACACTGAGTACAGAATGTTTCTTTAACTTCTCTATCTGTTTCTCTCAGACAAAGTCAGGCTGGATGAGCTAAAGCAGGAACTGTCAAGCCTCCAGCCAGCCAGCCAGAAGTTTCAGATGTTTCCACTAGAATTTGAAAAGGTAGTGTTGATCTCTGTGTGTGTGTGTGTGTGTGTGTGTGTGTGTGTGTGTGTGTGTGTGTGTGTGTGTGTGTGTGTGTACATGTGCAGATTTAATACATAAACGCTTCTGTGCTCTGCCTCTGAGTCAGACACATTGGCGACCATCCCCAGGTAGGAGGTCTAACAGAAGAACAAATCTGTGCTCCTTAAGTGCCTGAGTCATCTGCCCTACACGAAAGTGAGCACTGATCCTTATCCAACACCATCCCTAACAAGCCTAAATGGAGCACAGAGAACAGTAGAGTTCACTGTTAAGGCAAAACTCCACCCTTGTGCTGGACAGTTTTCACAAGGAGCCTTCCTAGAGAGAAAAACATGAAACATGAAAGCTTCAGTTCCTGGCTCTGGATCATGGTACAAATGTGTGACATTCGCTCAGTAAAAAACAGGCCCAACCATGATCATACACACTCATGGACAGAGATTTTTGAGACATGGGAACATATATAGCACTGGTATCTGGGATTTTAATGAAGCATGTTGCCATGATTTCGATTTATGAGTATGTAAACATTCATCATGCATACATGTCATTCAAAGAAGAATATGTATGCACAGAAGTCATGCAATATTAAACTTGTAGCCTGATTAGGCTTTGTGCTCAGTCGTGTGAGAGACTGGGATGAGTGGTGTAATGAGTGTGGTGATGAGGTAGTCTAATCTAGCAATTCGATGCTTGTGGAATGTGCCAGAAAGCCTCACTCAGGTATATTATATGAACAGCCAAGGAGTGTGTCACCACTGAAGTGGGGGTTAGGTTTGAGTTCCAATGTTCTACACACACATGCGCACACACACACACGCATTGATTAATCTATTGCCAAAGTCTAATAATTACAATTCAAAGTACAATTCAAATGTTGTAAACTTGGATATTAAATATGAATTATATTCCTAGTCATGAGAACTTTAATATCAACCGAAAGAAGGTGACACAGTGTTTTATGTAACTATGTAATTATAAACACACTATTAAACTGTATGTCATCCTAGTCAATGTGCCTTAGAGCCAATATGATGACAGAGATTGAAGGTTGCCAGAGTGCACCCCCTCATGTCCCCTCGGGTCACAGAGGCCTTTTGAAGAGTCAGCGTGCTTCAAGTATGACCTCATGTACAATGTCACTTCACAGCGCAAATTCAATTTGGGATACAATAGAAGCTCCAGTGAATAAGTCACAGGTTTTAAACCTGACACACCGTCTGTCTTGAAGCAGGAACAAGTAAACAAGTGTCGTTTCTCCTTCATGCAAATAGATAATTATCATAGTTTTCTTTCTTGTGGAAACTCAGGAAGAGCTGCTGTAGAGACAACTTTGGCTTTCAAAAAACAGATGGCGGAATCTCTACCATATATTAAACTATTCAATAAAAAGAAAATAAGACCTGTTCATGCCACAATTCTGCGAATGATTTTACTCACACCTGCCAGTGTGTTGCTTGTGCTAACTGATCTGTTATTGCACATTGAGTAAGGAATGTTGTTTACAGCTCAGTGTTAAATCTGTTTTAGGATGATGACAGTAATTTCCACATGGACTTTATAGTGGCAGCGTCTAACCTGAGGGCAGAGAATTATGATATCCCAGCAGCAGATCGGCACAAGGTATGAAAATTAGTGTTAATTCCAGTTAGTGTGTGTGTGAGTCAAAAATGATCTGCACTCTTGCTGTAGAATTAGTTTGAATCTGTTCCTCATTAAAAAATGTTTTAGGCTGAGTTTGCGAGCCACGAATGCACCACTGCCCTCACTTCTTCATTAGAAATGCATCTTCGTCCTTATAGGGCTGCTTTCATGGGACCAAACAGGTATATAGGGAGGATGCTTTAACACCTCAAAACGAAGTTTTTGCAGAGTGTTGACAATGTGTGGATGCGCATTGCCATGCAAGATAACAACACCCTTGTATAGCAGTCTCCTGCGTTTAATCCAAAGTTTAGGCTTTAGCTCTTCAATAAGCATCTCATTGTAACGAGCACTGTTGATTGTTGAACCTTTTTCCTGATAATGTTCCAGTACTGTCCCTTGAGAAGACAACTCAGAAAACTGTAAAAGGAAATTTTCCATCTGATGATTGACTTTTCAACTTTTTCTTGGTCGGCGATTGAGGATGTTTCCGTTCCGTACTCTGCAGTTTTCTCTTAGGCTGGGAGTAAGGAATCCATGACTCGTCACCAGTAACGATTCTCTTTAAGAAACTTTCTATAGGGTAAGAAACTTTCCTTGCTTAGGGTATCGGTCCACATTTGTTTACAGATACCTGAACACTTCTGTGAATGGGGAGACAGTAGCCTTAAACGGAAAGTGCTGATAAGACCAACAGAAATTTTATTATGACACGAGTGCAGATCATTTTTGACTTACCCTTGTACTGTATATTAATATAGCAAAAGTAGCAATACTGCCTAGCTATTAGCAAACATTTATAATAGTGCTTCCATGTTGTTTTTTTCTTGTACAGAGCAAACTCATTGCTGGGCGCATCATTCCCGCTATCGCCACAACCACAGCAGCAACATCAGGCCTCATGTGTCTGGAACTGTATAAGCTAGTGCAAGGCCACCGGCAAATCAGCTCTTTCCGTAGTTCATTCATAAACCTGGCAACCAGTTACTACTTTATTTTCCAGCCATTCAGGGATCCACGGTTCAAAGTGAGTACTGCTGCTTACAAATATGTTTGACTTTTTTATCTCTGTAAATCTAATCAAATCTACTTTAATTTATATGTCACACATTTTAGGGAGTCATGGTGGTGTAATGATTAGCAATGTCATCTTGCACATCCAGGGTCCGGTTCGATTCCCGGCCCGGCTCAATTCCCATCTCTGTGTGCATGGAGTTTGTATGTTCTCCCCGTGCTTGGTGGGTACTCCGGTTTCCTCCCACAGTCCAAAGACCTGATTAGGCTAATTGCCCTTCCCAAATTGCCCGTATTGTGTGGATGAAGTGTGTGTGTTCCCTGCGATGGATTGGCACCCTGTCCAGGGTGTACCCTGCCTCGTGCCCTAAGTCTCCTGAGATAGGCTCCAAGTCCCCACGACCCTGAATACATGATAAAGCGGTATAGAAGATGAGTGAGTGAGAGTGATGTCACACATTTTAAAACTGATCTGAGTTGACAAGTTATAGAAGCATATCAATCTTTTGCGTAACTTTTGTGTTGATTACTGGTCTGAACCTTAAAACGGTCAGCACAATTTAAATGCAGTTAGGTGTGTAGTTATTAATGCTGAAAGTTTCAACAAATAACATAAATCAAGACATCTTAGATATCTGTGTTTGATCTTTAGTTTGGCATTGGAGACTAAAATGTACTTCTTTCAGTGTTTTGATACAATACTGTGGAACATAGTGTGCTCAGACCTTTACATTTTCTATTCTTTCAAAGATAAATAGAAATTAATATAAAGTTTGAATTTCAGATAATTTCTGAAAAATGTATATTTATACGCAATAATTATATAGATACATTTTAAATAATTAACTAACTGTCTTAATGCATACTATTTTGGATTTTAGAAAGAAACACAAAAAGAACACTGAATAGAATGAAGATGTGATGCTAGGCTGATTTCTTTCTAATCCAGACTATAGATTCACACAGCTTATTCATGGTCATTCCTTCATAGTTAGTAGGCGACAGTTGCCTCGCACCTCCAGGGTTGTGGTCAAATCTTGGACTGTGAGCGGAGAGTTTGCGTATTTTTCCAGTGTAGGTTGGGTGTCGTTCAGGTCCTCCGATTTCCTCACACATGTAGTGTAGTTTGACTGGCATTTCCAATTTCCCATTAGTGTAAATCTCACCTTGTGCCCTAAGTTCCCCGGGATAAGCTAAAGATCCCCTGTGACCCTAAACAGAATAAGACAAGGAATGGATGGGTGATTCCCCTCTAGATCCCAATACATTTGGCTGACATTTAGCATTTGGGTTGTGTGTGGAATAGTTATTCATATAGTTTTCATGATGCAATACTTGTAGAAATTGGCAGTTTTCTATTTTAACTGATTTTACAGAAAGCTTTATACACTACAGAACCAACCTCTGCTAAAAAGATTTTAAAAAGCTGAAAGGGGTAGGTGTAAAAGTATTTAACTTCTAGAACAGAATTTGGATAAATGTGTGTGTGTGTGTGTGTGTGTGTGTGTGTGTGTGTGTGTGTGTGTGTGTGTGTGTGGAGCCACAGTCTAGACCTAGTCCAGGCTTACAGTAGGTGATCCTGCGTTTATCCTGGGGGGCTTAGAGCATTTAGTAACTGTACACCCGCCCACACAGACCCCTCTTCAGTCACCTTCATGTGATTTCACTCATTTTATTTAAGGGACTTACAGCAAACTCTAGGGAATTTCAACCGCAGAGACGGAAATGTTCTGGGGAACTTTTAATTTTATTTTTTATTTGCGGGGGGTGTTGAGCTGTTCTCCATATAGAAAAACAGGCAATAAAACAAGAGGCAAAGTTGTGCTGATGCTTGTGAAAGGGAGATGGGGAAAGAGGTCACGCCCGATGAAGTAATGTGTCGCAGTTGCCTAAATTGTGGAGGAGGAGGGGAAGTGTGTGTGTTCTTACACCCCCTTCAGTGTGCAGCGTCAGAGGCTGAGGTCTTTTTTACCCAAAGGCCATTGAAGTGCACTTTGAAACACCCCAGTTTGGGTTACTAGAGGGGTATGACAAGCAGCTAAAATGCTTAGAACGCTCGCTCTTCTTCTGATCCATACTTTCTCTCTCTCTCTCTCTCTCTCTCTCGCTAGAGTGACAGAGGCAGTGAAAACAGATCTTGTCCTCTATACAACTAAATGTTCTGTATTTTAATTTAAGATTCAATACTCTGTTTTAGTTTTGTGGTCCAGCATTTGAATTCATCCCTCTTTTTGTCTTCCATCTTTCCCTCTCTCTTCCTCCAGAGCTCATTCTGCCTTTGTCCCCCGTTGCTCATATTTCTGGCAGTCTTCTGGTTTGGAGAGACTTTCCGCAGGTGGGATTAGTTAGGCCTCAGCTAAAGAATACTCCATGCTAGCATTCCTGTGCTATGTAACTGCAGTCGTTTGGCAGAATGCAGTGTGTGTATGTGTATGCGTGTTCACATATGGGTGGCCATTTTCTCTTGGGGTTGATCAAATGTTTCAACAAGGGTTGGAATATCTGATAGTTTTGACCTTGTGGTGACCTTGTGGCGAAAACTGTGAGAGTGATGGTCAGGTGTCCACATACGTAGGTCCAAAGAGTGTGGTTTTGCATTAGAAGAGACATGTCCACCTTGATTGTTTCTTTTTTATTCGTTAAACTCCATGAAGGGAAACTTTTTTTTCATATTTTTTTTACATCTCTTAAAGATCAAGGATAGGAAATGTTTTTTGTTTTTTTTTTATCCTTGGCTGCCCTTCCACATATTTCTGTTTGTGTGGGATTAATTTAATTTATCAACATTAAAAAAAATTATACATATCATAATCTGTATAACAGAATTATACAGATACTTCTGGAAAGTCTATTACTCTCAACTGTTCTTCATACATCAAGTTTAAATAATAATAATAATAATAATAATAATAATAATAATAATAATAATAATCAAAGTATTAGAACACATTACACTGAACATGAAAAAGTAAACAAAAAAACTCAACAGCAATTCATATAGAACTAAGATCCAAATCAATATAATTTAAAATAGAAGATAATTAAGATTAAAAATATTAAATATACTATAAAATTAAATTAATCAATGAATAAAAGTTGACAATCCATATGTAGAAGTCAAATAAGTAACTAATATAAGTTAAATAAAAAGAGAGAAAGAAGGAATGTTATACTTAAAAAAGATGTTAAACTTGATATGAAATAAATAAAAACAAAAAGCTTACATCCATATGCACTTAAATTAACAAGTGTCCTATGGATTTCTTTCAATTTCATGCAATTGTCCATTCTCCAGCCATGACCTTCACTGATACTTGCAACTTCTCAAACAGAAAATTCTGTTACTTGTGTGGTATCATATTTAAAATCCAATTTTGAAACTTATCAATAGATTAATTTTACTATATTTATAAATTAATTGTATATACAATATACAGTGGCTTGCAAAAGTATTCGGCCCCCTTGAACTTTTCCACATTTTGTCACATTACAGCCACAAACATGAATCAATTTTATTGGAATTCCACATGAAAGACCAATACAAAGTGGTGTACACGTGAGAAGTGGAACGAAAATCATACATGATTCCAAACATTTTTTACAAATAAATAACTGAAACGTGGGGTGTGCGTAATTATTCAGCCCCCTTTGGTCTGAGTGCAGTCAGTTGCCCATAGACATTGCCTGATGAGTGCTAATGACTAAATAGAGTGCACCTGTGTGTAATCTAATGTCAGTACAAATCCAGCTGCTCTGTGACGGCCTCAGAAGTTGTTTAAGAGAATATTGGGAGCAACAACACCATGAAGTCCAAAGAACACACCAGACAGGTCAGGGATAAAGTTATTGAGAAATTTAAAGCAGGTTTAGGCTACAAAAATATTCCCACGACCTTGAACATCCCACGGAGCACTGTTCAAGCGATCATTCAGAAATGGAAGGAGTATGGCACAACTGTAAACCTACCAAGACAAGACCGTCCATCTAAATTCACAGGCCGAACAAGGAGAGCGATGATCAGAAATGCAGCCAAGAGGCCCATGGTGACTCTGGACGAGCTGCAGAGATCTACAGCTCAGGTGGGGGAATCTGTCCATAGGACAACTATTAGTCGTGCACTGCACAAAGTTGGCCTTTATGGAAGAGTGGCAAGAAGAAAGCCATTGTTAACAGAAAACCATAAGAAGTCCCGTTTGCACAGCAAACATGTGGAAGAAGGTGCTCTGGTCAGATGAGACCAAAATGGAACTTTTTGGCCAAAATGCAGAACGGTATGTGTGGCGGAAAACTAACACTGCACATCACTCTGAACACACCATCCCCACTGTCAAATATGGTGGTGGCAGCATCATGCTCTGGGGGTGCTTCTCTTCAGCAGGGACAGGGAAGCTGGTCAGAGTTGCTGGGAAGATGGATGGAGCCAAATACAGGGCAATCTTGGAAGAAAACCTCCTGGAGTCTGCAAAAGACTTGAGACTGGGGTGGAGGTTCACCTTCCAGCAGGACAACGACCCTAAACATAAAGCCAGGGCAACAATGGAATGGTTTAAAACAAAACATATCCATGTTTTAGAATGGCCCAGTCAAAGTCCAGATCTAAATCCAATCGAGAATCTGTGGCAAGATCTGAAAACTGCTGTTCACAAACACTGTCCATCTAATCTGACTGAGCTGGAGCTGTTTTGCAAAGAAGAATGGGCAAGGATTTCAGTCTCTAGATGTGCAAAGCTGGTAGAGACATACCCTAAAAGACTGGCAGCTGGAATTGCAGCAAAAGGGAAGCGAAGAGACAAAGTATTGACTCAGGGGGCTGAATAATTACACACACCCCACTTTTCAGTTATTTATTTGTAAAAAAAAAAAATTTTGGAATCATGTATGTTGTTCGTTCCACTTCTCACGTGTACACCACTTTGTATTGGTCTTTCACGTGGAATTCCAATAAAATTGATTCATGTTTGTGGCTGTAATGTGACAAAATGTGGAAAAGTTCAAGGGGGCCGAATACTTTTTGCAAGCCACTGTATGCATACAGTATGTCCGTTTTAAACAACATAACTGTCACTTTAGTGAGGTTTCCTTAAAATATAGTAAGTGATTTAACTTTTTTATATTCTATATTCCGGGGCGGCGTGGTGGTGTAGTGGTTAGCACTGTCGCCTTGCACCTCCAGGGTCCGGGTTCGATTCCCATCCAGGCTTGATTCCCGTCTCTGTGTCCATGTAGTTTGCATGTTCTCCCCGTGCTTGGTGGGTTTCCTCCGGGTACTCCGGTTTCCTCCCACAGTCCAAAGACATGCAGATTAGGCTAATTGGCGTTCCCAAATTGACCATAGTGTGTGAATGAGTGTGTGTGTGTGTGCCCTGCGATGGATTGGCACGCTGTCCAGGGTGTACCCTGCCTTGTGCCCTGAGTCTCCTGGGATAGGCTCCAGGTCCCCGCGACCCTAAATACAGGATAAAGCGGTATAGAAGATGAATGAATGAATATTCTATATTCCAGTATTCTCCTATCTAAATTTCCTTGCACTCATATAGACAGTTTACAGTCATGCTTTTTGGATCTTAATTCTTCCATTTGGTTGTTTCTCTTCTAATGTATTAAGCATGATTTATCTCCATTGCAGATTCAGTTTTTTAAATTACTTTTAAATCACTTTTAAGAGAGTGAACAAATCATGCACTAGATCTTAAATCAGTTTTCTCCCTATAGCCTGCTATTTCATCAGCACCATCTGCAGAACGACTAAACCTTTCAAAATAGATGTAAATGTAGATTCCAAAAGACTATGGGGATTAAAACAAAGGACCACAATGTTTAACAAACATCTGTGAGGTTAATAATTCATCTTTTTTCCATTATTTATAGCAAAGGGTTTTACATATTTTGTCTATGAAATCATTATATTGTTCTTGGCTTTATTGTAGGAGTGTAATATAATGTTTCTTATAGGAAAGCTGCTTCTTGATTTCTACTCAAAAGCCACAGATGTGGGGTGCAAATATCAAGTTCCTGGGTTTCTAATCTGGATTTCTACTCAGAGATTGTTTTTCAGTGCATGTTCGAATTTATTGGCGAGAAAAGCGGGACAAGTTCCCCATAACACACTTGAGCTGCAGTTATATGAAAGCAGATCTGAGGGGAAAAGTGTTTCTGTGGAGTGTAGCTGTGGGCAGTGAAGGTGAAGCTGTTCCCTTTGAGTCGACCCTGTGTGCCTTATATATTTCACCCATGCTGTTAAGTTGGTCATCCATTTTGAAGTCTGTGTGTCTGTTTTGGTGTGTATTTGTAGTGTGTGTAGTACAGTACATACTGTATGTACAAGGTGTAGACACTAAATAACAAGACTGGGCTTGTGTAAGTCAAACCATAGCACTCATACACAAACTATGTATTATACATTAATAACAGAAAGAGAAAACACAAACAGTATCTAAAGGTTTCAATCTGCTTCATCTTCTGTTTGCTGTTAAGCATTGCTAAAAGTCGGCTTGTTCTTTCTGATTTGTTGTTTAAAAATAAGGCAATGCATCAATCAAAATTTTTGTTAAAACTGAACAAAAATGGTGGCCATCTGATACTGAGGTGTGTGGGGAAGAATGCTTGCCACATGCATACTGCATATGATTGAGTGGCAGAAAAGAGAGAGACGTCAAACATGATAAAGAGTCGCTTCTCAAACGTTGAAGTGTTGTAGGCAAAACAAATGAGCAAACTAGGGATCAGAGTGACTTTGACAAGGGGCAAATTGCGATGGCTAAATGACTGGCTCAGAGCATCTCCGAAATGACAGGCCTTGTAGGGTGTTCACAATATGCAGTTTTATGTACCAAAAACAAAAATATTGCTGGCTCTGATAAAATGGAGTTCGAATGATACTGGGCAGCTTTCTGTGTCTGGAGCTGCATTACTCCAGAGTGTGCATGCTGACCCATGTTCACTACCGAAAGTACCTCCTATAAACATGTAAAAATCAACAGAACTATGGAGCAGTGGAAAGAGATGGCCTGGTCACTTTTTATATCACATGAATGGATGGGTGCAGGTATGTCACTAACCTGGGGACAAGATGGTACCAGCATGCACTATGGAAAGAAGAGGCACTGTGATGCTTTGGGTGATGTTCTGTTTGAACGCTTTGGGTCCAGACATTCATGTTGATGTTTCTTTGGCACATACCATGTACCTAAATATTGCTATAGGCCAAGTACAACCTCTCATCGCAACTGGATATTCCCTGATGACCATGGCCTCTTGCAGCAGCACAACGCTCCCTCACGCACTACACACATTTGTTCTGAAACGTGTCACAAAGGTGACTCATCCACAGAGGCACAACCTCGAAACTTACAGGACTTATAGGATTGGTTGTTAAATCTTGTTTCCAGATACCACATCACACCTTCAGAGTCCATGACTGTGTTAGTGTTTGTCTCTCTCTCTCTCTCTCTCTCTCTCTCTCTCTCTCTCTCTCTGTTTGTTTATCTATCTATCGATATATCTAGCTATTGAGAGGTAACCCACACTGATTGTGGCTTCTTTAAACACCTCCTGCTCAAAGCAAAGATTCCCATGGATGTGTGTGCAAATGTATGCAAAAATGACTGCTATTTCCTGCTCTCACAGGAAGCCTCTCTATTGGAACCAGATTTTCTTTAGTGCAGCATTACGGTGTGGCTGCAGTTTTTATTTCCTTAATCATTCACAGCTTTAGACAGCTAGAAGGAGGAAGGGAAGGATGAAAAGGCTGGTATTAGGCTTCAAAGCCCATATGCCAGGTTTTGCTTTTCTACATTTCTCTTTTAGACAGGTCCGTGCTGGAAAAGATGTTGCATACTATCTTGTTTCACCCTTAACCCAAATGTTGGTGTGTGCAGCATTCATATAAAAAAAAAAAAAGTCAGGTAATCACAGTCGTGGTGAAGTTCCGTACAGATGTTCTAAACAGTTCGATAAACAAGAATGGTGAAAAAGGACTGAGACAAAAGCCAGAAAAATCTGACTTTTACCTACTTTTACCTTTCTGATGTGTGTGTGTGTGCATGACAGCTTCAGTTCTATGTGTATAAAGATGGAACAAAAGTGGCATGTGCGCTTTAGGTCGTATTCACTCTGTAGGATATTTTGTCTCAGTGATTATTACTTTTATTAGTGGTTAAATAGGTTTGATAGTTTTTGGTCTTTAATTAGCGAGCCCTGGTCAACCAAGTAAGATAAATATGTTGAAATTGTAGGGGGGAAATTTCGACCTATTTGACAAAGCTGAAATCTTCTTCTTATGTCCCTAACTTTGACTTTTCCAGTTGATAATGAAGATCAAACAGCCCAGAAGCCTGTGCTGTTTTTATCACCAATTAGGATGAGTTTGTGTTTAAGGATCTTTGTGCAACCAGGCCCAGACTTCTTAAGCCCACATTTAAATTTTATCAAGATTCAAAGATAAAGCACTCGTCTTTGGGTTGTCTTACTAAGTGGGATCTATCAGACTTATCAGAGATGTTGGCGTCTGCAAGATATTGTAGCGCCTTAGGGTCGGGGTACTAAATAGTTCCTTGCTTCATTAAGGTCTAGAAGATTCCATTGTTCAGATATTTGAATTCAGTGGAGTTCTTAAACACTATTATTCGATTTAACCTCATTTCCATACAGTACATGGTAGACTAGAATTAGTTAATGAACTATAACATCAACTGTGCTTATGATTCAAATCTTAATCTTCCACTTTCTTTAATTTCCAGTCATTCTGGTATGTCTTGAGATGTGATATAACAAGAAGAGGAATGTGGTAATAAAAAAGAAGAAAACACTTATTTAATCAAGGATCTTTCCATGCAGCTCTATCCCCCAGGAATCCCAGCTAGGCTGTTAAAACTACAACATCCTTAATAGGCAGTGCTAGTCTTTACAACACAGCCAATAAAAACAAGGAATGCAATGTGAACAATGGCTCGGTCTAATAGGGATTAACTTTAGTGTAATCAAACCTTTAGGAAACTATCATAAAATATACACTGGTATACTGGCAAGCACTTTTGGACAATTACATGTTAGTTTTTTTAAGACTCTTAATTAGGGCTTAATTCTGAACCCTTCCTAGAGAATACATGATGTAATGCATAATAATTAACAAAAAGCCTGTGCTGTTGAAAGGCACTCCTTGAATGCAATCTAATGCATACTATCATACAGGGTACATACTTTTATTTTAATAGTATTTTTGGTGATTGGGTTACTCCTCCTTTAAGAAAAGTTTTTAAGAAGCATAGTTGAGCTCAAGCAAAATCCATACACATCATTTTAACGTTGTGGTATAATAAATAAAATAAGACTCTGGGATTTATGATCATTGCCTTCGGCTGAATTCTACGCTGGCTGTGAGAAGAGACTCTGAAATATTCAACATAAACCTGAGTTCGGAGTTAAGTAACTGCACATGTCCAAACTTATAAGCCGTAGACATACTATGCAATATATTGTTGCTTAAAATAAAAAGCCGGTTCGAGTGAAAGACTTTGCCTTTGTCAACACCTTCAGTTGCATCAGTTGTTTATTCACACCTATCCTGACCTATTCATTTGATGAACTAACAGGGAAAAAACGAACTTTGTCTAGGTTCCAACAAGCCAATCCCTTCGCAGGAGTGTTTTTATTTTGTCACATCAGCATGGGAATGGTTTGAAGTATAATCCTTTGATCTTCTCTCCAAATTATTTATTCCTTGTTTCTCTTCTTTTCCAAACCACACCTCGCTTATTGTTTTCCATCTCATCATCCAGTTCTGTGTTATCAGGAACACCCTCTCCACCTCTTCTTCTATAGTCAGTCCAGCCTTCTGTCTTCAACAAGTGACATATGTTGCTGATTAAGGCTTTTGTTGGTGAACTTTCACCCCAAGGAAATAAAATCTCACAAATTAGGCACACACACACAGAGAGAGAGAGAGAGAGAGAGAGAGAGAGAAACGACTCTACTTGTCTACATTTATCATACCATTATCTATGTAAAATACTTCCAAAAGTTTCAGACCATGCATGTTGATTTAACATTAACATTTCATAATAATCACACAAGGAAACTGAAAAGATCTTTCTCTGGGTTGCAAAGTGCAAAGATCTTTCTCTGGGGTCGATTCAGTGCAGTTGCATTCTGTTTAAACTATCTGAGGAATACTTTGAACTGCTTTCCCCAGATAATTGACATCATTTGTCTTGCACAATAAGAAGCCGAACCTGTGCTCTGACATGTCTCCGTACAGGCAGAAAACATGAACTTTCAATCAATGATCCTGACTTCAGCTTAGAAGATATTTTTCCAGCAGATCTGTTGGATGATAATGATAGGGAATTGATTTATTCATAATTTTTTTAAGGTGTCACATATACGTTAAGAGTTGCATCACAGAAATCAGGTTCAAAAGGTGGTCTTGCTTTATATGTTGCTGTTAAAAGTTTTTAAAAGTGGCATTATTCAATAGAAGATGAATGCGGCCCGTTAGCTCAGTGTCTGGGCTATGTTAATTTTTATATAATAATTCTTTGACTGAAGTTTGTAAGAGACTAAGATTTTTGTCCTGATCTCTGGATTCTTGGACTATTGATTGATGATCTTATTTTATATACTGAATCATACATGCGATTTATCATCCAGTGTTGGATTCTGTCTAAAGATACTGCAGCCCTTTCTTTTTCGATTAATCACTTTAAATTAAATTAATCAGTTTAATATTTTATGTCACATCCCCATCCTCACCTTTTCTGTGCCAGTCCTGATACCTCAACACAACAGTCTCAGCACTCTTCCTCTTTGGTCAGTTTACTGGATTAACTAACATTACAAAATGTTTATTGTATTTCCTCTCATTGTTGATTTTCATTTCATTTCATGTTAAATTATTTGTGCAAAAAAAACTGTACTGTTTGTATTCTTACACAGTTTACCTCACTTCTGGTTTTGTTTTCGATAATAAACACTCACTCTTTGACTTATTTGCTCATCATTTATACTGCTTTATCCTGTATACTGGGGGGGGGGGAGCCTATCGCAGGAGACAAGGGCAAGAGGCGGGGTATAAACTGGACCAATGGCATTGCACACACACACACTCAAAAGCTTATTCACAAACTACAGGCAATTTGGGAATGCCAAATAGCCTAATCTGCCTGTCTTTGGACTGTGGGAGGGAACCAGAGTACCCGCATGAAACCCACCAATCACGGGAGAACACACACACAGACCAGAGGCGGGAATCGAACCCAGATCCTGGAGGTGCAAGGCAACAGTGCTAATCACTATGCCACCATGCTGCCTAGAGATAATAATCATAATAATAATCATCTAACCAGCCTTGCACTAATTTATCTCTGTCGCTTCAGTCCTATGATCCGTATTAATGCTTAAATCCTATAAAATAGGATCAACCAAAACCCTTTTTGACTTTAACTCTGTAAAAATAACAAGCATTTTTAACACATTCAAAATGAAATCAATGTTCTCGCCTACACACTCTACACTGTTGTTACCCACTAACCCTAGCTGTTTCTTCCATTTAACTCATAAGCCGTAAAATTTTGTCTCATTTGTCATGTAATTTTTACTTGCTATCTTGCTATGAATAGCTTTATCATGCTTGAATAATATTTATAATAATTATACTAAAGGGCATGAACACTGTATTTATTAATACTAATACTATTACTGGGCATTCATCAAGTTTGCATCGGGCGTTCTGCTTCTGTCCATCAAAAGTCCTGTGCAGGACATTTTAAACCTTTGTTCATGTCTAGCTGAGCAGGTTCATTTACAAAAAAAGGAAGGAGGCCTGTCACGTAAACATATTTTATGGCATGGCATTTTGTAGGTTTATCTACTGTTCGTTCACATTGTGTCAGCCTTATGGAGAAAAAGGGAACCCCGTCATGAGAGAAGAACTATATACCTGTACAGTAGATAGAGGTGACGGTGTGATTACATTGTTGTGGCCGTGCTCGTGTTATGCAGTCATTCACAGAAGTGATATTTCCAGTAAACACTGTTGTTCACGTAAACTACTGTTTTTGCTGTGTTATGTATTTACATGGCAGATAGAATTTTAAGGCTCATGCATTTGCATTAGAAAAGATCACACTTACAGTCAGAGATCTGAAAATGTGTGAACCATACTAGTGGAACTCCTCTCACTATAAGTAAATGCAAACCATTAGACACAGCCTTCAGTCGGCACCAGCCACAGCTCCCCACCTCCCCCAACTGGCTTCATTTCCTGTCTGGGTCATTCCAGTCTCAAACCCGACACTTTTGATAGTCGACACTAGTCATGCCAAATCTTATCACCACTTTATTACTTTGTCTGTATGAAAAGCAGATAGGCATGAGTTTCTCAGCAATTTTTTATTTGCTGGTATTGCCCATTTAGGTACCCCAGCTGTAATATGGTCAATTAACGACTTGTCATACATTTCCTTTTCAGACAAAGACCGGTTTAGTTCAATATGCAAAGAAACATTTATCATAATCCAGGAATTTAAAATGTGAAATCAGTTCAATAATTCACATATTAATATAATTAACAGCTATTTTATGGATCAGCATTCTAACATGTTTAGTTCTATTCTACAATCTAAAGGTCTCACATGTTCATATTGGGCTGCGAATGAGCCACGCTTGTATATGAGGTACTGAGAATCTCTGGGTACATGTTTTAGTTCTTATCAATGCTAATTTACATTCCGAGCTCTACTTAACAGGGTCTAAAGGCCCTAATGCTAGGATTAGGATATATGGAGAAGGTTACACTACTTACTGCAGCTTAACAAATGCTGTGTAGTTAGTAAGTAATAAATTATTATATTGGTTATTCTAACTTGTCTCATTGATGTATTATATATACTGTATATGGTATATTTTGATGATCCAAAATGTATCCCTGTTTTGATATTATACAATGCTGTGTTGACCAATACAAGGTTCAGTGCTTTCATTGGGTGAATGTGTGCAATGAAATCAGTCAGATTCATTATTTTTGTATTCTGTAAAATTTCAATGCTGCTTTGCAACAATGAACCTTTTAAAAGTGCTATATAAATGAAACTCAATTGAGGACACCTTTGTTTATTCCAGATCATCAGTCTGATCTAGGAGTAGGTTTTAGGCTTTAGGATTAGGCCAGCATTTACATATAGTTCCTCCATTATATGGCTGAATGTTTGTGGACTCCTAATCATCACACCCATATGAATGTGGGTCTTCCCCAAACTGTTAAAACAATGTTCTAAACACACAATTGCCAAATATGCCTTTATATGCTGTAATGTTACAATTTCCCTTCACTGGAACCATGAGGTTTAGACATGCCCCAGTATGACATTTACATTTACATTTACATTTAGGCATTTGGCAGACGCTCTTATCCAGTCGCTCTGGATAAGCCTTTGTTAAGAAAATGTGCTCCATGTAGACATGGTTCGCCAAGGTTGAAATTGAAGAACCTGAGTGGTCTGGTGTTTGACCTTAATTAATGTTCTTATAACTGAATATGCAGATCCCAACAACCACACTCCAAAAACATCAAAGGAGAGTAGAATTTATTATACCAGCCAAGATGGACTAGTGTTAAAACTTATATGCTCATATAGTGTACATGCAATGATTTTATTTTGCGGTAGAGAATATTCAGTAGTGCATATAGCACCATATAGCATACAGCTAGCTATAGTTATACCATATGCAAGCAATCAGCTCCTGGTGTGTGGCGCAGATGTGCAGGACACAGCACTAATTGGACACTGTTGTCAGAAAGGCATATAAATTAACACGCAGGACCACACATACAGAGCTGCTCTGTGAATGTCCATGTGATGATCACTGGCTGCACAAAAGTTGTGTTTGTAACTTAACGAGATGATATTTATGAGCTCATGTGACTAAAAGATCAATACTCATCAATATTGTTGACAAGTAAGTCAGTAATTATTGATTATGCTCTTAGCTGCCTATTTAAAGTCTACATCTGTTGACCATTGTGTGCTAGCCAGTACTTAGAGTGTGAAACATATAAATTGCATAAAAAAAAGATAATCTCCACTGACTCTATATACTGTATTTGTATTAGGATGTTTTTTTTTTAACAAATGTCTCACATTTAGTATAGATCATTTGATTTATATTAGAACCGGTAGGAGGATATCACCATTTCAGTGCTAATCAATGCTCTACATTTATATAACTATTGATTTCGTCATAAGGGCTGAGACCCTGTCACCAGATGCACCAGAGGAAGATCTATGGGCCTTGTTTACATCTGGGTGTAAATTGGCCCCTCAGGCAAACGGCACCATTTGTTTGTAGCCTGTATTGATGGAGTCCTTCTGGCACGAGTCGTCAGTGTAGTGAAGAGACCCTCATTGGCAAGACAATTGCTCCAACTTCTGTTTGCTATTTAACACGTCAAAAGACCAGTTGAATAGAAGGCAGTGGCTAGATTGTAAATGTAAAGCCTTCAGTAGATGGACACCATTCTGTCAACCCTTTCCCTCCTTTGTTCGCCTACCTCACTGGATTGGTAAAGATGTATGACACAAATAAGAGAGGTTAAAGGGTAAATAAATGAGAGCTTAGAAGGGGGTAGGCTAGAAAGAGGCAAAGTCTGTTTGGTGTTATGGAATCAAAGTAGAATGATGGTTTTCATTAGAATTTAGCTATACTGAGATAGGTGGTATAGCTATTTAATGGCAGAGAGTGTATAATGTTATAGTATGGCGAAGCAGGGCTTGAATAAAAGACTTTTGGTCACTGACATCTGTCACTGACCCAGGTCAATCAGCAGCTCGTGTGTGTGGACACACTTTCAATTCGTTCGTTGCCTTTTCAGCTTCTTTAGTAAGGGACAGCTACCCATCTGTTCCATCCTGATGAATGGCAAATAAAATTGCTAAAGTAAAGTGAAGGCACAATCAGATCTGTAGCCACAATAAGTAAGTGAACGTAATTATGAGGTCAGTTGTGCTTTTTGATATTTAGCTCTAAGCTAATTTATTGAAAATAATAATAGAATAAATACAGATAAATATATGTGTATATACGGGATGTACTAAAATATAAATACATATATTTATTTTTTAAAAAGTCAAATGAATAGATAATGTATTCTGAACAGCTACAAATAAAAGGCACATTAATCTTTTTAGGATCTATTAGAGACTAGATGCTGACTTCACTAGGATCCTGAAGGATGGAACAAATAAAGGTGGATAAGTAGAAGCTTTTCATGAGTGAGCAGTCAGACACAAAGCTTGTGGAACAAATAAAGACAACGTTCATTTACATCCATTTAGACCTTTCATTATTTCATCCTTAGTTCCTGTCTGCTCACGGCTGCAGTGATTTAAATTAGGTTGCTAGTTTTTTTTTTCTTTTGTCTTTTTTTGCACAATAGAACACATGCAGGTCCAAACAAAAATAATACTGCAGGAATAAAAACAGTCCTCCACATATTTTAGTTAAGATCAATTATATTGAGGTGAGTCATGTAGTGTTAGGTTCAGCCAGAATTCACAGCCCATTCCAACAGCGCTGGCATTTTGAACTCTGGGTTTTTTCTGGTGTTCTTTTCTTCTGTATTTCCAGGGACATCGTGATACGGTTCATATTTAATATTTAAAATAATAATAATAATTACGCAAACAAAAAGATATGGATATAGATAGTTGTATTGCAATGACATTTGGAATAACCCAGTTTTTTTTGTTAATTTCTAGACACTCTCACATCCTTAAATCAGCCGTTTTTTGAGTCTTTATCATGTCACGCCGTATCACAGATACCAAGTGTTTAAATGCATTACAGCATTGTCCACACATGAGAGAAAAAGAGGAAATTGATTGTTGTTTTTTCTCCTTTTTAGTCATGAACCATGTATTTCCTGAGCTAGCAGTTGTTTACATAACCAGGGCTGGACTTGTGATGACTTGGCCTCACAGTCATGATTTCACGGTTTTGTCATGTGTGCCACTATGGGGAAAAAATTGCAATCACCACAATTATATAAATATGCTTATTAAGACCTGGTTTTATCAACAGAACTAATCATGATGTGAAAAAGTTAATGTGCAAAAAATGATTTAGTGGTCTGCCATGTGAAACATCTACTTCTCAAATTCTCCAACAGGTTGCATAGGATCTGTTATTTAATATCATCTTGTATTTGTTTCTGTATCCTGTTAGAGGTATTTGACAATTATTTTTATTAGGTCAGGTTAATATTCCATCTAAGGCGCTTTCCAGTCTCAGACATGGTCATTGTGCTAAAAACTATATTGTTGACTTGGCACACTGGGCACAGGTGATTATCTTTACTCCCAGTAAGCCACATTGTTTGTTTGTTTTTGTTTGTTTGTTTGTTTGTTTGTAGACCATTTGATTCGGAGTCTATTTTGGGATCACTGGGCATGGAACAGGAAATCGCACTTGGTTGTTTGTTCTTGTAATTTAGATCTTATGTCCTGTCACACTAGTGAATGGCTTTGTCGTATTTCCTGTGCTGGGATATACGCGAAACATGCACACATTACGAGGAAAAAACACTGTCTGGTTACAATGAAAATAGACACAGACTGTTTACATTATGGATATTGGGGTGCTGTAGTATTTGCATCATAACTGGGTAAATAAATCAAAAGATTTTCTTCTACTTAAAAAAAATTGGAAGGGAAGTGGTTTGTTGTAACTAGATAATCAGTTTTGATTCAAGTTTGTACTGATAATGTCTTCATGCAAGCACACCTTCGCCATCACCCCCATCATGCTTCTATTCTATCGTATGAAATAATATCATGAAGATGTTGTGCTTTCCGTCACGTTCCATGACGTGAGCAAGGAAACACGTTGAAGTGAGAGGAAGCCCTGATGACAATGCAGCCTCTGATATGTGCAGAACAGATGACAGCTTTGGCTGTTCCCCATTTGTCGAGCAAAAACCTCAAGCTTCTTTAGAATGTAGTTCAGCAGGGTTGCATGTTTTGAACTAGATGTACAGAGAAAATAATATATTTTCGACATAATATATTATGTTTAATGTTTAATTTGTGTATCTCAGTACTGGACAGTATGCTTTAAAGCATAATAATTTCCTGAAAACTGACCCTATAGTTTCTTAAATCTTCCTAAATTTGGGAATGTTTTGACTGTGAGAAAATGAACGAAAACGACTAAAGGATTCGCAGGAATGTTTTAATGGTTTCCAGGGAATGTCTGGATTCCGGTGTTCTTGCTTATTTTTAAACCCCTGTGGAGTGAGTAGAGTAGTTGGCATCACATTCCCTCATGTGTGGCTGCTGAACCTCAGCTCTGGTTGGCTGCAAATGCTCCATGGCATTCCTTGATGAAGTACATGGCAAAAGTCCAACCTATCCTACAAACAATCTCTTCCTGAAAGAGTTAGGCGAGCACATCATGGTTATGATTATTATTTTTTTTTTCTCTGTAAAAATACATTATGAATGAATGTTCAATTGATTTAAACAGGAATAGAAAAGTACACAGTGACTGATTGTATTATAAATAGTACAAAGCATATAATATTCTATTCCTAGATTACTGTGTCAACAAATAGGAGACTGGGGGAAACCTTAGGAGAATGTATTCTTCTCTAAATTGCATCAAGTTCACATTTAGCAAGTGAATCAAATACAAATATATGACGAGTAATTGTATACCAGCACAATGACTGGAAGGTTAGAAGTTTAATTTCACCCCACCTATGCTCAATTCTATCCTTCTTTGTTTGTAGGTTGCACTTAATACAAGAATATGCCTGATGTAAAAATGTGTGGATATTGTTAGGCAAAGAAAATTCTATATACAGTATATTGATAGAGAAAAACCTCTCGATATCTACAGTGTATACAGTGGGGGAAATAAGTATTTGATCCCCTGCAGATTTTCTAAGTTTGCCCGCTTACACAGAAATGCACAGGGTTTATATAATGAAGGAGATACAAATGTTATAAATCGATTTGCATTTCAGTAAGGGAAATAAGTATTTAATCCCCAGGCAACCAACAATAATCCTGGCTCCCACAGACTGGTTATGTGCTCATATGGTACACATATTAATTTAAGAAGGAGCTCCTAAACAACAACGCGTTACAGTATGTGTATAAAAGCCACCTGACCACAGAATTTCTATCTTCCATTCAAATCTCATCAAAAACGGCATGACCAAACACTTGTCAAAGGAAGTCAGGGACAAGACTGTAGACCTGCACAAGGCTGGAATGGGCTACAAGTCCATGAGCTAGAGGCTTGGTGAAAAGGAGACAGCTGCTGGAGTGATTATTTGCAAATGTAAGAAATGCAAAATTCTCATCAATCGCCCTAAGTCTGGAGCTCCATGCACGATTTCATCATGAGTCAATCATGAGAATCAGTGAGGGATCAGTGCAGGACTACAAGGGAGGAGGTTGTGAATGATCTCAAGGCAGTTGGGACCACAGTCACCAAACAAAACATTAGTAACATGATATGCCACCAAGGATTGAAATCAGTGCACCAAGGGACCATTTGAAGTTTGCCAGTGAACAGAAGGATTGGGATAAAGTGAGACCAAAATTGAGCTCTTTGGCATCAACTTGACACTCTGCTTTTGGAGAGAAAAAAATGCTGACTATGACCCCAAGAACCATCCCTACAGTTAAGCACGGAGGTGGAAACATCATGCTTTAGTGCTGGTGTAGGTGTTTCACCTGCCATGTGGAAGGCCCGGCTTCGATTCCCAGCCAGTGCCCAAACCCCCCCAGCCACTGAATGCAGTGCCGGTCCCAAGCCCGGATAAAATGGGAGGGTTGCGTTCTTGTGCGGACTGGATATTCCGCTGTGGGGACCCCTTGCCGGGAGCAGCCGAAAGACCATCAACAAAATCATGTGCCTTTATGCTTGATACTGTAGGTCTTTTTGCTTGATATTCTGTCTCTATACTGTACCATAAACCTATGATAAAAATTATAAACCCTTCATTTCTTTGTGAGCAGGCAAACTCAGAAAATATGCAGGGGATCAAATACTTATTTCCCCCACTGTATATATATATATATATATATATATATATATATATATAATTTCATTTTAATGAATTCTTTACATGAGCAACCTTTTTATTTTTGCAATTAAAATGAGAGTCTTGCGGATCTAAAACATTACATTTTGCAGAACAAATACACTGCTATTTGTAACTCATTCCTGAGTGCAAAACCTTTTTGTTTTTTTGCACATCCAAATTTTTTACTCACTCAAGCTCTTTTGCTCTTTTTCTCATGCATGCATGAGAAAGAAACATTATTTACAATTTGTTGCAACCATGCTCGTTTTTTTCCTACAGTATCAAACCAGGGCCAGAAAAAGGAAAAAAGCACAAGTGTTCTGCAGTCAAACATATGAAAAAAAAAAAAAACTTATAGTGTATCAAATCGCATCAAGAAAAAAAAACATCATCTCATCACTACAGTTAAGGGCTGATGCAATTATCAGGAGAAAGCCTGTGCTGCAGAAGAACGCCTCACTGCTCCAACTCCGCAGTACAAACCTGAGCTCGTGTTACTGCCTTTAAGAAATCCTGCCTTAGCTGACGACTCCAAACTACTAGTATGTGTGCATGAGTATGAGTGGAGCGTCTATTCCTGTATACAAGAGTGTACGTGTCTACTGGCTAGACTCCAAATACACCACTGTTCAGACTCTAAGCTGTTGCTAAAGATGAACACATGAATGTATGATTAAAGCCGTGTGCTCATGGGGGCTTTGATAATCTGAATGTCTGCTGAGTAGAGATACATTTGTGTATAAGACTGTGTATCATACAATCATCTGTTTTTGGAATGAATGGTGCTCTTAATGTGTGTACGCTTTCTCTCTCTCTCTTTCACACACACACACACACACACACAGTTAAATAAATGAGCGGGTCTGGAGTCAACAGGTGTCTGGTGTCAACACTGAGGTTAATGGGCAGGTGCTGCAGTAAGATGAGACCTACTGATTGAACCAAGAAGTTTGGTTTGAGATAAAGTGATACAGCTGTACAAGATATAAGATTCATGTACTGATTGGTTTTTTGTTTTTTTTTTGCTATTGTTAAAAAAATCTGCCAGCTGGAACCTACATTTTGGAAAGAGTAGGAAAATAAATGCTAAACTGTGTTTTATGATTGTGTTCTTTGATAGACTTTATGTGTAGCTGGAATTCGACAAGTGTGTATGGTTGGCCAGAAGCGAGCACATCCTGTGGAGCTGGTCACAGGCCTGGACGTGTAATAATTTGTTCCACACTGTCAGCCAAATCCGCACAGACGCTCTTTCAGACGCAAATGTTCTGCATGAATGCTGAGCGTTATGGGACCTGGGGGCATGAAATCTAGATATATACAGAACATTTGTGAAATAGAATTACTTCATTATTCTCAGTTGTATTTGAGATCTACATATCCAGCTCGAGTTAGATGAAATAGAATTATTATTTTTATCATTATTATGTTATCATAACATTATTTTTGATTTTTAAGCATACATTTTTTTATTTAATAACTTAAATTGCTCTATTCATGAGTAGTAGAAGTGCCTAGCTGGTGTTTTCCATGGAAGGTCTGTTGTATGTTTGAGTTTTTTTTTCCCCTTCAGCTTGAATTAGATCATTTTGTATTTCCAGACACATATTCTTTTGACTGTGCGCTAACATTACCGCTCCCTTATGTTGTGACCTCGGGGCCCTGTGAGGACTGTGTTTTGGCCTCTCTCCAGACTTGTGGATGAACAATTATACTATTAACATGATAGAATGTCATTCTAAAGTTTTTCCTTTGTCTTTTTTTCTGCTCTGCTCCCACTCATTCTTACGCTCGTTACATCCCCAATTCGTTCACTTCACAGAACCAGATTAAACATGCTCGTGTTCGTTCCTGATATGCCTGCTGTGGAGTGTGCTTGTGTGCTACGAACTGATGTGTCGTGTCTCTCGGCAGGTTGCGGGGAAAGAGTACTCCCTTTGGGATGCGATCCTGGTGCAGGGAAGAAAAGAAGGAAAGGAGGAAATGACAGTGGAAGAGCTGCTGAAACATGTCAAGGTTAAAGCAGAACCTCTCAACCACCACCTTCCCACCACTCACACACACACACTAATCTATCCGAGCTGAATATCACATCAAACCACACACAGATCAGTAAAGGCTATCAGTGCCTAAGCTGTTTCCTTCCTTCCCTCATCACCCAGTTTCAAGATGCCCCACTTCCCTAGTGACCCCATTTTCCTTCTCAACAGGCCAAGCTGATACATTTCACAAAAATGCACACACACACACACAACACTGAAGTTGAATTTTGCAGGGTTTTAAGTTACTTTGAGAGCTCTGACCATCATGAATAAGACAATTTATAGTATGATTTAGAAAGTGTTGCTGATTCAAAATTCTAATTGCTGTAAATAAGTATTATTATTATTGTTATTATTATTATTATATAAAAACTTTGTAACTTTGTCTATGATGTAATATGTCAGTACCTTTTATGATCAGAATGACCCATGTGTTTCTGTATCACCTTGCCATGTTATGTTGTTTTCTTTAATTTTCAGGAGAAGTATAATTTGACCATCACAGCTCTGTTTTATGGAACTGCAGTGTTGTTCGCTGATCACACAGATCGACTTAAACAGAGGTGGGGATTTTCTACACATTCCCTTTCACAGTTGCATATACAGGTCCTTTTCAAAAAATTAGCATATTGTGATAAAGTTCATTATTTTCTGTAATGTACTGATAAACATTAGACTTTCATATATTTTATATTCATTCCACACAACTGAAGTAGTTCAAGCCTTTTATTGTTTTAATATTGATGATTGTGGCATACAGCTCATGAAAACCCAAAATTTATCTAAACAAATTAGCATATTTCAACCGACCAATAAAAGAAAAGTCAACCTTCAAATAATTATGTTCAGTTATGCACTCAGTACTTGGTCGGGAATCCTTTTGCAGAAATGACTCTTTCAATGTGGCATGGCATGGAGGCAATCAGCCTGTGGCACTGCTGAGGTGTAATGGAGGCCCAGGATACTTCGATAGTGGCCTTAAGCTCATCCAGAGTGTTGTGTCTTGTGTCTCTCAACTTTCTCCTCATAATATCCCACAGATTCTCTATGGGGTTCAGGTCAGGAGAGTTGGCAGGCCAATTGAGCACAGTAATACCATGGTCAGTAAACCATTTAGCAGTGGTTTTGGCACTGTGAGCAGGTAAAAATGAAATCTTCATCTCCATGAAGCTTTTCAGCAGATGGAAGCATGAAGTGCTCCAAAATCTCCTGATAGCTAGCTGCATTGACCCTGCCTTTGATAAAACACAGTGGACCAACACCAGCAGCTGACATGGCACCCCAGACCATCACTGACTCTGGGTACTTGACACTGTACTTCAGGCATTTTGGCATTTCCCTCTCCCCAGTCTTCCTCCAGACTCTGGCACCTTGATTTCCGAATGACATGCAAAATGTGCAACCTGTAGCCCATTTCCTGCACACGCCTGTACACGGTGGCTCTGGATGTTTCTACTCCAGACTCAGTCCACTGCTTCCGCAGGTCCCCCAAGGTCTGGAATCGGTTCTTCTCCACAATCTTCCTCAGGGCCCGGTCACCTCTTCTCGTTGTGCAGCGTTTTCTGCCACACTTTTTCCTTCCCACAGACTTCCCACTGAGGTGCCTTGATACAGCACTCTGGGAACAGCCTATTCGTTCAGAAATTTCTTTCTGTGTCTTACCCTCTTGCTTGAGGGTGTCAATGATGGCCTTCTGGACAGCAGTCAGGTCGGCAGTCTTACCCATGATTGCGGTTTTGAGTAATGAACCAGGCTGGGAGTTTTTAAAAGCCTCAGGAATCTTTTGCAGGTGTTTAGAGTTAATTAGTTGATTCAGATGATTAGGTTAATAGCTCGTTTAGAGAACCTTTTCATGATATGCTAATTTTTTGAGATAGGGATTTTGGGTTTTCATGTATGCCACAATCATCAATATTAAAACAATAAAAGGCTTGAACTACTTCAGTTGTGTGTAATGAATCTAAAATATATGAAAGTCTAATGTTTATCAGTACATTACAGAAAATAATGAACTTTATCACAATATGCAATTTTTTTGAGAAGGACCTGTGTATATATATATATATATATATATATATATATATATATATATATATATATATATATATAGTACAGGCCAAAAGTTTGGACACACTTCACCTGACGCCAATCGAGATGGTTTGGGGTGAGCTGGACCGCAGAGTGAAGGCAAAGGGGCCAACAACTGCTAAACACCTCTGGGAACTCCTTCAAGACTGTTGGAAAACCATTTCAGGTGACGACCTCTTGAAGCTCATCGAGAGAATGCCAAGAGTGTGCAAAGCAGTAATCAGAGCAAAGGGTGGCTATTTTGAAGAAACTAGAATATAAAACATGTTTTCAGTTAGTTCACCTTTTTTTCCCATAACTGAGTCCATAACTGCACATGTGTTCATTCATAGTTTTGATGCCTTCAGTGAGAATCTACAAAAATGAAGAAAACACATTGAATGAGTGAAGGTGTGTCCAAACTTTTGGCCTGTACCCTACCTTATGCTATAAGTCTCCTGGGATAGGCTCCAGGCCCCACCATGATCCAGTATACAGGATAAAGGAGTATAGATGATGAGGTGAGATGAGATATACATAGCTCTGGAAGAAAAAAAAAGAGACAACTGCAGTTTATTCCAGAAAACTTCTGGAATGTCATCAAGAGAAAAATGGATGGTCACAAACCATCAAGCAAAGCTGATCTGTTTACTTCTTCGCGAAAAGAGTGGTATAAAGTTACCCAACAGCAATGTGAAAAACTGGTGGAGATCACATGAAAGCTGTAATTGCAAATCCACGAAATACTGATTTCTTAATGTTATTTCGCCAAAGCTTTAACACAATTTGTTTGGAAATTATTAGCATTTTGTTTTGTTTGAATTATTAAAGCTCTGCAAATACTGCATGATCTTGGGTTATTTTTATTTGTTGATGTAATTTCCTTTAAATATACACTATAAATAACAATAGTTATATTTTGAATTTAGGAGAAATATTGTCAGCAGTAAACAAAAAATTAAACAAACTGTTCATCTCACCAATACATGCACCTGTAAAAAAAAAAAAAAAAAAACATAAGAAATGTATTATTTTGCAGTGGTCTCTTATTTTTTCCCAGAGCTATACTGTATATTGATTCAAAAGTATTATTTGTGAATGCCAATGTACGTAAAAGCCTTCCATTACCTTTGCACATTAGTAAATTGCCTCGTCTTTAATGTTTTAATTTGATTAATGGAATTGAAATATGTGATTAATGGGCAACAGGAGTCAGAATGGGAATAAAATGTCATCAAAGATTTAGCAGGTTCTTTGGCTGCAGGTATATAATTAAAACCACAATGTACTGTACTATATTCGCCAAGAAGTACATAAAATGTTAAATGTTTTACCATCAGTCACTACTGATCCGCAGCCAGAATCATCATATCACTCATTTATAATATTATAATATTTATAATATTCATAATATTAAAGCTTTTCCATACCTCACACACATCCACCATGTGCAGTATGTGCAATCTGGAGGTAATGGAGGTCACAACCTTCCTTAGGGACTGTAGCAGCTTTTAAAGATGAGCAGCTTGATACCAGTCATCATCTTAACCCTCATGTCTTTGCACCTGTTGAAAAAGCTCCAGCTTCTGTCAGCAATCCCTTTCCGGGTATCGTCTTTGAAGACAAACGTGAGGACAAATCAGTCAGAGCCATTTGTAGCTTCTGTACCAAGTGTTGTGCCCTCCCCGCACTCCAACAGGAGCGGCTATATCCTGTCTGCTACAGTATGTTCACACATTCGTGTTTGCCAGTGAATGCGAAAGGGTAAGGGTAGAGCGGTAACACCAAGGGAACGCTTATGTAACACCTCATTCAGGAACACACTTTCAGGTTCAGGTGTCCAGTAACTTTCATTTGCTCGTACTCGTAATAGATTTTTCCGAATAGTTTACTACATGGCTGCAGGAAATTCTGCATGGAAAATCAGCAACATAACAGAGACTTCCTCTGTTTTCCTGGCATGCTGGTGACCTCCCTCTTCCTCTGTGATCATTTACAGCACAAATATTCTCCATGTGAGCCCAGAATGTAGTTTACAGTGGTAGTAGTCTCCTCCTGAGAGAACTGTTTTGTTTTCTGCAGAGTGTCAAACGTCGTCCAGATGGTCACCAAGACTGGGATTCCAGCTCACAAGCAGATGCTGGAGATCATTCCGACTTTTGCTGAGGATGAGGACTGTGAGAAGGTCCCACCAATTAGGTACCTCTTTAGATGAGGTCAGCAAGAGGGGGAAAGCAAAATCAAGTATCAAGTTGGTCTAATGAATGCTACTTCATATAACCTCTTTAATTAGATGTTTGTTTGGTGAATTTTCGTCCTCTCTATCTCTTATGTTTATGAATTTTGAAATATTTTATAAGAAGAAAGTAAATGTTTAGTATCTTAAAGATTTATTATTTAAGATTCTGCACTCTTTGCAGTTTAAATTCAAGCAGATGTGCAATATGGACCATGTTAACTGTTTTTCCTTTATTGAAGAACTAAAATAGATCAAATGCTTTTGCACACACCTGTGGGGTTCCTGACAGCTCAAGAGTATTTGCTGTTAAAGCAAAAAAGGGACCAACCACTAAAAACTCATGTTAATATTTCAAAGAATCTACATTTTACTTAAGTTGCTGTCGGTGATGTAAAATATAATGGGGATTATATGGATAGATAAGGGCCTGATGATTTCTTAACCAAGTATAGTATACCAATAATAATCAGCAAAAACATCAATTTAAATAAAAATAAAACAGGAATTAGATAGTTGTTGATTGCTTTGTATGCCCCCTACATAGTGAGATACTGTGACAGCTGTAACGATGCTACCTTTCACCTCAGGCTTTTGTTATGCACCTCCTGACACACACCGCATTGAAGCAATGTAAAGACAATAAAAACTACTCTGATCTTGTCTGCTCCGTTTTATTTAAAGGTGTTTTCTTTAAGTTTTATATTGTTAGAACTCCACGTTGTTATCATATCTTGCATTTGTGGTAGCAGGCGGCATTCTTAGTAATTATATTGAGAATGGCTGCAACAGTGGAACAGCCAGATCATAGCATGGTCATGTGCATTTTCCCCAGGTTTGTGGGCGTGTAGTGATGTTTAAGTACAACCAGGAAATAAAATCGCTCTGGACCAGGACATTATTACAGCTGTGTACCATATGTTTTATCATGTACAGCATCAAAACATCTTAATAGCTGATTTTCAACCTTAAAGCATGCATATTGCTTGATATGAGTCAGTGTCATAGGATAGCAAATATTTTATGGCACACTAAATTCTTAAATCTGAAACTATAATAAATGCATTTTTAAAAGCCATTATAATTTACCAAATTAAAGTCTTATCAAAGCTTTCCGCAAGGATATGTGTATCTCCACTGTCAGTGCTTTATAATGTTAGTAAGCTTTTGGGCAGAAAGAGGACAAATGACTTTGGTTCCTACAATGCCTACAATGGAAGTGATAACTGGATCTCATTAGTTTCAAGGACATTCCACTATTACATATTCCACTACTATATTATACTATATTACATAACTATAAATGTTTATGTAATTTAATAAAAAATAAAATGAGTATCCAGTGTGGTGGAAATTCTGAAAACATTATAAAGACTGTGGATACTGTGGATAATGTTAAAACATTATAAAGTGGAGAAATCATACACTGGATAAGAGCAAAGTAACAAAGGTTCTATTTTAAACTTCTGCAGAAGGACCAGTCTCATATTCAGGGATAACAACAATCCGGTTGTTTCTATTCTGTTCCCGGCCTTGTGTTTGTAAGCTTCGACAAACAAGTTCAAACTTCTATAGTCTACGTTACACACTTACTACAAAGATCAGAATTAATACATAATTAAAATATGATTTTTCCATTACACCAGTCAGAGATATAAAAGGGTATGCTTCAGGGTGGTAATCAACCTCAGCTTCATGTTGAGCCACATCATTCCCATTCACCCCTTGTGGGTTTCTTTCATGTAACATTACTTTATTCTTTGCATACTGAACGTCTACTCATCAGACCATTCATTCATGCCAGAGGATGAAGTTGAAATCAGTGATGTGGTCTACTTTAACTCAAACTAAGACTAAACTCAACCTTCTAAAAGACCTCAACATCTGAATCTGTTTTAAGAGAATCATGTGTATGCGCGCATGTGATGGATTGTATTTTTTTTTTAGAGGATAAGTGAGTTTGTTCAAGGTTCAAGCTTTATTTCTTACCATCTGGAACAAGTAGACTGATCCAGCCGAACTCCCCCCAATCTCAGAGCACACAACGCACAACTTCTTACTGACGAGCCACTCAGGAGTGCAAAAACACTGCTCTGATGAGGTGTTGACATGATCATCCTCTTCATCCTTAAACGTAAACAAAACTGTGGGGTTCCCTTCTTCCTTTGAAACTTGTGGCCAAGCAGACAAGCCATCAGCAGACCTGACATGACCACTGGTTTAATTACATTAACACACAGCTGCAATGGCACTGTGAAACTAACACACAGTTGCTATGACAGCTGTGTACATACATTTCACAACTGTAATTTCAATTGAGGCCTTTTTCCCTCCATGTATGAATAAATTAAATTGCTTTGTTATAGGTACACATGGGCGGCACGGTGGTGTAGTGATTAGCACTGTCGCCTTGCACCACCAGGGTCCAGGCTCGATTCACCCTGTAGCATCAATAGTGTGAAGTATTAGGGTGCTTTCACACCTACAGCATTTGGTGCACACCAAACGTGTTTGGTCCCTTGGTTCGGTTCGTTTGCGTTGATGAGAATGCAATCTCAGTACTTTGGTGCGCACCAAATCAATCGATCCGAGACCTGCCTGAAGGGGTGGTCTCGGACCGCTTTATCCGCTCTACTTTGGTACGGTTCGTCTGGTGTGAAAGCAACAAAACCAAATCTGATGAAATGGTCTAGTTTAATGCACTTTGGGTATAAGACATACGGGGTTGTGGGTAAAATTCTTTTCACTTCCTGTTGACTCCATTAAATTTTTCAAGCTATCGACTCGCGATGAAATCAAACCGCGGAGAAACGTGGAGTGCCGAAGAAATCAAGTGCCTCTCTGTATTCACATTAAAGATGGAAAATGTGTGGCTGGGCAATTTTGATAGGCCAACGGATTACCTGATGGATCTACAGGAAGATCGCCGGCTAATAACAAAATAATCATTCAGGAGGAGGGCACGTCTCTCAGCAAGATGAATAAATCAGGAAGCTGGTTTGGAGTCGCAGCCGTGAATCGTGTTCGAAATTAATTATCTGAAAATAATGATTTGCATGTACAATGTAGTGCGCGAGGATCAGCGCCATGAGCGCAAAGCAAAGTTGTTCCTCCATGATTATTGAAAGTGGCGCGATTTTCTGAAAATAGTCTGTTTCCGGTGCCGATAGGCTTCACAGTCTATTTTGGTTCGTTTAGAACTCTGCATATGTGAAAGCAAACCGTACCGGTTTACTACATTATAACATTTTTCTGACTGGTGCGGACTAAAGCAATCGAACTATAGGTGTGAAAGCACTACTACACTGCCTAGCCAAAAAAAAAATAGTTGCTGTTCCTGAAGGGTTGAATTATTGCACTGCATCAAGCAAAGAAAACATTCAAATGACTGGAACTGGGTTAAGAACTGCATTATCCAATGCATTATTAAAAGTGTATTGGTGAACGGTCATCTTCGCAGAAGAAATGTAGACAGTAGAATTCAAAGACATAGTTTATAGTGAAAGTAAAAGCACAATGTGTCAAGAACCCACAGGATAAGGACAAAAGAGCTGTGGGGCAACAAGCCAATCAATTGATAGTGTGACTAGTGGAGCAATGGGAAAGGGTCCAGGCTGACCCCATTGCTGAGTGATAGGCATGTTAGGGTGACATGGAAAGCACATGGAGGATGCACCCATCATGCGCCTATTGTCCAATGTACACGCCCAAGCATAAGTGTAAATCTGCTATAGCACAGGCACAAGCCTGAACTCAGACAAGGACTATAATCAGTCATTAAAACTACTTATTATACCAAATCAGATCCCATTCTCATATGATTGACATACTCTGCTTAAAATAAATTTTCAAACTGTCTTTGTAGCATTATCCAGAAACTTTTATTTTACTTCACATGTTATTTACACATACTTCATTAAAAAAAATATTTATGCACACTCTCATCCAGCCATTATGGGAAGGCCTCAGATATAGCCAATAATGTCATTGCATATAAAAGGCTGTCTGCTTCCACTCTTCATGAGGGCACTGAACTGGTAAAAATCTGTTTCCAGCTGATGCAGCCCAGTGTGTGACTGGTGAAAGAAGGGCTTTGGAATCTGAAACCCAACAGGACATGACATCCTCTTTGTGCAAGGCTCTGCAGACTTTCCTCTTCCTTCTATTCCTTTGGACATGATAGCTAGTTTCCGTCTCACATTAACCAGAAAGTCTTTGGCTAGTTTACTGCTTGGGTTGGGCTTTAAATCGGTCACATCAGGACACTCAGGAAGGTCCATCCAGTTTTTAATGAGGTCTGCAAAGCTGTTGTCTCCCAGCACGAGTGGCTGCCTGTTGCGGCCTCTTGTCAACAGGGATGTGGTCCAGTCCTCAGGTTCACTAGCCTCAAATGACGTCCAGCGTTCCAGACACGCATCCGAGGTCGATTTGGGACGAATACGGTTAGTGCGGACACAGGCAGAGGATGAAACGCGCACATTCCTTGTCCGCCGCAGGACCACACCCTCGTCCTGCCAAGAAGCCTCAGAATATCCTGAATCGAAGTCCACGCTCTTCTCACTACAAGGTGAACCTTGAGGCAGATGTCCGACTGCATCTTCCTCATCCTGTTCTTCCTCTAGTGGACTTGCCAAACAACAAGCCGAGTCATAAGTGCTGCCATCGCTGGACTGGGAGATCCGGAGACGGGCCAGGCGTTCCCGCTGTTGCGCTCTCCGATGGCAAGCTCGTGTCACTGCATACGAGCATTTCTTTGGTTCACCTGGCTCCTGCAGCTTCTTCAGGTCTTGCATTGAGCGTATCATGTACCGCATCTGGTCCCTGAAGCAGTCACCCGAATTCCGCACACACAACTGTTTAAAAGGAGGACAAAGAGAAAGGAGGGTTTTTAAAACAAAGCAGCTTCAGAACATATACGTCCATTACATGACTAATCTTTTCCATTGATTCAAATTAAAGGAGTTCAAAGTTAGCTAGTACTTTAAGCAGCTGCACTTAACAAGCCTTAGAGCAGATAACCACAGAACATTTGGCATCCATATAAAGACAACCAGACATTTTAGTAGGAGAAAAGTTAAACAACAGTGAGAGCGTGTAAGATTCAGCGCACAGGGAATGGAGTCATATCCGAGTCGGCTGTGGGAGCAGGATGTGAGCACGATATCCCCCTGCCTCCTCGACAGGAGAGGAAAAGGTGGAAGAAAGTAAGGCATGACAAAGCCCTGTACCACATGCCCGCAGTTCATTAGGGGAAATTACATCACTTTTAACAACACTGTAAAATGCAGGTCATAGTTCATAGTGAAGAATAGATTCTTGATTTAAGATTGGGGGGCAAAAACAGCACTCAATCTTATAACAACACACACACATATAAAATGTAAAAAGTTTTGAACAACAACAACAAAAAAACTTTAAATCCAAATACACTCTTGACTCATGAGAATTGACTTCATATCACATGATCATATCTCTAACTAATAAACAGCTCTGAAAATAAAAAGCAAAAGAGGGCTTTTCTAAACTCTGCCTAAACTCGAGATCTGTTTTTCTTTCACTTGCAATTACGTGCCACTGGTATTTTTGTAGAAAGTCAGTGACTTGCATCAGTACAGTTAGTTTACAGCCCGCGGTGAGACTTGAGGCACAGTTTGGAGACCACTCAGGGCTGTTATCACAGCTGTGAGGAATTAACTATTTGGCTCTAAAAGAGATCGAACCAGCTGTGGTTTACAGCAGCATAAAATTGATACAGTTGGGTAGAGGATATTTAATGATTCTCAAATGCTTTCTTTCCCAATCATTTGTACTTTTACTTAAAATTGATTTTTTTTTTAATTACTTTTAAAAGTCCCAACATAAAGACACTGACAGACTAAAGTCCAACTTGTCTCGAAAGTGAAATATTTAGCTTAATACTGCAGTGTGCATCACAGGATAGAACAGTAATGAAGTCTGAGTTATGAGAAAATATTTTGCGGTTATAATTTGACCAGATGCTCTTCATTAACCAGTGATGATGCCATTATTCATCCAACCACAGAAACATCTGTTTAAAATGTGTTTGAATAATCCAGCCTTCTAAGACATTTGTATTGCAAAAGTTAAAAATATTTTTGAAGCTTTATATTGCCCTGCAAATAACTGACAAGTAGGGTTGTTGTTCTACCTTTTGGTGATTTGATGAGCCTAACAGAATAAACAACCTGTGTGTGTGTGTGTGTTAGGAGAAATAAGAATATACTCAGGAGGCTTGAAATTTGTTTTAGCACAACACCATCAAATATAAAAATAAGTTTTAAGAAAGTTCAACATGCAGTATCTTAAAGTTAGACACTTACCATTTTGTTTCTCTCCTGAATATTTTAACCTCTTAAAGTCTGGAGGCAAAAGAAGAGCAAAATCAGGCATTATTTCAATTATATCCAATAATAATAATACGTAGTAATGTTAAATCAGTCATCAGGCTGCTCTGGAGTGTAAATACTAACTCGGATATCTCGCAGTTCGGTGACTGTGAAGTTCTCAGCGTATCTGCAGTAACACACACATACACACACACTCACACTCCTGCTCCCCTTAAACCTTCAGAGCGCGTGCAGCTGCGGGAGCGCGCATTTCAGCGCATCGTTCGTCTGCAGCAGCTTCAGTTTCAGCCAATCAGAGGCGACCGCGCTGTAGCCAGCCAATCAGCAGCGAGCTGAAACGTGAGTCAGAAAATAACACTTCTCACATCGACAAGAAAAAAAATAATCACCTTTAAATGAAGCGCGTGACAGAAAAACTTTTTTTTGGGAGGATCTAAACAAAAATGTTTCACAGAATAATTTTGTCAGCTCATTTTAATTTGGTGTGATTTTTTTAAACGAGAATACAACAACAACAGCAATAATAATAATAATTATTATAATAATAATAATTATAAGAATTTAGAATTTTATTTGATAAGTTTATTTGCGTGAGGATTTTATATTTCAAGAGTGATGTTCAGTGCAAAGTGCAGTGTGCGTTTAATTTAAAATCAATTTTTTTATTTTTTGGATTTAGAAGGTTTTCTTCAAACGAACATTTAATGCGCTAACTATATTGAAAACAATATATATTAACTGTACCTTTGTTTTAAAAATTAATTAAACACTTAGCAAATTATTTGAACATTTGGTCATATGGCAGGTTGTGTGTTTTAATCGTAAATTGTTTGAAGTAATTGTTTTAAAGACTAGCTTTAAATAATTTCAGTGCTTTATCTGGACATCGGGATTGTGTGAGGTTGCTTATTTGTATTGTCATTATAGAAAACTGAAACAAAACCCTATTTCGAATAGATTAACTTGATTCAAAAATGTAAATCGCTATAAAAGTTAATCTGCAACATATGCTCAGCCTTGCATTTAGAAGATATATTTTACTGCTCACACAAAAAAAAAAGTCGTCTTTATCTTGTAAAATGTATCTTCTAAATGCAAGGCTGAGTTTTATAGGGGAAATGTATAGCAACTCTACAAAAGTAATAGTAAACACAAATTGAATGTTAGCTTTGTTTTTCCTTATTCCCTGTGTAACGTATTCCCTCGAACCTGCACAAGGAGGGACTTTTCATAAACAGAAATATGAAACGGACACTGACTGCCACCCTGTGGCTTTCTGCTGCTATTGCAGCTAAACTCAGCATGCGGCAACACTTCACACATGCTGTGACACATACAGGTCCTTCTAAAAAAAATTGCATATTGTGATAAAGTTCATTATTTTCTGTAATGTACTGATAAACATTAGACTTTCATATATTTTAGATTCATTACACACAACTGAAGTAGTTCAAGCCTTTTATTGTTTTAATATTGATGATTGTGGCATACGGCTCTAAATATATGAAATATATGAAATATAATCTAAAATATATGAAAGTCTAATGTTTATCAGTACATTACAGAAAATAATGAACTTTATCACAATATGCTAATTTTTTGAGAAAGACCTGTATATTGTTGCTTTATAGGTGCTTCAGTTTAAGTATCTGATTGCAGTCAGTGGCACTGTTTTCCACAAAAGCTTGCTTTTAAGTTATAAGCAAAGTCATTTGCTTATTAACAAACCTTGAATAGAAATCAGATTCGGACCTTTGCATATAAATATGAGATCCTAGAGACTCATAGTCTCAAAATACTCACTAGATAGTATGTGTTCATCTGTATCTTCAGTGTACTTTATTATTTTTATTTCTATTCTTTTCTTATTAAGTGGTCACAAGTAGATATTTTTGAAGTAGAGACTTAATGGATAAATCTGGAACAATGCAACACAACTGATTTACATAATTATTTGCTTTGAAGGGCAATAAATATGAACTGTTTATAAAAAATATCTTCCATCTATCTGTTCGTGTATTATATTTTTTATATCACTTACCCTGTGTAGGGTCATGTAGTCCTGGAGCCTCTCCCAGGGAACTTAGGGCACAAAGCAGGGTACACCCTGGATGACGTGCCAATTCATCACAACTAACAAACAACTAAAAGCAATTTCACTTCCCAGACCGAATGAATGTCCCTCATGAACAGCTAATGGCTCTACCATTTAAATGCAATCAACTGACACTTCCACCATATCAACCTTGAACGACTAGAGGTTTGCATTTGAATGCTGATGTTCATCATCCCAACAGACTGCACAAAAAACAAGGCAAACTGTTAAAGTATGCCTGCGAAGTGCAACTGGCCATTTCAGAATGGGTGATTTTAATCTCTTGTTAACAGACCAGGCTGCTGTTGTCAACACTTCAGGACCGTTCACTGACTTTTTTAAAGAGGAACATAAAATCCGCTTGAATAAGTACCTTATGGGTGAAAAAAAAGTGATATTATCATATACTGAATGATATTTGTAATATTCCACCGGATTTAATCTATATCATTAACATGGCCCAAAGTTTTTGGACAACTTAAACCCAGTTGTGGGTCTTCTACAATTTTTCTGACAAGACCCCAGTACACGGTTGAATCCTGATTTTTCAAAGTTCATGTAAAAGAAGATGAGTGACCATCGTATTGTATGCCTGACCTCCTCATCTTACATCAGTGTCCAAACACTCTAATGCCCTTGTGGCTGAATGAGCACATATCCCACAACTCTCACTTTAAATTTGTCTGAATCTGATCCTGGGAAATCATTAGACCTTGCCTTGACATGCGCCAGTACTGCTCTTTATACACTACCTGAATCCAATGGATTTTTATAACCTTGATTTGCAATGCATGCTGTTATAAATGAGCATTTTTATTCCTTTTCTTACTTCTTTGCAAACCATTACTTGTACATCACTTTGTTCAGATTCTGTTTTAGATGTTATTTAAAAATAATTTGAATTGATAATTTGGACTGCAACTAAACTGTTTCTCATATAATACCCTGTCTGTTGTGTCACTTTTCACACTTACTATATATGTTTATTCCTGAGGCTATTATTTTGTCATACAGTACCCCAGTGTATGCATATAGTACAGGGTAGGTGAAAATTAACTAAGCATTAAAAATTGGTAATACAGTCCATATTTCTAATACAAATGTATTGAAACTAATTGTGCATGTAATTTATTACTGAGCAAATCTTTAAATTTCAACTCAGGCACCAGTGGTGTCAACCAGTTTCCTCAAATGGCCAGGAATGGAATGCACAGTCTTCTGAAGGAAGTTATTTGTCATATTCATGAGAACCTCCTGAATCCGTGCCTCCAAGTCCTCCAGTGTGTGATGCTTTGTTCTGTACTCCTCCTTTGCGTTGCACCACAGGAAAACAATCACACAGAGTGAGATCTTGGAGAACATTTTTGTGATCTGTGTCATCCCAGCCATTGTACAGGTCTAAAAATTACCAGTCTAAAGATGCACACACAGTAAAAGCAAAATGGGGTGGTGTGCCATAGAGTGGTGCTCCAGTGATACTACAAGTTCTATAGCCATTAAATATGCCATGTTAATTTTCACCCACCCTGTATAATAATATTATAGAAGGTTAAATGAATAATATTCTCCCAGTTAACACCCTTGAAGAATTTATGTATAGGGCAGTGGTTCTCAAAGCCCTTAATTTTTCCTCAGATTGCGTCAAGAAAAGAAAAAAAGAGAGAAGAAAGGCAATGTATCCTGGCCAAAAGGACTGCAGTAGAGGCTTGGCAGATCTTTGCTAGTAACCAGAAAGTTCCAAGTTCAAATCTAAAGACTGATCCATCCTGGGGCCCCAATTTGCTACTTCTGCAATTGCTAAGTATTTATACTCTGTCCATTATTGAACACCTGATAACAGTGTAAACAAAAAATTTTACGTTAAAAATAATGATTTGACCAAATGAGGATGAGCTCTCTTTTGAGTCTGGTTCCTCTTAAGCTTATGTCATTTAAGGGAGTTCTTCCTTTGCCATCATGACCATTGGTTTGTCCACCAGATACACATTCACAAATTTAAAAGGCAATTTTGTGACAATATAAATAGCCACAAGTGGTATAAAAAGAAAGTTTAACTCAATTGAAATTGGACAAGACACAGTTGTTTTTATGATGGTGCTAAAGTTTAAGTGGTGTGGTATTTATCAGGTATGAGTGCTGAGGTTGCTCTTATGTTTATATAATCCTACCTGCCTGCCTGATTTGTAAATGAGGAATCAGTTACTTTAACAATGTAGATTAAATGCTACAATTAAATAATAACATTTAGGCGGCACGGTGGTGTAGTGGTTAGCACTGTCGCCTTGCACCTCCAGGGTCCGGGTTCGATTCCCAGCCAGGCTTGATTCCCGTCTCTGTGTGCATGGAGTTTGCATGTTCTCCCCGTGCTTGGTGGGTTTCCTCCGGGTACTCCGGTTTCCGTCCAAAGACATGCAGATTAGGCTAATTGGCGTTCCCAAATTGACCATAGTGTGTGTAAACACTTTAAAACACTTTTCACTGGTTTTGCTCAAGAACACTGCACAACAAACAGCAGCTTAATGACTACATAATAATAATAATAATAATGCACATAATAGGGCTTACTTATTGTTTATTTAAGGTGTTTCTGTTTTAGTAGGTATTATTCAAATGTTTAGCTTGAGTTAAAAATTCAGTTTCCAAATTACAAATTTTGTAGAGCATTGTAAACTACTTAATGTTTCTGGAAAACAGAAAAGTAATGGGGTTGTGATTAACTGACAAAATTCTAGATGCTTCTGGAGTACATCTTTATTTTTTTCTCTTCTTCTTCTTTTTCTTTGTGCTGTGAGTGGTCTTGACAAATGTCAGTCTTTTGTGCGAGCGTTAGTAACCGCTAAAGTAGCCTATCGGGTTTGAGTGGAGGCGGGGTTAAACGGTAGCGTGGTGATGGAGTTTTTCCATAGAGAGGAGTGGAGAAAAGGGGGAAATGTATTTTCTGAGAAACAAACAAACAAAAAGAAAAACTAATCCCTCCGTGCTTGAGTCGATGTTTTGGACAGAGAAGAGAAAATTAAAACACTGAGAAGGTACTGTAACATAGTTGCATACTTGGCAGATTTAAGTGTGCTAGCAGGACTTTTTGAGAGAGTGCTAAAAGAAGGGGCGGAGTCTGTTTGTGAGGAGCACGTGCGGCTCCACTGTTCGTTTGATATTCAGCATTTGCCGCCGTCTACAGGTCCTTCTCCAAAAATTAGTATATTGTGATAAAGTTCATTATTTTCTGTAATGTACTGATAAACATTAGACTTTCATATATTTTAAGATTCATTACACACAACTGAAGTAATTCAAGCCTTTTATTGTTTTAATATTGATGATTGTGGCATACCCAAAATGAAATATCTCAATTGAAAACCCATGAAAACCCAAAATCCCTATCTCAAAAAATTAGCATATCATGAAAAGGTTCTCTAAACGAGCTATTAACGTAATCATCGGAATCAACTAATTAACTCTAAACACCTGCAAAAGATTCCTGAGGCTTTTAAAAACTTCCAGCCTGGTTCATTACTCCAAACCGCAATCATGGGTAAGACTGCCGACCTGACTGCTGTCCAGAAGGCCATCATTGACACCCTCAAGCAAGAGGGTAAGACACAAAGAAATTTCTGAACGAATAGGCTGTTCCCAGAATGCTGTATCAAGGCACCTCAGTGGGAAGGAAAAAGTGTGGCAGAAAACGCTGCACAACAAGAGGTGACCGGGCCCTGAGGAAGATTGTGGAGAAGGACCGATTCCAGACCTTGGGGGACCTGCGGAAGCAGTGGACTGAGTCTGGAGTAGAAACATCCAGAGCCACCGTGTACAGGAAATGGGCTACAGGTTGCAAATTTTGCATGTCATTCGGAAATCAAGGTGCCAGAGTCTGGAGGAAGACTGGGGAGAGGGAAATGCCAAAATGCCTGAAGTCCAGTGTCAAGTACCCACAGTCAGTGATGGTCTGGGGTGCCATGTCAGCTGCTGGTGTTGGTCCACTGTGTTTTATCAAGGGCAGGGTCGAATATAGCAACGAATATTGGGTCTTGTGATATGTCCACCTATTTGCCTTAAATGTATTTCAAGTAGGAACTGTCACATTTCGACAAACCTTCCTGTAGCATGTAGACGGACGGCAAAAGCTGAATATCAAACAGCAAACAAACGTTATCTAACCAAATAGCTGATACTGTAAGTGTCTGCACCTAAAATTTATTTCCTGAACTGTTTCCTAACAAATAACTTCAGCTAACATGTTTACTTTTTTTTTTATTATTCTTCCATGATATTGGTCACAATACTTTCCATTAGATTGTTAATTCTATACTCTAACATACTGTAATGTGAATGACTAAAGAAATCCATATGGTTATTTCGAACTTTTTTTACTTGCCAATTTATTGCGAAGATGTATTAACTATTTTTAATTCTACAAAAAACAAACTAAACCAAAGTGATTAATACTGGTTTGGATTATAGATTTCAGTCATGTGTAAACTGAAGCTATTGCAGAGTATATAATTTATGGTGTATTGCAAAGCTCAGGGATACTTTACGGTTCTTATTTCTTCATACAAAACACTTTCAGGAAAACATTTAGACAAAATAGAAGCAAAACACAGTTCACAGTTGTGAAATCAAGTTTTATTTTCAATAAAACATTTCATGGCATTTTTATATTAATCAGATGGCGGTCACGGTTTTTTATTGTCTGCTAAAAGCACAAAACCTCATGTTTAAAATCTTCATTAGATACCGCAAACTGAAATTGTTCTAAACTCTACAGACAATGTGGAAAAAAAAACAGAAGTCAAGGCACAAAACAGAATGAAAGAGTAGGGGCAGGAACACAAAGGGACGAGCGAAGACATAGTTATGCATCTTACATATTAGTCACAGTTGTACAGTGCTGAGCAAAGTGAAGCTAGGATTTGAGAATGTTAAATGCGTTAAGAAATTACTGAGAGCGTGTCGCACTGTGGCTGAACCAGAGCAAGCTATTGGTTCTTTTTATTTCATTATCATCATCATTCATTTTAAATGTGGTCCATCACACAGCACATCATACAGCTAAGCCAGGAATGTGGAATCCATGTGTAACTAGTAGGGGGAAGAAAAAAAAAAAAAAAGACCAAAGCAAAAGTTGAACTGATCCCAATCTGTGCTTACATAGCTTTTACAAAAGACATTACACAGGAACGTTTATTAAGATTCACACATTTGTTAAAGAAAGAGAAATTTTATTTATCAAATATTTTCTCCCCCCATTCTCTTCTTTTGCGCTGTCGTACTCAAACAAAAGTCAAGGTGGAAAGACAAAAGCAATTTGTTGCCTTTTTAAATCTAAAGAAAATGACCTCATAATATTTACAAAAAAAGGAATAAAAATTAGGTGACTTGTGGGATTATGCAACTCTTATGTGGCTCTTCCCCCCCTCCCTCTCTCCAAAATGTATTAGATGAAAATTCAGCTTTTGTCTGAATGGCTGTAGGCAGTCTGGCATTGTGATGTCCAGCGCTAATGCAGGTGCACCACACAGCTGAGCTCTTCCTGAAGAAACATGAGAGGAAGAAAAAACTTAATATATAAATACATATTGAAACTTAAATTTTTTTTTTTTGTGAGAATGTCAAGTTGATTGGCTAAAATTTCTGTGAACTCCATAAGTGTGTGTACCTTGGCATGTTCCCCGACTGTCTTTAGAAAAGCCCGCAGTCCTTCAGGTTGTTTTTGATGATGACATCGGTGACAGCATCAAACACAAACTGCACGTTCTTGGTGTCGGTGGCGCAGGTAAAGTGGGTGTAGATCTCTTTTGTATCCTTCTTCTTGTTCAGATCCTCAAACTTGGTCTGGATGTAGCTTGCTGCTTCATCATATTTGTTGGCTCCTAAAAAACGGGAACAGGAAGATGAGGAAAACATTCAAATGCAAAATGAGACAAATGTCTGCCAAAAGGCAGAAATGTAAATGTAACTTTTATAAGAAGGATTGCTATCTTAGCTACAGTACATGCAGTGGGGGTGTGTTATTAATTAATCTTCAATTGAAAGCTAAGTAATGCCATAATAAATAATAACCACCACCATTATCTGCGATATTAGAGAACACCACATACAGACGATCAGATGGCACACAGCTGCTCCTCAACATTGCTAACAAGAACAGTTGGCACAAGTCTTACAGACCTGTATACTCAGGAAAGCAGATGGTCAGAGGGCTGCGTGTGATCTTCTCCTCAAACAGATCCTTCTTATTGAGGAAGAGGATGATTGAGGTCTCTGTGAACCATTTATTGTTGCAGATGGAGTCAAAGAGCTTCATGCTCTCGTGCATACGATTCTATATATATATATATATATATAAAAAAAAAAAGAAACAAAACATGATAAGGGAATGTTTAAAATCAACAACACCTGAGATCTAGCACAATGAAGTGGCCACAAGGGGGAGCCCCCTTCATGCTTATTTTAACTGAACTACAAACACTCAGTGGTCACTTTAATATAATCACCTGTACAACTGGCCATTTCATTCAGTTATCTATTTAGCAGCAGCAAAATGCATAAAGCAGATACAGGTCAAGAGCATGAGTTAATGTTGACATCAAACATAATTAGGATAAAGTCTGATCTCTGTGACTGAGATGTACGGTTTGGTTCGAGTATTTCACAAACTGCTAGACAGTTAAAGACAGGAAAAAGTTATTTATTCATCCCCTCTCTTTAATTGTCCAATTTCTATTAAGGTTTTGTCATGATGGCCTCAGATTCCTATTGGCTGTCTCAAGCAGAAACTGATGTCTTTCATTGTTGTAATCCATCAAATGTAAATTTCAATGTTTTGTGCATGCTGATATACTGTTCTGCTCACCACATATGTAAAGAGTGAGTCTGAGTTATTTTAGTTGTCATCTTTACTCACAGCTTAAATCATTCCTAGAAGATCAGAAGTTTCTGTAATACACAAACCAGCCCATCTGGCACAATATCCAAGACACAATGATCACACTTTTCCTTCATTCTGATCAGAGTCCTTGACATGCATCTCCATTTTTCCCCATACACATGAATAGCTGATTAGATAACTGGTGAATGCTGTTGTACTAAACAAGGTGGACAGTAAGCATAGCTATGGCGCATGCTCCATCACGCAAGTTCCTAATTGTAACATACAAGACAAATGTATCTCACTGTTTGCCATGAACAAGCACCAAGCCATAGACCTAAAGCCAAGTGCTGTTAGAAGTCAAAGCGCTATTGTCCTCACCATCTCTTCATCCTCAGCCAGCATCAGGTCATAGGCACTTAGAGCAACACAGAAGATGATGGCAGTCACTCCTTCAAAGCAGTGGATCCATTTCTTCCTCTCAGACCTCTGCCCTCCAACATCAAACATCCTTGAGACAGAGACAGACACAGAGAGAGGCGCATTGTCCTTGCTCTTTAACATTAAGATTTCATTAAGCACATGGGGGAGAAAAAAGCATTACGGTACATTAACAGCAAGCTCCTACAGCCTCAGCATCCAGATAATGATGTCATCCAATACAATGGAGACATTTCACAACTCAATTATGGCCATCTTTCATTCTGGGTGTTTTTAAGCACAGAGTGTA
The DNA here is from genome assembly GCA_030522415.1 of Channallabes apus. Classification (NCBI taxonomy): domain Eukaryota; kingdom Metazoa; phylum Chordata; class Actinopteri; order Siluriformes; family Clariidae; genus Channallabes; species Channallabes apus. The sequence continues at coordinate 25,272,289 of CM060112.1, forward strand.
TAATACACACTTGTACTGATTTGATATCTGCAGTCCATCTGTCCAGACAATAACTGAGCTTTTATTACTGCTACCAGGAGACAACTTTCTAGGGTTACACGAGTGGAACAAATGAAGAAGCAACATTTCTGACTTGCGCATGATGTATTATTCATTTTATAAAACAGAAGAGGTGATGGAATGAGGGTGGCACAGCACTGGGCTATTAGAGTTTACTTTATTTCCCCTAAATCATATTAAATGTCTTAATATCTCAACGAAATAGCACTTGTACAACTATAGGCAAACTGACGGATACATAAGAAGTGCCGACATTGCTAACAAGTTCGGTTGTAGCAAGCAGACGGAGACCGAAAGGAAGAAGAAGAAAAAAGCAACAGAATTTTTCATGCAATGGACAGGATGATCAACTGCTGCCATGTTTGGATTATAAACACTTCTGATAAGCCTACTTTATACAACTGCTTTAAAATGAACAGAAGCACATGTCCAATCTTCCAATGGATTCCATGTCAGATCTACTACTTAATACATAATAAACATCATGTACTCTTATCACTAAACACACTTACATAAATGCCAAAACTTCTTCCATAGACAACTCATTTTCAAATTCCCTTGCTAACCTCTAGTCATGTTTTCTACTAATGCCGCTTTTCCACTGCATAGTACGGCACGACACGGTTCAGTTCAGGTCACTTTTGGGGGGTTTTCCACTGGGAACAGTACCTGGTCCTTTTTTTAGTACCACCTCAGCCGAGGTTCCAAGTGCGCCGAACCGTTACCAAAACGTGACATGTAAACTCTGCTGGTCACTGATTGGCCGGAGAATTACTGTACCTTTTTTGTATTAACCAAAAATTTTCTTTGGCTGCCATCAGCCTCATTTGAAACAAACTCCTTGCTGTTAAAAACATCCACATGCCGAGAATGAAGAACACCATTCCGTCGATATGCTCCATTGTTGTGTGTTTGTTTGTGGCGCGTTTACGATGATGTCACGGCAGTAGCGGCGCCGCAACTATAACGACACGTGAATAATCCCGCCCACGCTAAAGTGGTACTAAACTGCAGTGGAAGCGCAAACCGAGCCAAACTGAGCCGAACCGAAGTGAGCTGTACTGAACCGTGCTGTGCCGTACTATGCAGTGGAAAAGCGCCATAACAGGTAGTGTAACTGATTATGTGATACCAGCTAGGTGGAAAAAAAAAAAAAAAAAAAAAACACGTATGTTGCTTCTTGGCAAGTGTCAGTTTGCAGAGACTATAGGGTGAACATCAGCAAATAAACAGGATAAACAAGGGAAATTTTGCTAAATAACATTAATCCTTTTAATTGATTAAAAAAAATCATTATGCTGTCTTTATCTTTTCTATTGGTTTACAAGTTCACCTCCATAAAGTCACAGTGAAGCAGGATGAACAGCTGACAAAAAAAAAAAAAAGTCTTTCATATCCGGTGTCCTTTCCCCTACACAGAATGGCCATTTCCTTCACACAAATTATATTCATATTTGGTCTGACCACAACGTTAACCAAAAAAGCAGCAAGACGCAGTTTATCACGTGGCTTGTGCATCGAGGTCAAAAATGATAAACCCTTGAGTTAAATCAATGCGGTTGGCACCTCAGCAGAAGCACATAGAGAGAAAGACGAGTATACACGTGGACACGAGAGAAAGAGCAGACGAGTGTCAGTGCGGTCTCTCACTTGAAGTGCAGGTCCTTGAAAGTGAAGTGTGTCTCGACGATGCCGGTAGTTTTCACTCTGGTCCTCAACACGTCCTGTTGGGTGGGAATGTAGTCTGTTCGTGCTATCCTCTCAAGATCATTCAGATAACTAAAACACACACAAACACATCGTTAGCCTTACAAGTATGATGATAAATAAGCTCAGATATGAGATAAATAAATCATTAATGCATGCTACAACCACTAAAAAAATGTTTGACCTTGACTGATCATCTCTATTTACACATAAGAACCCATAACCTTTTACACTTCTTAGAGAGACAAAGAAGCACATCCAAATATAATTCCATAAAACTCAAACAGCACAAACATCGTTCAAGGCTACTGTAGCTGGCAGCATGGCAGGAACAGGTTCTCTCTCATGGGCCAGAAATAACCCTGTTAGCTCATTGAGCCATCTCTAACGGACACGCTATAGTCCTGCACACTTTGCTAAGTGAGACCATTTCTATGGCAACGTTGGCTTGCTCTCTCTCCCTCCTTTGTTCCCTCTCTCATTTATCACACTGACTGTTTATACGTGTTACTCCTGCCTGAAAGATGAGCACTGCAAAAGGTGAGGCTGCAGTTTGGGAAAAGAGTTGTTAATCTGCTAAAATCTGGGGCATCTTGGGTCAAAATTATTCATAACACGACACTTCGATAAAGCCCAAATGCATGGACAAAGAGTGCAGAAAAATCTGTGCTGTGAAACACTGATTATGGTACAATTCAACGACGCATTCTGCCCTCATACCCCGCCGTGTTTGCTGCCGACCTTCGGTAAGAGGACAGTCTAAAGAGAACTTGTCTGTGCACCGTGGACATTACACACTCTCATCTGTGTCCCCTGTGGCAGTCAACACGAACCTGTACGATGCAAAACAGCCCTTTGTGCTCTCTGTTCCACAGTAAAGCCATCTGCTGGAACCCGGTTAGAGCTGCTGTTCAACAACTAATCGAAGAGCGACAGCTGAGGTCTAGGTTTATACTGTACATATACTAACTTATGTTAGAAGTTAAAATACACGGCTGCATTGCAGCTCGGGAGTTTCTAAAGAGACGCGTTTCACATGAAAATGCTAATGTAATTAATAATGAACAAAAGCCAACAGACACAAGTTGGCACAAACTAAATAATATCACTATGAGTTCACATCATGATCATTGATAACAATAGATAATTAATATTCTTTCTGCTACAACATGAAAATTAAATCATATATCCTCTGAACATACGAATGCTTTTATTAACCTTAGAGAGATTGCAAGTTCCATTTCCATGACAACGCAAAGCAAACGCAAATCCACCATCCCATAAATGCATCCCATTGTCATTATAAATTAGTTGAAAATGAAGCACTTCTCTGATCACAGGATGAATCTCGTTATCTTATTCCGCACCGTCTCCTTCATCAAGGCATTTCATATTTCTTATTTCAAAACTAAGAGGACCCCGGGTAACATAAATTCTTATTACCAAATTCCCAGTAAGGATAGATTTCTTAGAAAGATTTCAGAAAGTACTCTTGTGGAGTGGATGTCAGCTGACAGGACAAGTGACATTGCAAGGATGAATGAGGAGCTTTAGCTGAGAAGTCTTAGGATGCTCTACAACAGCCTCCATCTGCACTCTGCAATTAATGTGACACCCAGCATGATTAAAAATATATATTAAGGGATAATGTCAATATTAAGGGATTTTGCTGAACAGCACACTAAATGTTATCCACATGCCTTTAAAGCAGATTAAATATTAGCAATTAAGAGAGACGGGAGTGCGATAGCACCAAATGTCATAACATTTCTGAACAAATAAGGTTGAAAATGAGGCACTGCTATTCAGTACCCACATGCCCATGCCACTGCAACCATTGCGTTCGGTTCAACAAAAACAATTTTGATCTGTTTACCTTCCTTCTGCCTTTGCATTCACCTTCATTTCCCATTAGCTATTAAAGCAAATGGGGAATAGAGGATCGAGTTAAGCTGTGAGGAATGGATCGGTACTTTGGTCTTCAAAATGAAAAATACATGTGCAGGAAGGAAGAAATAAATTTAGACTAGATTTCGGTAGAGCAAGATGGAGGCAGAGAAAGAATTTCCGTCACATATCAGCGTTTATTGTGGCAGAATTATTAGGTGTGTGCACATATAGTGATTGCATTATGCAGCTCGCTTTGGTGAACCTCCCTAAAATTGGCAGGTGCAAGGTTAACAACCTAGAGGGCTTCCTGTGTGAAAAGTAACCGTGTATAAATATGCCTGTGTATGTGTACTGATGCAATCTAACTGAAAGAGAATTAAGTAATTTGTCACAGTTAAATACTTTTGTGAGAAGCACAAGATTCTTGAGTGCAAGTATCTAAGTATACTCACTAGGCAGCCGAGTCATTGAGCTGGTACTCTCTGGAGCGACTGAAGCAGCCCTGCACCCCGCTGTCAGCCCACAGTCTGCGGATCACATTGGCCAAATCGTCTGGGAGGATTCCCTGTTCTTCTGCTGCAGCAGAGAGTGCAAAGAGCTGCTTTGCATCATCCTACACACATTGGACACACAGCAAATCATTGGTTTACTGGAGGACTAAAAGCATTGGTAAATAAACTTGAAACGAAAATGAAGGGATGGAATTATAATAAACCTTATCTTGAACTACTCGGCCGTGAGATCAGGTTGTGATTCACTGTTCAGTACAACTTGTCAAATGTCACAGAAAATGAATCTCTCAAAGCTACAAATGTCATCATTCTGTGGATGAGCCACTGTTAATGTGTCTTACGATCAAGAAACAAGTTTTTTTTTCCATTTCATCACACAAACAATATAGAGATTATATAATAGTATGCAATTTCAAAAAGAATCCAGCATCCAGGTTTCCTACCGATCTCGCTGAATCTCCATAATCAATCTTGAGGTTGCTCATGGCTTTGATGATGGCCATTATAGACTGGATGGTGTTGCTGTACACCACAGCTCTGTACTGCTTACATTCGTCTTCCGAGTAGCCGTCTTCATGAATGATTCTGGAAGGTGAAAGATATGAGACAGGTATGAGACAGAATCTCAAGGTTTGCTTTGATCAGTCGACACAGCCTCCAATCATGGACGATGTGCAGTGCTGACGTGAGATGTCTTTACTGAGACATTACAGATGATGTGAAGAAAGACTGCACGAGTGTTTTGTTACAATACAATATCACTTCAATTGAAAGAAGAAAAAAAAACAACTTTGAAATATGCTAAATAGATTTATATTGAAGAATTGCATATTAATGTAATGTGCATAGAGATGTTGGTTAAAAAGTTGGGGGTTGATGTCATTTCATAATTTCTGTTAGCAGTTGTCTGCACACTCATGACAGGACTAATGTTGTCCAGTTAAAGAATAAAAACAGATTTTTGACTGCAAAACCTTAGGCTATATATTGTACGTGATAACAGTGAACCTGTTATCAGAAAGCAGAAAGCTGCTGCTGGCCCATTCAAGTAACACAACTGTAGGGTCAGTTTTTGATGTAGAATCGATTCACACTTTTAAAATCATTTAGACAAAATCATGGTCTAAAACTGACGACTTTCTTAAAAATATAACATACAGTAAGATTAGCAGAAAACAGAAACTGCTTGCGTGTTCTGCAAATACTCGCGTTTTGAAGTAGTATTGATAGTTCTTCGTTTGAGTTTATGTGCAGTTGGTGCAACGCTGCCACCTACTCGGCTGGAGTATGAATTAGAACAATGATAAACACTTTTCCAGAGATGTGTACAGTGGAACCTCGGATTACGAGCATAATTCGTTACAGAAGCGGGCTCGTATTCCAAAACACTCGTAAACAAATGTAATTTTCCCATAGTTAATAATGGAAACTCAAACACACAAACTCTGCTCTGTCGTGACTGTTTTCAAAGGTGAGGAGCTGGTTAATTTAGTTTTTTGTTGTTGTTTTACTTTACAGCAGTGATTCCGCTAGTATACGCTCACGCGAGTGTTACTAGCGATGGTCCTTGCAAATTTTTAAACGGTTTTAAAAACGGTCTCTCCGTTAATGTGTGTGTGTGTGTGTGTGTGTGTGTGTGTGCACGCACATCTCACACACACACCGCGCGTGTGTATTCACCCAGCAGGGGAGACGATCACCTACAATTCTGCAGTGCAAGAGAGAGAGAGAAAACCCGTTGGCTCAGTTGCGATGACGTGACGCTATGCGTCAAAACAAGAAGCGCATGCGTGATACATGATACTCGGTGCTCGTAAACCAAGACAATGCTCATTTTTGAAGTCAAAATTTATTAAAAATCTTTGCTCTTGCGGAACACTCGTAAACCGCGTTACTCGTAATCCGAGGTTCCACTGTAATATATATATATATATATATATATATATATATATATATATATATATATATATATATATATATAAACTTAAGGTTTATTAAATAAACCCAAACCCACTTTTAGTAGTTGTAATACTTCAAAGGTCATAAGAAATATAGCTGCTTCGGTCAAATCTGACAAACTTTAGTGCCTACTGAACGGCAAAAAAAAAAATCGAAACCAACAGTCATGATCTACAGCTCTACTGCTGACCACTAAAAAAAAAGGAATAAAAGCTTCTTTCACACTTCCCAATTTATTAAATCAATGTACAACATGAATTCTGTAAAATCTACGAACAAAAGTAGCTAAATAATCAAACAGACTTTGAGGTACAGAATGCAATGCGCACCTACACAAGCCGCATGAGTTGAGGCAGAAACTCGACACAGCTTGCAATGAGCACAGTAGTGCTAATTAATGATGACGGTATTAGCATGAAAATTGAAGCAATGGAACTATTTGTGCGTTATGCATACCATATGTGAGGGGGAGAACAGCTGGACAGACTAAAGCACTGCTCATTAAGTGCTTGTCCTTCTATCAGCAGTTAGTTAATTGGTATTTTAGATGACGTAGGAACCATTAACCCGAAGTGAAAAACAGAACTGGGTATAGCTGAAACTCCTAAATCCATTACTAAATAACTCTTGGCAGGCAATGTTTATTTATAAACATTAAGATACAAGTCATTCAAGGGTGGATTTTTCCTTTAACAGGAATGTGTCTATATTAGCTTCATACAAAATATAAAATTAGATACAAGGTTAAAAGAAAACAGAAGTATAGCAGTGTCAAAAGAAAAAAACAAAAAAAACAAAGGATAGCTCAGGGTAACAGAGACTTGGCTTACTAGCCCACATATGTCCACCATATAACTTCAGCACTGGCAGAAATATGAACCAGCACTGGGCTATTATTTTGCCTCTGTAACATTATGTGGCTTGCAGCAAAGACAGGAGGGAGGTAATGTCTGTGCAAGCTGCTCTGTGGCCATTTTTATCTTTCTGAAGTGTAATAATCTGGGTTTTGAGCTTTTTACGTTCCCCTCTCATAAAAAATGGATCTGGAGTCTAACTGCCCCAGAGTAATGTGAATGATTAAACCATTCAAGGCCATGTGTGAGTGCTTGCCTACATGTACGTGTGTGTGAGGGGGAGAGAGAGGGAGCTTTAATTGCATTGAAAGTATTACCCAAAGCAAATCAAGCAGAGAGTAAGGGACATGTTCTGAATAATACACAGAACAAAACATACATTATTTATACTGATCAACCAAAGACTTTCCAAATTATCCAATTATTAAACTGCAGCCATTCATTTATGGTTATTTAACAACAACTGATTCCAGGATTTTAGGAGTTCAATTTCATCTCTGCGCATCAACTGTTTATTTATAAAACAGCTAAATCTTGATATCCGGGTATTTGCTGGGACAGAACGATTTTTGACAATAGCAATCACAGCACAGCAAAAAATAAAAATCACATGATTAACCATTAGCGCTCATCAGATGGAACTTATCTAGGCTGTCAAGGTTTAATATCCTGTGGAAAGGCATATCCGTTTATGATGATTCAGGGTTTAGTGGAGCCCCCACCCGCATAATACAAGGGTTATTGTTTCACTCCAGAAGCTAAACTAAAAGGTGGTGCCTTTTCCTGATCATGACATAAGACTTCCATGGTGTGGTTACAGAAAAGATCAGCCTGTACAGTCAGTTAAATCTCGAGATAAATCGAAGCTGAAGCAAAAGCTACTCAGTGCATTTGCTCTATTTAGCAAGATGATGTGAAAAAAAATCAAATGCATTGAGCTCCCATTCATCATACTGCTGCATTTTACTGAACCTGGCAGATCCATATGGTTTCTGAACATTTAATTTAAATTAGACTTTATTTATGGTGATTAATGAGTCCCTTTTCAAAGCACAGCACACAAGTTCACCTGCAATTCTGCCTTTGATTAAGAATACAGCATATGCATCCATTTATATTTGATAATACAGGCTTAAATGTGACAAACTGGGGGCGAATATGAACCATTTCACAGACAAAAGAGAAATAAAAAATATTTACATTGTTGTATTTTGCGGATATAAATATTTTTATTTTATATACTTTATATGTTTCCTGATATGACCTGATCCTGGTCAGTGTCATGGTGGACCAGGAGCCTGTTGAAGGTATAAATGGATCTTATTTAAAAGTATTCATTTATGTTTATGGGTAATGCAGAGTAGCCAGTCCACCTACTGCCATGTTATTTTTGAAGGAAACGAGAACCTGGAATTTGAGCTCAGGATCAAGGTCCCTGGAGCCCCCTCCCATGGATTATACTTATTATATTTAAAGACATGCAATTTTATTGAATACTTCAACCAGTTTTTACTTCAGAATAGATTCACACTTTGTACTAGTTAAACTTTCAAACATTAAATCCTTTAAAATTCCTTAATACACAATCTAATTTCTGTAGAAAATGCAAACCGCAAAAGATCTTCTGTGTTTTGCAAGAATATAGCTGCGTCTTCTACCTTTGAGCTTATGTGCATTTGGTACAGTACTGACACCAACTGGGGTAGGAAGCAGAAGATAGAACAGAGGAAGAAAAAAAAAATAGCTTTAACACCACCATAATTTACATAGCATTTCAGTCGTTTTTGAAACTACACAATCTCATAAAAAAACTAAATCGCAGTGCAATTATTTAGGGACAAAAGTCTCCAATTTATTACAGGTAATATACATAGCCAGGAATTTATGTAGAATGCGGCAATTTTGAAAAATACTTTTGAGATAAAAATATATGGGAAAACATTCTCTTAATGAGAAATTGTGCCATTATTTGCTGTAATATAGATAAATATAACTGAATTTAAAAGTCAGTTTAATAATTACATATTGCAATACATGTAATTTTCTTAAAATATTACGGAAACAGATTAAATCTTTTCCTGTTGCTCCCGGAGGACGCCTGATCTACACATTTTAATGTTTTCTCAGCTTCCCACACACCCAATTTCACTAATCGGTTGAGTTGAAGCGAGTGTGTAAAAGTAGGGAAAACACTAAAATGTGCAGGGCAAAGGGGCTTCAATAGTTTAGACTTTTGTGACACAGTCAGGACCATAGCTTATTAAAAACAGCACGTTTTTGTTCGCTCAATCAGACAACTGCATTAGGTATTCTAGGCAAAGAGTTTACTTGCTTCAGGCATCAGCTGCAGCTACAGCATTTTTAGCCGAGTTAAGAGTGAAATGCTTCTGATCTTAGGAGTTTTTGGTCATGGTAGCATTGCCGTCACACTATCGCTCACTTTACTCCAGAAAGCAGTAATGCCTATTTGTCAGAGATGCTGCAGTAAAAAAAAGCAGCAACTGATTAACAATGAAATTCTTTGGCTACTAATTTGGTCTTTTAGTTACCTATATCAAATATTTGTTGTAACTAGTTAACAGGCTAGCAATTCAATTCAATTCAAACACTATTTTTGCCTACTTTTATGCTCACTTTTGGCTGTTTGCCCTGATTAATCCACATCTGACAGGGTTTCGCAGACTGCTACACAGATATTATAATAAGAATGCTTCCATAACAACTAAGCCTAGTTAAGCATCAAAAATAGGGCAGCTGTTCAGCGTCATAACAACAGTGTTCACTAATCATGATCGAAGCATTTAGCTAAAAGAACAGAATCAAAGGTACTGGAGAAGCAACTGGAAACAATGTGCTGCAAAGGAAATGAAACGCTGATTTAAGATAAACAATAAGGTGCCATAAAAACCCAGCGCTAAAATATCATCGCACCAATGTCGTCACAAACATGGCTGACGTACAAGCACAAAGGGAGAACAAATTGAACAAATTGTGTGAAAGATTTTCACTTAAATATGGGTCATGCATACACTGATCAGCTATAACTAAATATCTCCCCAATACTGTGTAGGTCCCTCTTGTACCACCAAAACAACCCCACGGGGCTTCCGGGTTGGATATTGACAAGATGGCAGCATAGAGCTAGCGCTCCCGATTAGTAAAGCTTTGAAACCTCCCCAAAAAACATTTAAATAGAGATTTACGTGAGATACATAATTAAAATAAGGGGGGAGAAACATGGAAACTAGGTGCAAAACTAAAAGTCATGCAGCCTGCAGAAAAGGACGAGGGTGAGTCGGCGCGCTCTTCCCCCGGCCCGCCAACGTGCGGCCGGGAGGGAGACGCGGCAAATCCCATCGTAGAGACTATTGATTTGAGCCTCATTCTTAGAGAACTAAGGGACTTTCGCCGGGATAACAAAACCCAACTGGAGGAAATTAAAGCTGAAATTTCAAATACCAAAGCTCGACTGGAGGAAGCAGAAGGTAGAATTGCAACGGTAGAAGACAGTATTCAAAATGTCGAAGAGGTATTCGCAGATGTGTTAAAGTCGCACACCATAATTGAAGAGAAACTCGTGGAAATGGAGGGTCGTTTTAGGCGGAATAATCTCAGAATATACGGAGTACCCCAAGGGGCCGAAAAAGACTCTCCGACAATGATCCACTTTCTAGAAAAATTCCTGAAAGAAAATCTAACTCTACCCGAGGGCACGTCCCTTCGAATAGAACACGCATACAGAGCGTTCGGCAAACCACCACCGGCAGACGCGCCGCCACGTTCGATAGTGGTCAAGTTTCAAAGTTTCACAACCAAAGAACTGATACTTCGACAGGCATGGCAGATGAGAGGATTCTCCTGGCAAGGAAAGCGGATCAGCTTTGATAATGATTATGCCCCAGAACTGCTGCAGATGAGAAGAGAATATAAAGAGGTACGCAAGGTGTTGAAAGAGAAAGAAGTGAAATTTAAGACACTGTATCCTGCCCGTTTGAAAGTGCTATACGAGGACGGAGTGAAGATATATAACACAGTAGAGGAGGCAACGCAGGATATGACAAAGAAAGGATTCTCCGTGCAGCCGACCAACCACCCGAACACCTTCATGGAGCGGATTCAGAGAATGTCGTGGCAGAGGAACACCAGGAGCACTGATAAGCAGCAGAGGGGAGCACCGTCATTTAAAGAGAAGCTGCAAACCTTTCGAAGAGTGGATGCACGTTTGACGCCGCCATAAACTCCACAGAGAAGCATCCTTTCATGAAAGAGGAGTACAAATGAAGGTGCTGGGAGAATGCCGCGTTGTGTAGACGGGCGTGATGAACGGCGAAGGTACTTAAGATAGTAAGAGGGAGAGAGTTATAAAGTTAATCTACATCTAGTCATAAATATATAAGCCTAGTTTGAATAGAGTGAAGTTGCGATTAATCGGGAAATGTGACTCGCTAAGCTCGAATGGCATATTATTTCACTGCCATCCACAAGGGCCCCTTCTATAGACCCATAAAGAGGGGCTTTCCCTTGGAGTCGGGCGACGGCTCCACCGTAGTCATGACAATGACTTCACTTTTGGAAGTTCACTTGGTTTCACTATAGATGAGGGTGTGTGTAATGTAGACAGCAATATTATTTCTTGTATGTATGGGCGAGTGGATAGGCAGGTATGCAGGTGTGTATGTATATATATATATATATATATATATATATATATATATATATATATATATATATATATATGTGTGTGTGTGTGTGTGGTTATATACGTGTATATGGGTAGGTGAATATGTATATATATATGTGTGTGAGTGGGTGTGTGTGTGAACAATTATTACTATTATTACGGTTTTAGTATTTTATTTATGTTTATTTATTTATTTATTTTTTGTGTGTGTGTGTATATATATATATATATATATATATATATATATATATATATACACATACATACATACATACATGTGTGTGTGTGTATGTGTATGTATATATATGTATATATATTATAATTTTTTTTTTTTTGAGATACAGAGAAGTTATAAATGTCCTTGCCTATGTATGTATATTCTTTCTGAAAAAGTAAAAAAAAAAAAAAAGAAAAAAAAAAAAAAGAAAATCAAAGTGGTCACTTAAAAAAAAAAAAAAAAAAAACTCCACAAGGACTCTAGCACAAAGACATTAGCAACAGATGCTTCAAGTCCATGCTTTAAGTCATGCGTATTAGTTCAGCAAATCCTTCACATCTTCAGGCAGGTTGAGACTGGGAAATCTGGAGGCCAAGTCAACATTGTGACCTCTTCGTCATGTTCCTCAAACATCCCTTCTTCCCATACTGAATCCTGAGGTCGTCTACAGTATATTGCCCAGGTACATGAGGCACGCACACCCAGCCACTCGCATGATGCAAAAGGAAATGTGATTTAGCAATCCAGGTCATCATCTTCCAGGTGTGATGTTCATGTGCCCTTTGCAGGAGCTTTCAGCAGTAAACAGGTGTCAGCATGACCACTCAGTGGCTATGCAGCGCCACAGACAGCAATCTGCGATCCACTGTGGGTTCTGACTAGGGCTGCACGATATATTGAAAAAATATCGTTATCGCGATAATGGCATGTGCGATAACCATATCGCAAAGAGTTGCGATAAATAATTTATGTGCCAAGGATTTGTGTGTCCAAATCAGATGGGCCCTTACTATGTTTATACCCGCTTATATCATACATATACACACGGGATGATCAGAAGACTTAGCTATTAGCCGTTAGCCTTTTGTAGCGTGGACGGTAAACACAAACGCGGAAGCAAGCGAGTAGGCAGGATAACCACGCGAATGAGTCTAAGGACTCTCAAAGAAGGGGAGCAAGGGAAAAACACAAATTTAACCCGCGTCCTATAAACACACACTCGAATCAGAAAGTAAACAATCTGAACTGACATGCGTGAACTCAAGCTCTATGCGTTGGTTTGTTTACTCCTCTCATACTTCCTGGTTCATGACCGCATTACTTCCGGGTCCTAGTGCTAGTCGAGGAGCGTGCGCGCGCGTGTGTGAAAAATATTTATTTATTTATTTATTTTTTTGTTTAATAATATTTATTTTTATAAAAAAAAAAAAAACAGGCAAGCCAAAGAGAATATTTTGTTTAAAAGATGCTCTTGTTTCAAGACAAAAAGTAATGTTTGAAAGTAATTCATATTGTGTTGGCAGGTTTATAGTAACAGCAAACCAGGAGTCAGAATATCTGCTGAGGGTTTTAAGTCATTCATAGTGTTTTGAAGTCTAAATATTTGCAACTTCCTTGACATATAGTTTCTTTTTAGCCTGAATTAGCTTTAATTACAGCAGACAAATATATATTACCTGTTTATTTTAGTACGATCATTACATATAAATAAATAATAATAAAAAAGGCAATAATAATAAAAAATGCATTTCTCTAGGGAAATGTTATATCGCAAGAAATATCGTTATCGCAATATTCAATAACAATATTGCATATTTTCCTAATATCGTGCAGCCCGAATTCCGACACCCTCCCATCATAGCCAGAAATAACCTTTTCAGCAAATTGTGCTAGCTCTTCTCTGGGACTGGCCTAAACAGTCGAGCCTTTGATTCTCTATGCAGACACTCATGACTGACTGACTACTTTTGATAGGTACTAAACAACCTGCACACACAAATACACACATACAGTACATGCACTCATGTATATATATATATGTGCGTGCGTGCGTGTGTGTGTGTATATATATACACACACACACACACACACACACACTCACTCAAAAGACTTATTAATATTGATCTTTCAGACTGAACTGATCTTGATTGGGTTTATTACACATAATACACCATATTCAAAGGGGGAAAAATATGTATACTGTAAAAAGAGAGGAAGGATGAAGCTAGGCAAATGAAAGCATTTTATTTTACTCACTTCATCTGCTTCACAATGGTGCTCTTTCCAGATTCCCCTGCACCTGCAGATACAAGAACGGAAACAGAGTCAGTCAAACCTGGTTTAAAAAAAAAAAAAAAAAAGTAAAAGAAGTTTCAAACTTGAAGTACAGTGTGAACTGGTCAACAATACTGGAACGGGAGAACAATAGTGAGTGAATAATGTTGAAAGATGGGAAGCCACCAGTCAAGGTTCCGTCACTTTAATAGATGTTTGAATGTGCATGAAGAAAAACATTCCCTGAAACATGATGTTCCGACACTGCTGAGAGGAGTAATAAATAGATATGAAAAGCCATTTCTCCCCTGCCATTATTTGCTGCACTTACTGTACAGTGCCTTCTAGCTACTTCCTCAGATGAACACGACAGTCAACTAGAGCTGCATAGGAATTTAAAGTGAACATAAATACATAAAGATAACGTAATTTTGATGTTTAGTTTCAGTCTAAAGTTTCTAATAGTTTGTCTATCATTTCAAATCACTGAGCACTACATTTATACAGAGCACAACATTTACGTTATGCCCTAGATGCAACGTTAAATAGAAAACAGGAAGTTTGGTCTAACCACATGTTAGCAGGACTTGTGCTCCTCTATGAAAACTGTTCATGGGGTTCAAGATGTTCAATGAAATACCACAAAGCCAAGCACCCAACCCTTTATTTATAAACATATAATGAGATAAATGAATCTCTATAATGAGAGTGTCGAAACACTATACAGTATAGCCAAAGGTTTGTGGATAACTAACCATCATACTCCTCTGTGCTTTATTTAACATGTTCTACCATTACCTACCCCTTTAACCCTTATAATAACCTCAACTCCAGGGCTCTAGGGAGGAGATTTGACACATTCAGACACAAGTGCATTAGTGCAATCCTGCTGTACCAGTAGGTGCTCCAGTTCATCCCTAAAATGTTTAGCAGAGAGGCCTGTCCTCGATTCCACTGGAGTTCTTTCGATCAAGAAGTTTTGGGCCTCCTAGTTCCTCTTAGTATATTATAGATAATTGTTTACCTTGAGCCAAGTGGCATCAACGAATACCCTGGCACACATTTCCTCATTTTTACACATTAATCATCCTGTTATTTACTTCCAAGAGAGAAAAAGTGGCAATATTAGTATTTATAAATCAACACATTTTGTCAAACACAATTATAATATTATAGAGTTGATTTATTGTGCAGCACTGAAGTCACGCGTCATCGAACTCATCTAAAAGTTTGCTCACTAGCATGAGATTTTTTTTTTTTTAATTATCATTTTAAACATGCCGTAATACTAAATTCATGACTAGAGTGATTGGTTGTCTTCTCTTTTTTCCAGTTCATTAGTGAACTCAAAGGTGGGTCTGCAACCGCAATGTGGAGACACGGAGTCTGGAGACACGGAGGCACTGAAACTCAGTTGCAGTAATCACTGTGGCATTGTTCTCTGCCAGTGTTGATCATTGATGCAGGGCCTCCTTAAAGTTGGCACAGGCTTGATGGACTGCAGCTCGCCAGAGTCATCATTCTGCGGCACACTCGCTTAGCTCCATCGGTTTGATCTTGCACCAGTGGAGGCTGGTATTGATGGAGATTCCACTGGCATAGTGGGACACAACTTAATCAAAAGTCTTGAACTCATCTTATATTGGCCTGCCACTTGAAACTATCAGATTAAGCCACAAAGCTCAGTTACAAAATCTTCTTGCACAATTTGCTTAACATTTCTTCCAGAGAGGTTTCCAAAACAACAAATGCCCCGAATTTGCTGTTTCTTTTGGTTTTCTGAAAGAACAATGTCTTCTTGGGGCATTCCTTCAGGATTTGTTTCAATTGTGGAAAGTGTGTACATGACCCATTTATACTGATTACTGATATAAATAGTAAAGCACCCCGATTGTTTAAGTACGGCAAAGAGAACACCATAAACACTCTTGTCTCACTCACTGTCTGTAGTCACAGAGAAAGTATAGGAGAGAGACACTATTTGTGGTCCATCCCTGGTGTCCACCTGCCCTCCCAGCTGGTGGGGTAAATGGCAGTTATGCTCATTGCATATGCACAGAGAACATCATCTTGTTGTTGTTCACATTCATTTGACGAGGACCAGATTCATCTCAATATATTGAGATGAATCTGGTCCTCGTCAAATTAATGGTTCTTCATTTGAGTCTCTCTGTAGGTGAATACCGCTCCAAGTGTAGGCATGAATATAGCACAACGTCAGTGGCGTGTGGAGTGTTTTTTTGTTTTCCTCATTTTTTAAAATCACGTTCTCATCACACGCAACACCACAAGTGTTAAATATTTAAAATGCATGTGTGAGAAATATTGAATGGCAGATATGTATTCAGTGTGCACGTACCCTTTAGGGCAAACCCTCAGTAAAACTACACTCCATCCTTCCAGCCCACTCATGATTCAGTGAAAAACTGAGACTCGCTTGCCGCACAGCGCTGCTGGCAGTCCTCTCTTAAGTCAGTGTGAGAAATGCACTCCCTCCCATAACAGCCATCTGGTAAATCTGAGCAACACGGCTGGACCAAATGCTAATTCATCCTACATGTCACTGTGAAACACTTCCTACTTACCCGGAGAGAGGAGAGGGAATGCACAACTAGCTAAATGCACAGGACCAGGTCTAGAGCAATTACTATTTACTGTAGATACAATAATTATATTTATACATCAGGTATACACATCATACACAAGAGTCTATAATACTGAAAAATGTCTACATGAGGAATATAATATGCAGAGGGGCTGTACATGTCCCTCGCCTAACAATACTGATTTCTTCCAATGAATGTTTATTTTCTCTTTACTGAGTTTTTAAATCCATATAACAACAGCAGCTGTACCGGGAGAAATAAAGCTCTAAACGTATCACAACTGGTCATTATTATTAAGATGTGTCTAACTGAATACACACCTGGCAGGGGGTAATACTTTGCACAACGGAACAGTTAGGGGCCTTTTGCACATTACTAAACCTTTGTAGATCGAACATGCCAAACTATCCCTAATTTAAAATTCTTAACTGCTCTCATTTGCTTGACACCGTTTCATCAAAAGCCTTAAATCCCCTACGAAATGTAGCAAGCACTTATAAATCATCCAAGAATCCACCACATACTGTCTCAAACTCGCGTCAAACTGCCAAGAACAGTAACAATATACCTAGCAACTGTCGCCAACGACCCACTACTTCACTTCACAACTCTAAATACCTGTTTAGAACCACTATGATTTCTCACCTGGTTACAGCGACCTGAATACCCAGGCCTTGGACAGCTGGCACACACGTCCACGCTACAGGTCACCATCCGCAGCATAGTATGTTGTAGAGTGTAGTGTACAGAGATGTAACCGAGAGGTGTTTTTCAGTAGCGACAGCAAGTGATGCACCAATTTAACAGCCATACAAGACGAAGATGACATTCACTGATGGCAGACGCTAATGTTGGTTAACTGCAGTCTGACATGGAGAAAAGCAGGCTACCCCCAGCGTAGACGAAACGCACTCATGATGTTTCAAAAGATAATAATAATAATTTAAAAAAAAAGTTTTTTCCACCATCATCAAGTATTCAATTATAAATATGCAGTTTGTAAGACATGTGCCTATCAGGTAGTACAAGCAAAACATGTTCAAAGATATTTTGAGCTATGGATTTGCTGAATATTTTTTCTTATTGAGAAGATAAAGTAAAGATAATGCAGTAAAAGAGGCTAAGAGAGCTTTTGAAAGGGTTTTCACAAAAAAAAAAAAGGATCTATTGTGTGGAAAAAAGGTAACATTAAAGGTTGTTACATCAATCTAAATGAATTTGTGCTCCTTCAAAGATAATGTTATAAAGGACTTTAAGACTTCATAAAATACAACAGAAGTGTTTAATGAAGATTGATTGAATGAAGACAAAATGGGGAATAAATAATGGGGAGAGGGGTACTGGCATCGGTCAACAGCCAAATTCATATTTTTTAAAAAGCGGTATCCTTATTAGGCTAGAAGTTCACAGTGAGTGCATCAGTGCTAGTGATTACTCAAAACTGTCCCCGTCAACACCGAACAAGGAATTCAGAATAGTTTTGACTCGGAAATCCATTACGAAGAGGCATAAATCACCTACAAACTACTACAATGCACTTTTGAATAACTCATGAACTGCTGCAATGTTTTAGTCACCCTTTCTTCATTTAAAATATTCAAGCATGGTTTTTCATAATATTAATTTAATTGATTTTCTTTCTTTTTTTTTTAACGCTTGAATTTCTCCCACGCTAAACTTCCCTATAACGGGGAGCGATCACATTTGAGATCATGAGATCACACAAGTTCGTGATCAAATTTGGTTATGTTTGAAACTCACTCACTGACGATCAGGGCTGGGCAACAGTACGTGAAATAAAAGATCAGTTGAAGATTAAAAAGAAAGAAAGGACACATTTGAACACCATCACCTGAAATAGAAGCGCACGAATTAATGTGAACAAGCTAGTGAGTTAGCCAATGTGTTTTAAATGCGAATATCAATTTTGGGATACGTTTTAACTAGTGTAGTAAAAATAACCAAAACATTTGGCCATATTGTGCCAAAAATGTCATTTTATATACATTAGCTTTTGTTTAAAAACTGTTGTTGTATAAAAGCAATATTACAATTGTGTGGTTATATTAAATATACAGTATATTTATACTAAATATACTAAATCAACAAGGTTGAGTCTCACTACAGCACTTCAGGTTAAATAGTTTCCTCATGTAGTCATCTCATGCACAAAAGAATAGAAAAAGAAAAGAAAACAAAGGAAAGTTGACTATATTATGTTGCTTTGATATCCACGTCACTGTGTACTTTCTACCCGGGTAAAGCTTGTTTTTTTGGTTTGTTAATAATGAGTGTCTTGAGGCTTATGAACAAGAGTATTAACCTCAGGGTAACATCCGAGGTTGAATTCGGCAGTGGAACAGGTTATTGTCCTTCCCGTATGGGTGGATGTGAACTCAGTGTGGACTTGTTTTGTTCATGTGAAATAGGACGTTGTAACTAGTTATCACTATTGTTTTATTAAAACCATATCTAGCACACATGAAGCTCTTTGTTCTCATGCCAACTTTAAATTAGGCCCAAATGTTTTAATAACCGACTGGCCTGTGATTATGTTCTTTTTTTTTTACTTCATGTTTAAGTTAATGGTTAACCTTTTATTACTCCTCTACACATCTTAATAGAGAGCATTATGTTTCTCAGCATATAAAAATTCTCAGCAAAACTAGAATCAGGTGTGTATAATACAGTGACACTTTTTCCCCTACAATGTCTTTACAATAATTAATCATTGTACTTACTAACATTATAGCGGAGATACAAAATACAGGCATAAATAATAGGAATAATAATAAGCTCTAAATGGATCTACCATCTATTAATAAATTAGTTTGCATTGTTTAACACAAAAGAGACTGCATTGATAACTGTAATGCAAACTGTTTAATTAAGGTGCACTTCTGAAAACTGGACCTCTTGTTTCCATATAAACAGTGGTGGAGGTGTAAGGGCAAAGTACACAAGTCTTCATGGGAAACAGGCTTGTAGGTATGTTTACAAAAACATCCTGCCCACACTGAATAAAGGTTGTGCAAATGCTTTTTAAAAAGGTGAAAAGAACATTATGGAAGCACAAAATATTGATTAAGGGCAATTGC